>BSBK01003531.1:1565000-1687500 GCA_027943335.1 Chamaecyparis obtusa | reverse complement strand
CTTTAAGTCAGCAATCATGCACTTGTATGGAATGATTTTTTCATCCTTAGTTTGGTATTCATCATTGATTTGATTGATGACAAGTTGGGAATCACCATAGATATGTAGTTCTTCAATTTTCCATTCAATAGCCAGTTTTAACCCATTGGCCAACCCTTCATATTCTGCTACATTTTTTGTACACGGGAAGATCATCTTGTAGGCCTTTGGAATCTTATAGCCCTAAGGAAATACAAAAATAACTCCAGCACCCGCACCTTGCTGCATGAATGAGTCATCAAAGTACATCTTCCAAGGATGTTGTGTTAAATGCAAAATGGACTCTTCAATAAATTCAATAATGAGAGGGTGTGTGTCTTGCAAAGGTGCATCTACTAGCTGATCTGCCAAAACTTCTCCTTTTATTGATTTTCAGTTGACATATGTAATGTCAATTTTTTTAAGAATCATCACCCATTTTTCCAACCATCTAATTAATGTTGCTTTGCTTAACAAGTATTTGAGAGGATCAATCTTTGCAATCAACTGTGTAGAGTGAGCTAGTATATAGTGTCTAAATTTTGGGGAAGCAAACACTACCGCTAAACAAATTTTCTCAATTATTGTGTAATTCAGCTCATAGGATACCAATGTTTTGCTTATATAGTATATTTCTCTTTCACAACCTTAATCATCATGTTGTGCTAGCAATGCCCCCAAGGAAGTAGTGGTTGATATGTAAAGCAATAGTGGTTTACGAGGAATAGGAGCCATTAGTACATAAGGATTGGCTAAGTATTCTTTGAGCTGTTGGAAGTTGGTCTCACAATCCTTGTTCTGTTTAAAAGTTACACCCTTAGGCAGAGTCTTGGTGAAGGGTTGTTCTTTAAACCTTCTTATGGATTGTAGCTTGCCTTGCAATGTTCTCATCTAACTGATATTCTGAGGTGGTTGCATTTCTAGTATAGCTTGCACTTTAGCAGGATCCACTTCAATACCTTGAGCTGAGACAATGTATCCTAAGATTTTGCCTAAGGTAACCCCAAAAGCCCACTTCTTTGGATTGAGTTGTAGTTTGAACTGTTCCATTCTTATAAAGATTATATCTAAATCAGAAAGGTGTATATCTCGTGTAGCAGATTTAGCCAAGGTTTCATCCACATACTCTTCCATGTGCTTGTGCATCATTTCATGAAAGATAGTCATCATTGCTCGTTGATATGTTGCACCAGCATTTTTCATACCAAAGGGCATGACGTTCTAGTAGAAAGTGCCCCAAGCATAAGTGAATGCCATCTTTTCTTTATCTTTAGGTGCAATACGTATTTGATTATAACCCAAAAATCTGTCCATTAAGGAATACATTTGGAAACCAACAGTAAGATCCACAAGCATATCTATATTTGGCAGTGGGAAGTCATCTTTGGTACAATCTTTATTCAAGTCTTTGAAGTCTGTACATACCCATATTGATTTGTCTACTTTTGAAATATGTATGATGTTTGAGATCCATTCAGCATAGTTTATAGCTCGTATGAATGTAGCTTTGAGTAGTCTTTCCAATTCTTCCTTTTAACTAGTAATGCTATGTGAGGGTGCATTTTTCTTAATTTGTGTTTCACTTGTTTCACGCCTAGTGCAATAGACAAGTGATGTATGATGAGATTCGTGTCCAAGCCAGGCATGTTAGAATTGGACCTTGCAAATTTGATTTTTCTCTATTTAAAGAACAAAATGAACTGATGTTTTTCTTGTTTGGAAAAATATTGAGCAAGATGTATAATTTGTGGATTTTGTGTTGTTCCCAAATTCACTTGCTGTGCAGGATCTATAAGCATTGATGATCTTTTCTGAAAATGCTCTGGGAGAATATCAAGTATCTCATCCACAGGCACCTCAAAGAGGTTTTCACCGTTGGATATGTCTTTTATTTTTACTATTTTTGGATCTGACACTTCCATAGAGTGGTTTTTTCCATCAGATCGCCTTTTCTTTTTATTTTTTCTCTTATTTTTATGACTAAGATACTTAATATCTTCCACTGACATGTTGTCGCTCATTGCGTTGGTGGAAGAGGGAAGGGGCTCAACAACATTGAGATAACATGAAAGGTCATGATCATTGGTGAAGGACAAGAGGTTCATGGGCTCAGAGGTATTCCACTCGATTAATTCAGGGTAGACAAGAGGTAAGGAACCAATGGGCTCAAGGGAAAAGACTCTGGCATCATCATCATTGTTCATGGTTGTCGAGGATAAGTCGAGAAAGTTGTCTTCTATAGAACTATTTCGAGCATGACTTGTCATAGGTTCATTAGGGGAGTTATGAGAAGTGTTTTGCAAACCTAATCATCCTGATCTATTCCTGAAATGAAGATTAAGGTCTCATTCAACCTCATTTATCTGGCGGAGGAATCTTTGAGGGACCATCATAATCCTAGCTCTTGAACCAAAATTTTGATTGATATTCTGAGGAAGGACTGTAGAAGGATTGTTGGGAGGAGATTCTTCTTCTTTAGATGCAGCTTGATTAGGAGGTATCACAATAGGTTCAATAGATGGATGATCTGGTTTATCCTCTAGGTCACGTTGTACGTTAGAAAAAAGTGGAAGTAGGGGTGTACTTTTGAATTACATCAAATTCTATGTCCATCGTAGCATCAGACATTGAGTTCCATTCATACTCATGCGAGTCAGTGCGACTACTAACAGATCATCCCAAGTACTGAGCTATAGTCATAGGAGCTTCTTCATTATCACTCTCTTGATTCACAACTTGCCTCTCAATTTCATCTAGATTTATGTCGGTTTCATTAGATTGACTATCTTGAATGTTAGTTTATTGATTGGGCATTTGGTTATTCATATCTTGAGAGCTTTTCCCATAATCCAACATAGTTATGTATGGTGACCCAGGTTGTCTCATCTCCTCAGATAGATCTATGAATTGAGGTAGGTCTAGGATGTGTGCAATACCAACAAGCTACCCCCAGTTAGGGTGTCTTTCCTCCATAGAGATCTCTTGGCATTGTTCAGCTTCTTGGAATGTGACTAACTCATACTCATTAATTTGTTCCTTAGTTATAGTCTCCTCATTATTTCCCTTAATAGGCTGATTGACAGGGTGTATTGGTAAGTGGAGCTCTCTTAGATTCTTTGTAGGTATATGCAACAATATTTCATAAGGCCCAAGGATAACATCCTCATCCTCCTTATCAAAGTCTTCTAATCCATCAAATACATGGCCACTTGCAAAAGATGATTTAAATTTCTATTCATAGTACCCTAGTCCAGTTTTATCCTTAGGATTACAAAAATTAGCATGTAAGGGTTCAATGATACCTTTTTCCTTTTCCAAGAGGACTCTTCCCATTGTATCCCATTTTATGAATTAATTGATAACCTATCTCATACTTTGCAAGGGAACTTTCAACATATTTCACTTCTTTCTCTCACTCTTCACCTCTATAAAGCCACTGTAAGACATATTTCACTTCATTTTCTTCCTCAAGAGGAACTCTTTCTTTTACCATATGTGTTCCTTCATGAATCATGGGATAGAGGTGCTAGCAAGTTGGAAAGATGAAGATGGTCTCCTATAAGATTTAGGTGAAATGGGAAGGATAATCATAGAACATGAAGCATCCAACTTGTATTCTCCCATTCTATTTTATTTTATGCTCAACTTCTTTCCAAATTCATTGAATATTGCTTGTCTTGATTTCTCAGTTTCCTAGTTCCTTAGGGCATCTTTATTATGTGGAACCATGCTTTTAGTTTGCTTAATGTTGTTGCAAGTATATGTTGAGTTTGCAAGAATAGTGACCTCAATTCCATTATGGGGAAATTTGATGCATTGGTGGTACGTTGATAGCACTTCATGCATTTCATGTATTCATGGTCTACCAAGGAGTATGTTGTATGTGAGTAGAAGATCTAAGACTTGACAAATAACATCCCTTTGAACGGGACCCACTCGGATGGGTAAGACCACCATGCCCTTAGAAGAGCATTCCTCTTCATCATATGCTTTAATTGTGATTTTCCTTCTAGGATCAATAGCATGTTCTGAAAAAACCAAGCGCTTTAACCAAATTGAATGTACATATATTCAAACGAGCGCCTCCACTATCAAGACATGTTTTACTCGGTGCTTGTGTATAAGGACCTCGATGTGGAGAGGATTGTTGTGAGGATGACTAACAGATTTAGCATCTTCTTCTAAAAATGTCAAATAGTGCGGGGAAGCAAGATGGTTGACCATGGACTCAAAATTTTCTATGTCTAGGTCCTTGGGAATGTTACCGCTAAGAGGGCTTGGTCAAGAATGTCTCGATGCGCAAGAGAGATTCTAAGCAGTTCTAGAATTGATATCTGGGTTGACATGCATTGAAGATGATCAACTAGATTATAGTTATTTGTTGAAGATGTGATTGTTGTTGTTGTAGACCCTTGAGTCAATGGTTGTTTAGAAGAGGAGGAAGAACCTTCTCCTCGCAAGGTGACCTTACCTTGGGATCAAGTCACTGCATTGGAAGATTCAACTTCAGTTTGTTATTGATCTTGATAACATTAATAGTGCGGTCAGGAAGACTCAAGCATGTGGATCACATTGTCATTGTATGAGTATGTGTAACCCACCTTATTGTCTTTTGGCTTAGAAGATTCCTCATTTTCATATTTAGGAAAAGGCTCCTTAAAGGCCTTATGATCAATGTTCATTTGAGGAGGATCAATGACAATAGTCTCATTATCAATCAAATCCTAGATTAAATGCTTGATTTTCATGCATTCGTTAGTCTTGTGGCCTTTGTTACGATGGTATTCGCAATAGTGGTTATCGTTCCACCACATAGGCTTAATCTCGGGATCATAGGGCATTGAGTTATCAGGCAATGTGATTATCTTATTAGCCAAAAGTGTTTTTAGAGCATGCTCAAGCAACTCTCCAAGTAGAGTGAAATTTCGCTTAGGTCTAGACATCCAAGGTCTATCTTTATTACCTTCAGGTTTAGAGATTGATGGAGTACTCTTATTCTCCTTTGTTGCTTGAATGTCAGTGGAGAGATTAAATGTTGGATCTTTGGGTTTGCTAGAAGTAGATGTGGAGGTTGTGCCCACAATTTTGTCATTGACAACATCCTTAGTCTTAGTCCATAATTTATGCTTATCCTTGTTGTGATGATTGCTAGAGGAAGATTTATGATGTAGGGTGATCTCTCCCTTCCGAACAAGGACATATTCTATACAAATAGAGGCCTCAACCAATTTATCAAAAGAGGTGTGAGTTTGCATTTGCAAAGCATAGCTCATTTTTGGGACCAGGGTGTTTATAAATATGTCCATTTTTTTGGTCTCGAAAATTTTACGAGGGTACCTAGCAAACATCCTTCGCCATCTCTAAAGGAATGTAACAAAGGGCTCTCCAACATTTTGCTTTCTGTTGCATAGATCAAGCATGGTAACAATGTGGGAGCTATTGTAAGAGTACTATTGGATGAACTTCTGAACAAGATCATTGAAGGTCTTGATGCCAAGGGCAAGTGAGGTGAACCAGCTCATAGCTTGGCCACCAAGACTCTGAGGAAAGAGTCTCATGAGATAGCTTTGTTCCTACATGAACTTTATGCTAAGGGTGTAAAATTCTCTCACATGGTCCTGGGGATCTCCATTGCCATCATATTTGTTGTATTTAGGAGTTTCCACCTTGGGTGGGAAGGGTGGCATATAGAGATCTTTTTCAAAGGGGAAAGGACAAATAGCTTCAAGTGAATACTTGTTCAATGGTTGGTCCTTGCCCTTTCTAAGTTGTGAGAGCTCATAGCACAAATGGGTAAAAACCTGTGTCACACTTTTATAAAGGAAAAGGTCAACAACACACAAACTATTCAACTTCAATGACATAAATGTGGCATTTGTGTTTAGAATTTGAAGATGATGTAAATTGATGCAATCTGTAAAATTGGATAAAGTTTATGTCTATAAATTTTTTAAAAAAATTGAACAAGAATTGACACATTTTTTTAATTTTTAAAGTTCTTTTTTCAGTTGTTGAAAAATGTTGAAAATTTGGGGTTTAGTTCCCGCCAAACAAGTATATACAAATAATGTTTTCTTCCTCTAATTTCAAAATATGTTATAGATGACATGTATAGCTAGTGCAGAAAAGAAGAAAGATAAGTTTTCGATGTCTATTTTCTCTGATATAACTACTCAAAGTTGAACTTATCCAAAATCAATTGTTTTCATCTCCCATCAAATTTCCCCTATGAAATCTACACGATTCAGAAAAAAAATTACATATTCTTAAAGAGGACTCTCTCCTCTAGTGTTAAATATAAATTTTAAATTTTTTTTATATGATTTACTATTTTTTTTCTTTATTTGAAGCAACATCTTCTCGAATATTAAAATACCTATATTAGATCTAATAAAAATACTATAAAACTTATATGACACTAATCTTGACTCTAAGCTCTACAAAAGGGTATTTTTATATTTTTTTTAAAATATCATTAAAAAGAGTAGGAGTTATTGAAACATCACTTTTCTAAAATAATTTTATTTCTTTGGTAATTGGACTCAAATTGGTATAAAACATGAATTTAATAGATATTTCCAATTGGAAAAATTGAATCACTTATCTAATAAATCTAGCTAGACCATATGTTTGAAAAAAAAAAAAATTTAGTTAGAAATACTCAAATTCAGCTATGCTGATAAGTTAGCCTAAAACGTGACACGACTTTGTGCTTTTACCCAAATCTTGGAGTTGTTTGCTGAGGATTTTAATAGGAAATTCTTCCTCTTGTATCAAGTGATCCACGTCAAAGTGGGGAGGAATCTTTACACCCATAGATGCAAGATGCATAAAATATCTTTCTTTGTCTTGATTCATAATGGCTTGCATCACCTTATGGAAGTGTTTATCTTCTTTGCATTTTCTAATCTCTTCTTCTATAGGTTCTCTATCCAAAGAAGATTTGGAATCATGCTTATTATAGTTTCTCCAATTGTATGTCGACATGTTGGTTTGACCGTGACACTCAATGTATGTAAAGGGTATGATTGATAGACAGGGGCTTGATGAAAAGGTTCCTCGCAAGAGGATGGTCCAGGAGTATTGTCAATACCTTTCCCTTTCAAATCATCTCTAGCCTTTTGGTAATGACTATGAGTTATAACTGGCATGGAAAAGATGAGATTGAAAATTTGATAGTAACAAGGTTACTAAGCTAGTGTAGAAAGATTTAGGTAATGATAGTTTTGTCTCAAGGATAAGTAGCAAAGGTTGTTGAAACAAGGTACAAGGTATTGAGAATGAGTCCCGAATGCCTGTTAGCTGATATTTGTGACCGAGTTGATATAACTAGGAAACTAAGTTCAAGATACCAAGAATGAGGCATGAATGCATGTTGGAGTACTTGTGACGAAGTTGTGGTAAATTCAGATGTCAAATAGGATAGATATTTGACACAAGAGCTAGAGAACTTTCAAGATCTTAAAATAGGAACAAAGATAGACCAAATTACTAGAAAAGAGCCAATCAATTGGAAAATACCAATTTCAGACTTGTGAATACTGATCTAAATGACAGAAAAGCTAAGAGAAGACCAGACAATAAAAGATGTCAAGACGTAATTCAAGTCTGATAACCAGTCAAATGCACAATCATACGATAAAGTACACCATCGAATGTGATGAAACTCTCAATGGCATGTGATAATATGGTGACTATACTCTTTTGTGTGATGAGACTCAACACTAGGTGCGATGAAGCATTCGTGTCGTACAATGAAATGCTGGGGAAAATGGCAGAATATAGAAAAAGGACAATTTGCCACCAAAATTTGGAAATTTGACCAATCTGGGTTGTTTTGACTTTGGATATGTGACAAATCTGAGTGTTCCTAGGTCAAGTCTAAGTGTTTGTAGGTAAGCAATAATGTGACCAAACAAAAGTCTCCAAACAATCCACCAAGGGACAAAGCAACCTTGGGGATACAAACACTTGTGAAGTCTAAGAGGTATTGCAATGTGTCAAATGCATCAAGTGTATATTCACAATAATTTCTATGAGTCTCGACACATTTGAAAACACATCAAGCAGAAACTACCTAAGGTCAAAGGCTAGTATCAAAATCTTTACCCACACTTGATATTCCTTTGCCTTGCACAAAGTGATGTTGGATTTTCCAAGGACTATGCACGTTATGGATCAAAAGAAGAGACTCAATGCCCGCATCACAATGGTTCTTCATGTGCCACATTGATGCTTTACAGAATCCAAGGGAATACATATGGTGAGTGTACTCTTCAGGTGATTTGGGTAAGTCTACTTAGATCAATCCTTGTACAAAGATTATGATACCTTCGGAGGTGAGTTAGATAGCTTCTAACCAAGTGTGTCTGGTAAGGCCATATGTTTGCAACTATCTATTGTACTTCTGCTGACTAGAATTGAAGCCTATAGCCCTACAAGCACTTCAAGTAAGGTAGTCTTACAAGCAAGATTGAGACCTCTCGACCCTACACATTACCCTTGTGTGTGTTCTTATAGTCAAATGAATGAATCAACACATTTAATAGCTACATCCTTGAGGCTTTAACATCCAAGGCAAAAAAATTATAGTGGGTTGGAAGAGTTGGCTTTGCTTTGTCTCTTTGGGTCATTTTCATGAGATTTTTACCTCAATGGTAGGCCCTCTAAAGGTAAATGAGGAAATAAAAGAGCATAGACTAATGAAGGTCTATATTTTTTATTCTCCACAAGGGAAAAGAGCATACTCTCCCACTCCATAGCTTCTCCCAAGCACATCAAGCACACATTCATTTACCCAAGATTCTTTTGCAAGTGATAAATCAAGTAGGTCAAGATTTTTGATTCAACCTCTATGAGGTTAAGAGCATATTCTCCTACTACCCAACTAGTCACAAGAAACGAGATCTTCCTAGTTAAGCTAGATGCCTAGAAAAATCAAATTAAGGAAGACACGAAATTTTCTTGAATCTTCAAGGAAACTTGAAAAACAAATAGCTTTAGTAGTCTCAAGATATGGCTTTGGCAAGCGTCCTGCAACCACAAAGTGTTAGTAGTCTCAAAAAATTACAATGTAGATGGCTTTGGAAAGAAAATTCTCTCTCAAATATCTTGCAAAAACAAGTTATTTCCTACAAAACAGAATGTTAAGATCAATATAAATCCAAATCAAGCACAAAAATCCTGAAATGCAAGAAACTAGACCCTAAAAAACACTCATTATTTTTCATGCGATAAAACATAGAGTCAACCATATAATCGTATGATGAAACCCAATGAACATTGTGATAAAACAAAGGGTTTATGTGTCCTACGATGAGACTCAAAACTGCATGCGATAAATCACCTTATTCCAAATTATTGTACAATAATTTGGAGTATTGTGATGTGATATTTTTCGCAGTTTCGGAAAATAAATAAAAATAACCTACAAGAAAAGGGGAAAATTTTCAATTCGAGCCCCACGATGGGCGCCAAAAATATGTGGTATAAATTTGGTATTCAATTGGAATGCAACCAACACTTTAATAAATTATTAACTCAAGAATCTAGCTACAATAGTTCAAATCAAATGAACAACTAAACCCTCAAAAGCGGCTTATTGCTTCCTAGTTGAAGAGAGTTTAATCCTTTTTTTTTAAATTTTCATCAGATTGACATGAAGGATTAATGACTTGACCACTCCAAAATGAAAGATTTCAAATATGAGTGAGATGCAACACTTGCATACTTCATTCCATGATGATCAAGATGCTAAATGAAAATTAGATATCTAGAAATGAAACTAGATTAGTATGAAGCTATGATGCAAAATTAAGCTAACACTGTCAATGCTACTATCAAAGTAAACTAGAATGCAAGTAAACTAACATGCAAATTACTCTAGAGATGAAGAATGTAAAATGACAAAGATAGGATCTAGAATGCAAGAATAGAATATCTCCTTAATATGTAAAAGAGATGAATCAAATTTCAATAGATGGATTTCACCAAAATGATCAAAATGGAACCCTTGATCTAATGAAGAGCTTCCTTTTAAAGGAATTGCCTCAAGAATGAAGGGTGGAGATTAAGAGGCAAAATATGTTAGGTAGAGATGAGTGGTGAGAGATATCAATCCATGTGAAAGGATCCAAGAGCTTTGATTTCAAGCTTGATTGGATAGTAAGACAAAATAGCAAATCCCCTTTTAATTGTCATTTAATCAAGATTAAGTTGCACACCCATGTGAGGAATGGGTTCTTTTAATAAAAGTGCTAGGACTTTATATTAAAGAAAATATCTTGACAATTAAATGATTTTCAAGCTTTTGGTTTGGAAATGATTTGTTCTTGATTTTAGAAATGATTTAATTATGCAAGGGGGATTATCTAGGTTACTTGCATAATTATGTCTATTGAATTATGCCTTTGAGATTTAGAATTTTTCTTAAGGCGAGTTGATTGAATTCAGGGGATTAGGTTTTACAAGACAAATTTTAGGTGATTACAATGTCTATATAAGTCGTATGAGCATCACGTTATCATCCTAGACTCACGTTGGTATCCAGAGCAGTAGGCTCACAGAGCCTAGTAGTTGATACTAACATTTATCTCTTTCATTTTGGTGGAAATCAAAACATTTTTATCTATTAGTGTGGATTCAATTCTTTTATTTCGCGTTTCATTTTGTTTTAAGTCTTAAAATACACCTTTGCCAATTATGTTCTCTTGATCACCCCAACTCACCAGAGCGCTGGTAGAAGTGAGATGAAACAAGAGCCAATTCACTCCTTGGGATTTCATTAATCTCAAGGGTGGCCAATTCCCTTCTCCACTTTTTGGTGAATCTGGTGTGAACTAAGGCCTTCTACACTATTCTCCTTTTTCAAATGATAGTCCAATAGTTAACATGGTGACAATCACTCTCATATTACCACATAATCAAAGGGTTTGTAATGCAGACATAACCTTCATCCCTCTTGATGCCCCTTATAGAGGAGAGTGTTCTCCTATGTATATCCCAGCATTGGTAACATGATCGTTACCAAAGGCGTGATGGTTGACTATGTATGTCAAGTGGATATTGTCATAGAGGAGGTACTCTTTGTGAATGGGCTACATTGTACGTAGTATGATGAGTTCTCGAGTACCATTAGAACTCATGAGGGGCTATCACTTCTCCCTTTGGGATCAACTACCTTGACAGTCCAGGCGGGACCCAAGCTATTTTCACATCTTTTGTTTTTGTCTCTGAGTGGTACCTCTTTCAAGTCAAGATAGATATCCCTCAGCTTGTCTCCATGGAAGTCATCCCCTCAATGGTGCATAAGTACCTTAATTAATCCCATGAGGTTACCATGTATACAATCTAGGACACTGGTTATCATCCCCTAGTATGCAATGGGGGCTTCTTACCAAATCACTTATGGCCTACTCTGGTAGGGCCCCTATGTTCTCGAAAGGATGTATCATTTCTTGATTATAATAAATACAAAGTTGGGTAAATATCTTTAAAATCTGTAGCACCTATCCCTCCTCTTGCATTTTTTCCTTCCTTTTAGCCCTCCCACGTGACTTAGCATGATTTTTTTTGTCCCCTCTTTGTCAAAGCACAAGGAAATCATGTGTCTCAAGGGAAGACTTTGTGTCTGCTAAGGACTTCACAGCCTCTAGCGGTGTCTTATCTGCATGCATTTGTGTCTATCGTGGACAAAGGAAAGGCACCCATGTTTCCCATGTCTAAGGTTCAATCACCATTTCTAATCCTAATCCTTGTTGACATTCCTCACCCTATCATTTATGGTAGAAGTAAGAGGTCACTATAGACTGCTCTAGCTCCTTTGGCACTTGCCCCTTAGCTTTTGAGAGTGCCATCTTTTCCTCTTGCCACCCACAAGGAAAAAAGAGGAAGGGTGCCTATTGTTGAGCCTGCAATTTCTCTATTGGTGAAACCTGCTACTTTATCTATAGGGCCCTCCCCTTTGTTGGACACGACATCAACAATGGCTTCAATGGAGTAGGATGTCACCATCCCTTTATAGGCCTCTCATCCTGATCCAAGCCTTTTAGATTTGGGTATAGAATGCTCTATACTGTGCAATATTGGTTGAAGATTATAGCCTCCCAAAATCAAGGTAGTCCATGAAAGCACAAGAGAGATTAGCAATAAAGAATAATATTATTATATCAATGATGAAATAGAATTAATTAATCAAATGATTCTACATAGGAAACCCCTTTGTTAAATAGGCTAAGGTTAGACATAGGAAGACATACGATTATTGAAAGCATATTAATCTTATGAAATGATACATAAAGTGATAGCTTATCACCCACCTAAGGTGGAAAAGTGATAGTGAGACATGTCCACTAAATGTGGGTCACCCTCCAAAGGTGGAAAAGGGAAAGTTTCACATGTCCACTAAATTTGGATCACCCTCCAAAGGTGGAAAAGTGATAAAGTGATAAGCCCATCAAAGGTGGAAGTCTCACTTAAGGTGGAAAAGTGATAATGTGATAATACCATCAAAAGTGGGAATATACCTATGTGGTCCTTGAGTAAACTTTAAATATGTGTGTGCTTAAAACCTAGGAGAAAGACTTAAACACACCAACACATTCATTCTTATTTTTCTCTTCAATTGGTCCACAACTTCCATAAGATCTTCCTCTAGTTATCCCTCCATGACCTCTTCCTCTTTGTTTTCTCCCTAATCTTTTATTCTACCTTCATTGCAAATTCAAATGCATCTTCAATATTTTTCAACCTAATCAGACATAATTATTCTTGGATAGTGGTCTTTGACATATTGATATACATTGTCACATTTTCTTTATTAGCCTTTGTGTGGCCTGCTATAATGATAATAGTGTAAAATTCTTCAACATATTTTTTGACCATTTTGTTCGACTACATCAAACATTTTAGATACTTCAAGATCTTTGACTCATAATTTACTAGAATATTTATTATCTACTTAGTTTATCCATTGTTGTATCCCATCTAATTGTCTTTTACTTTCCTCTTTAATTTCTCTTTGGATGTACCTCCTTCCACCACATTCCAATATGACCCTTAAGCTTGGTCTTAAGGAAAATATAACCCTCTTAGGATCTTCTATTCCTTCATAGTGAAAATACTCTTCCATTTCAATAATCAAATTTATATGTTCTTTAGTATTGGTACTACTTAAATATTTTTAGATATCAGTGTTGAGCATCTTATCAATTTCTATTATAGACTTTAACAATCTAAATTATTCTAGTTCCTCTTCAATTTCTTCAAATTTTGTATCATCTTAGGCTACATCACCTTCGCCTTCACTTTCATCTCTTCTTTGCAATTTAAACCCTCTTCTTAGCTCATAGAATGTTTTGATTGTCCTATGCAAAGATCTAACTCTTTTTTCATCACTATAATATTCCCACCAGCACAATTACTTCATGTAGGCATCTTATGTTTTTACATGTTTCATGAAACTTCTTCAAGAAAAGATGTATCAAATAAAAAGACCTTAAGATCCTAACATTAATTGTCTCACTCTTTGGTGATGTATCTACATAATTGGGAACAACTCACTCGAATACCACTTGATAGGAGTTATCTTAAATAATACACGTCAACATCGATTTCACGCATGTAAATATGCATACATTGCAAGGATATGGAATGAAGCATAAAATAGGTTACAACATATTGTAGCTCCATTCCACTTACTTTTGGAACCTTTCGCCTCTTTGTAGCTTCCAAAATTGAATCTAATTCCTATGTTTCCTCCTTTTGCATGAACTACATTTTTTCTATTTTTCCAGACCTTAGAAATACAAAATATAGCCCAATGGGTTTTAGAACCTCCAATTCAATTTTGAAATTTGCAAATAGCTTTGTAAAAATAGCATAACTTTCTAGAATCATAATTCTTCACTTGGGAACCTAATTGAATCCATTCTTTTTTAAATGGAAGCACTTAAAGTGCTCCATGTTTTCAAATTTTTAAGGCCTAGGTCATTTGAAGCCTCAAAATTGATTCTTAATCTTAAATAATTCTATATGACTTTTGAAAGCTTAAATAGTTAATGTCTTCCCATCCAAGCTTGGTCTTTTCTTGATACTTACCCATAATGTGCATTTTCCAAGTATAGAGTTTTGAGTAAATTTTTAAATCCTTATGTGCTTAAATGCAGATTTTTTGAATGTAAAAACTCTACTTATTCAACTCGTATAGGAATTTTTAGAGGAAATAAGCCTCACATGTATTAGCCAAACAAGCCAAAATTAAAGTAAATATTTTATACATGATACAATATTTTTCATACACATTTAGGTGCTCATTCATCAAGGAAAATTTCTCCAATTCATATGTCAAGGAAAATATTCAAACTCAAGAATACCCTTATGTAGGTTTGCAATATATTGATTCTCAAGAAAACTTATATCATTATTCTTATACGCATCCATTTCCTGCATAAAATATTAAACCTATAGTGAAATGTTCACAAATACCCTCAACATTTGGCACATACCTTACATTCAAGTGAAAAAATAATAGTCGTGAGTATGTATGCTAAGCTCTTAGTCATTAGTCCACTAACACGAATCATAAAATTGATACAATGCATGAGGATTAAAACCTTCAAGCTTTCGTTCTATTAAATAGATTAATTAAGAAAAATAGCTACAATAATATCATTTCTAAAATTATATTGGAAACACATTATACCTTCATCATCACCCACTATGACAATATTTTTTTGTGTATCGATTATATTATAATTAGCATAGGGGACACAACACACCTTGTACCAAACGAATAGGTTCTCATATGCATCAACAAGATCACCATCTTTACAATTAGCAAGGGTTTCTAGCTCAAATTTTAAATCAATCTCTACATTCAGTGGTGAGGTATTCACAATTTAATCTAGAAGCAACTACATAATGTCTACAATATCACCTATATAAAAACAATCTCATCACTAAGTGTAGGTACATCCAAGTCACCCTCATGCAAAATCACTAGAGAATGGTCATCATTAGTAGCCTCACCCTAATCTAACTAAGAAAATAAATCAAACCCACCAAATAAGATACTAGTCTCTTATTCATCTTAATAGTATATGTGTATAATCAATCAAGATTATTAGTTTCATGAATTGAATATGTTGGATACACTTGTGCACATACACCATATGGTATCCATAGTGCTCCCAAAATTTGTAGAACCACATATCTCAACTTTAAATTGAGTTCCAATCTATATATCATCAATGTCATCTCTAAAGGATGGTCAAGTTTCCAACTAAAGGTAAGTGAATACACTCCTTCATCATACATAAAACTTTCATAGAATGTGAAGTCACAAACTCCTACCTCCTTAGCATAACTCTCAACTTAATTTAATGTAGTAGTCTCCTCACTATGATATGCATATTCATTTTTCACGTGGTAATTTGACTCATTTCTACTCATAGCAACCAATTCAAGTCGATTGAGAAGATTTGTGTTTGAGGATGAAAAAATGAGAGGAAATATATAGCTATAATAATAAAATACTTTTACACAACTCCATGAGATAAAATCATGCAAACAAGTATTCAAAATCTACAATATAAAAGGAATAATATGCACGTCATAAAGATGACATAAGGAAAACCCTAATGAGGGAAAAACCAAACCTCCAAAAGTATCCCCACTCATTTTATTATCTCATGAATAAAGATTACAATACACTTCTAGGGTACTCAATTGATCCATAAGGATGTTGTTTTTCTCTACCTCTTCTTATGCTTGTAGTAGGAGGATTTGACAACTGGTCTAAGTAGTTTCTCAAACCTTGGTTCAGAGAATCATTATTCCTAATTCTCCCAACTAATTCATTAATAATCATTTTGTGGATGATTTGTTCCTCACTCTTGTTGAAGATAAAGATAATGTGATTTAGGCTATTCAATGTTTTGTAGATATTTTTAAAAGCCTTTATCTTGAGTATACAATGGAAAAGTACATAGTGCTACGAGAAATATTTTCTTCCTAAGCTACACTAGTTAAAAGATTTTGGCTAGAAATGGGTCAATAAAGGGGAAGAATTTAATTTTCTTAGTATTCCATTTACTTTTGAAGCTTCTAATATTCCCCTAAGGCAAGCTATTGTTGCAAAAAAAGAATAAAAGATAAATTATTGGATTAACAAACCTCTTTCTTTGGCTAGAATACTCTATTTGATTGCATAATTTGTTGGCTACCACTCATGTTCATTATTCCTCTTGCTTGGTTTCTTCAAAATGCTCTTATTTAAAGAATATAAAAAAAATCTTAGAGATTTTAAAAATCTCGTAGAGACTTTCTCTAGGCCTCCAATGATGGGAATTAAGGGTTTCATCATTTTTCTTAGGAATATTAAGTTGTCTTCCCTATAGTGTTGCTTGCTTGAGATTATCCCCAATCTATCAACAATGTATTACCCTATGTGGTGACTAGATTGTTAGAGCTCTTCAGGAAAATGAATCCTAGAAAATCATCATCAAGCATTATATGGGTTCAAATGTGCATTTTGGATGGCCATCTTAAAAAGGATTGGATCTTAGCACTCACCTTAATATAAGGGATTCAATTAATATTCAAGGCACTTATATCATTAAAACAATATGAAAATCCTATAAGGATGTTAAGTCTTGGCTTCTTTAGGAAAGACGTAATTTTCATAATGGAGTTTCAATCAACCAACAATCTATTTGGTGTTCTTCTACTCTTTCTTTTCTAGAGCACCCTTTGATCACAATGCATGGTTCTACAACTTGAAAATATTCAAATGAAGTATTAGAGTTTTACTAAATATCATTCACGAAGCCACCAACCATTTTCTTTCTTGGATAAAAATTAGACAAAATTTTAGGTTATCTTATCAAGATTAAAATAGTTTTAGGTTATTATTGATGTTAGTCCTCTCCAAATCACTCAAAAAATTAGGCTCAATTTTTCAAGCCTTGATGGAAGGTTGGAAATGGTATCTTGATACATCATTTTTTAATCATAATCTTAGTAAAGGATAGATGTGTCTTTCTCTTAATCTTTCTATGGTTGATCATTTTCAAATCACCACTGACAACGTTAACTTTCTTTTGGTACCTACTGTCAATTATAGGCTATTCAATTGACTATTCGTAAATCTAAATTAGCTCATTTTTCCAAGTGTGTTTTCTATCAATAGCTTTTGCTTAGTTCTCACTTACTGCATTTGGGAGTTCCTAGTCTATGTTTTCTATTAAATGAATAATTAAATACTCTCAAGCATGTTTTTTTTTTTGTTTTGTACTAGGTTTCAAGAAGCTTAGAATTGGATTTATGATTTTAGAGTATTTTTAGACCTACTTCTTTCTCATAGCATGTGGTTTTGATAGGGGATTGACCATGTATCCCGTTGAAATATATCAAGATTTTGTATGCTTTTAAGGTTCAAGGATATTTTTAGTATTTGAAAAAATATGAATGTAATTATTTTTTCAAGATTTTTTGTTGATGTGGATACCTCTCTATTTTTTAACGCTGTGATTTGCTATGATGTGCATACCCATATTCAAGTGCAAGAAAGAAAAGTTGCACTTGAAGTGACACCTTTGCAAGATATTTTGGAGTATTGAAGTAATCCTCATTACACTATTTCCATAGTCTTTCCTTCCTCCCCTTTTTCTTTAGGATGTCCTTGCTGACATGAACATTTTTTTTAAAAAGACTATGGTTCCTAGTTTCATGGCTCTCAACACTTCGGCAACATAAATAATGTTGTCTCTAGTTCATCCCAACTCCCATGTCCACCTTATGCCTCCTCTTATGGGCATGATGTTTCTAGTTGGCTAGAATTTGGTAAGATCCCTCTATTGAAGCTAATTGTATTTCTAGTTCATTCTCAACAACCCTAAGAAGAACTTTAGAAAGAGGTTGTGCTCACTGGTTACGAGTCAATTGATGGTCATCCTACCCTAAATGATGCTCGGAGAAAACTTGTTGGTAAAGACCTACCTCTTGTTGGCATTGGATTAGTTGCTTAGATTATTCTATGATATGTCCAAGCTTGATTTTTTGAATTCTTCCTTTAGTTTAAGCTTGGTCCCACTTAGACTTTTTTTTATATTGAAAAAATGCATATTACACCCACTTAGACTTTAAGGTTGTGTCTTTTTACAACCTATCTTTTTTGAATAAATTGTACTATTATCTTTTTAGTTGATTTAAAAAGTCAAGCGTATTATTCAAAAAATGACTCTTAAGTAAATTAAAACAATTCCAAACTCACTATACCTAAAACATAGTCGGCACATATTCTTAAAAAATTATATCGAATATATAGTTAAAAAAATTAAAACTATAAAATAACTTGTTCAATGCTACTTCTCGATTAGAATGCATGCAAAATAAAATTGATCGACGTTTCGGCTCACTTAGTAACCCATCATCACTATGTGAAAGTGCTAAAAAAGATGTAAAATGTACGACTAATAAATACAATTAGAAATAATAATTTAATATCAATTAACATTTTTAAAACATTAAATAGAGCTATTTACTATATTATTGATAATTTACAGATATTACTTTTCTTATAACCTAACCATTGAAAAAAGTTTATTCAGCTTGGCCTAGGAAGGTTCTAGGAGGGTGCCCAACGAGTGGCATTGTGTCACATGGTGTTTGTGATAAGATTGACAAGAAAGAAAGCACTAAAAAAGAAAGCGTCCTTTCATTGAATGGTCTCGTTCACGCCTAACAAAGCATGTTAGCAAAGAGAAAAAGTACATTCATGCATCTTCACATAGGCTTTAATAATAATGTATTCATCACGAGACCTATTTGCATTCTTTGAAACACCTCTTAAGTAGATAAGGTCATGTGGGGCCTCCATGTGACCATCTTTAGAGCTCCTCCATCCATTATTTCATGCTTTGTCTGCACCACAATACAATTGCAGCACGGCTCTTTGTGTACATGATGACCAATTTGCTTGAATGACATCACAAATGGAAATGTGAAAGAATTAAGTGGCTTGGTGGTCCATTCAACTAGAGAGGGGAATAATTGATGGCACTCCAATATCACTCATTGAATTAAGCCTTCCAATGGTCTTCATTTGCTTCATATTTGGTATGTAATAGTCTCTAATGGTTTTCATTTGATTGATATTTGGTATGTAATAGTCTCTAATTGTCTTCATTTGCTTGACCTTTGGAATGTAATAGTCTCCATTTTTATGAATGCCCATTTCTCATCAATATCAACAAGATAAGACCTCTTGTAAGGATAAACATGGGCGTGGGTGAAATATGGATCTTTTCACACTTGAGGATCTTGTATGTACTCCCCATAGATTGTCATGTTTTTCATTGGGGAGAATTGTTTGATGGCAAAATTAGGGTTTAAGTTTAAGAGAAAGGTTATTAGATTTTAATCAATGTTTATTTTTTATTTTTAAATTAAGTAAGGTTATGGTTATTTGTTATTGGGTTGTTGGTTTGTTGTTAAAAATGTTTAGTACATAAAATATTTGTTAAGATTCTTTTCAATTGGATATAAAAGTGTGATGTTATTAAGAATGATGGTCAATTTGAATTTTAAGTGAGTTGGTAAAATGGGAGGTATGATTTGGGTCTTGAATAAAGTTAACAAAATAAAAGACTCGTCATCGTAATGAATGAGTTTTGAATTAAATTTTAAATAAATTCAATAAAATAGAAGGTCAGACACTAAAATATGAGACACGTCATAAAAATATGTCAAATTTAAATTTCAAGTAAATTTAATAATATCAAAATATTTATTAATAATATTCAATTATATCTATAATGACCTAACTATTGTACCCAAATTTGTCAATCCGTTTATTTTTGTATTTATAGCTTGTACTTAAAGTTGTTAATATTCATTTATTTTTATATGCAAGTTATTATATCCATACAAGATAAGTATTTTTCTATTAAGGACGAGCACCCAATCATACAAGCTAAGAAATTTTCTATATAAAATAAGTATATCTTTATCCATTTGGGATCTATATAGGATAGGTGCATGCTTTGGCTAGAGAATTAAACTCATTAGGACCAACTGAGTCTCCACTCACTAACTAAAGACTATACTCCCCTATCAGAAGTGTATTGAGGTCATTATCTTTCAAGGTAACTTTGGACAAGTTTATTTGGATGATGATGAACCATGCAAAATTGTTGGAAAGGCCAACAAAAGTTGAAGTGTCTTAGATTTTATAATGGATGTGAATAATGTAGGAAAGAGTTTGATAGTTAATTTCATACTATGGGATTCATAAATAAAAGATAACTCCAACAACACCACAAGAAAATGGTATGTTTAGAGGATGAATAGAACAATCATGGAGTGTGCAAGGAGCATGAGATTGCATGCAAGATTACCATTACAACTTTGGTTATATGCTTTGGGTATTCTTGTTTACACAATAAATAGGGGGCCTTCAAGTTCCTTAGATAGTGTTATTCTAGAGGAGGCATGGATATGTAAATAGAATTTATGAACTCTTTCAGTTGTCAAGCATTTGTCCATAGTGATATAGAAAAAGGATAAAGCTTGAGGTAAAATTCAATAAGTGTACTTTTATTGAATATGGAGTTAATGATTTTGGTTAGCATTTATTAAATTATGAAAATAACAAAATCATTAGGAGTATAGATGTCATATCCAATTAGAAGGTCATGTACAAAGATCACTTGCAAAGAAAAATAAAGGAAAATGAAAACATAGAATATATGGTGCTTGATGAAATCCCAGAATGTATAGTTTGAATGGTGCCAAAAAATTAAACTATTTCTTTAACTAGGACAACGACTCGTACCTCAAACTCATGCAAGAATATCTACCAAGATAAGAGGACGTGTTGAGCAATACTCTCCTTCATTATATTATTTATTATTAAATCATTATTTTGAACTAGAAAGTTATGTAGAAGCAAGTAGGTAGAAACCAGAAAGAAGTGGGAGCGAGGAATGAAAGAGGAGATGGGTTCTTTAATACAAAAAAAAAAACTTAGCACTTAGTTCAATTGTCTGAAGGTAAAATATGATTGCCAAACAAATGAGATTACAAGTTGAAGGAAGAACATGGAAGCACAAAAAGGTATAAGGTTAAACTTGTGGTAAAATTTTTTGCACAGAATAAATCACATAGATTTTGATGAAATATTTTCTCCTATTGTTAAAATGACTTCAATCAAAACTATTTTAGGTATTGTGGCCACAAAGTAATTACATATTGAATAATTAGATGTAAAGATAGAATTTCTCAATGGAGATTTGGAGGAAGATATTCATATGCAACAACCACAAGGATATGAGATCAAAGGGAATGAGGACTTAGTATGTAGGTTAAAGAAGAGCTTATATGGCTTTAAAAAAGCACCTTAACAATGGTATTTGAAATTTGAAGGTTTTATGGTTGAATAAGGTTACAATTAATGTCATTGTAATTATTAAGTTTATTTAAAGATATTATATAAATATAGTTATATTATCCTATTATTATATGTTGATGACATGATTGTTATCAAAACTAATATGTAGCACATACATGAACTTGAGAAGAAATTGCCAAATTCATTTTCTATGAATAATTTGGGTGTATAAAAATAAATCCTTGTAGGATATGGTGATGATATCAACACACAAGCCAAGAATCATCTACAAGCATGATGCCTATCACAAAGAAAAGATCAAGAGACAAGATAATTTGCACAACTTGAGAATTTTGTATTGATTGCAAAATGAAATGGGGATTACAAATGAGGTTGAATGGATTTCTTACAATGCATGGATGAGTCACTTTCATATAAAGAAATAACCCTAATTATAGCACAAAAACTAAATCTAACTAAAAAAGAAAACTAGAGCTAGATATGCGAACTAGAGCCAAACTAGATTGAACTGTACACTAAATTGGGCTTAACTAGAGCTCAAAAAAGTGAACTTACGCTATGCATGCATGTGAAAATGATGAAGGGTGCTCCTCTTAATACCACAAACACATAACAAAAATAGAGAAATAACAACAATACGCAAGAACAGAAAATTGGCTTCTTATTATCTCCACAAATGTGGAATTACAAACTTTTAGAATTACAATATGCAAAGCCACATGGGCATTCCCTTACAATATTCTGTAGGACAAAGCCTCGAATCAATACCCAGATCTACTACCCAGAACTGTCCTGAACTGCCTAAGACAACACTACAACCTTCCTTATATAGGCAATTTTCCACCGCCTGGGAAGGTTCCAGAATTTTTAGCCAACAAGGCCGACCAAACTTAGGATTATTTTATTTTTCATTTTATTACATCAAAGTCGGCTCAAAATAACTTTTGAAACCCAAACAAAAATTTTGAAGGAAAATCATTTTCCGCCATTTCAGGTGACCCAACTTCTGGAGACCATAAGTCATCACCCGTTGACCCAATTGACTATTATAGCCCCATTTCAGAAAGGGCACGAGGAGCTCTACAACATTTAAATTAAGAAAGCTTCATTCAACTGAAAATTCGACCTCATCCAGGGCCTCTAAAGCCTTCAAAATTGAGTTCAAAGTTTCTGTACCCTGTTTCCAAAACTGAAAAGTTTCAATATCTTCAAAACCAAACTTGATCTAGCAATGAAACTTTGCAGGCAGGCTAATATGACTAAGATGAACCTCCAACTGTGAAATTAGAACATTTCGAGATCGTAAGACCAACTTACTAAAAATAGCAAGTTTCCACAAATAGCAGCTCTACACAAGATAGCCCTTATTGAAAAAAAACCAAAAATATTTTTGGGTGATGCAAGATTGCTCTTACACCCAGGATGCTCCTGCATCAGAAAACATGTTCTCAATTATGCATGAGAATTTGCACTATTCTAGATAATGTAACAATAGCAAATCTACATGATGTAACAACTATATTCATGTGCATCATAAATGCATGCACTAACACCTCCACTTTAAGTGAATCTTAGAGAATAAAAATCTCTAAGAATGAAATGCATGAATAAATGGGTCTTGACAACAAGGCCTGGTTAGGTACCCATGTAGAAACCAACGCAATCTCTCACAAATGAAGAAAATAAGGGAAAACCCTATGGGAAAAACCCCTCTCCAAAAGAGAAAAGAAATGAAAAAAAAGTGCATGTGAATAAATGTGAGGGACTCTAAACATCCCCCCAAGTACTGAATCAATCACATAAGTACAACCAAAATACCCCCCATGGGGGAGAGAGAGAGAGTGTGTGTGTGTGTGTGTGTCTCCCCATAATGAAGAAGCTCCAATATTGAAGATGTGGGCTCAAGGATGAATGTTGATGAAAATCCAAGAGCGACAAACCACATTCTTGCCCTTAGGAAGAAACACATCCAATGGTCAAGGTATAAGAAACTCCATGAAAGGAGATGGAAGGAATAATTTATGATGTGTGTCATGGAAGATTACTTAACTATCGACATGTCTAAATCATGATATGCCAAATCAACTAAATTGTGAAGATACCTAATGAACAACCTTAGAAGGCACCAAATATGGAATGATAGGAATGCTCAAACTATCATCAAAGAGGACATGAAGATCATCAATCATGTCCCTGTTAGGAATGGAAACACTGAGAGGGGGGGTGAATCAGTGTTCTATAATTAATTTCTGATACTTGAAACTTAACTCAATTACTTAAATACTGAAATGAATAGTAAAGCAAATGAAGTATTCAACCATAACACATAACACAAGATATGTTTACGAGGAAACCTTGGCTAGAGGAAAATGCCAGTGGGAATTAGCACCCACGAATAATTGTACTTTGTATTATGAACCTGTTAATGTTCATTTTCCCTGTTAGGAGCAGTCTTTACAAAGCTGAGTACAATGACCTGGTCAAAGGTCAAACCTTGTTAGGAGTCTTAAAGTAACAAACCTTGTTAGGGGTGTAAGGTTCACTGCCAAAGCTCACTACTCAATGAAGAAGGCTACAACCTCCTGGTTATCAGATACACACTATATCTGCAAGGTGAACTATTGCTTTGACACTGATGTCTGATCAGTTCCTTTTGTGTGATGATGCTTTAACCTCTTGTAAAGCTCTATATCATTCTTACTTCTCTAATACATACTTCGCATACTTCTGCTCATCTCTATATATCATACCATGCTCAAATACAAAAGTGCATGTCACATATATACATGTTGAATAGATGCAACCAAAACTAACTACTAGGTCGGCCTATAACTTAACACATACAACGCCTCTAAGTTAATTGGCTCAAGCATGTTTACATACAATGATATTAACATGTTTATAACACAATTACAATAGGTGCATAGCCTTTACAAAACAAAATGATATACGCTAATCAAAATACTATCTATCGGCTCCATGCTCTGTTATGTTATGTCGCTTATTGACTGTGTCACTTAGACTTGTTGTAACTTCTTCATGTTGTCATATATGACTATGCATTCTTAGACTTAGCACAGTAACATACTCAAAAGCTTATATCTAAGGGCGCATACCAAAACTCGATCATACACACGTGCGCTAATGCTCTGATCATCAGGGTCTAATATGTTTGCACTGTCTTCCATACTTAGCCAAATTATGATTTTCTAAGTTAGTGTGCTGACTACAAAACTTCATATGACTTTGTTGCCATAATGACAACACAAAACTTAGTCATATATACTAGTAAAGTCAACTTTCCAATAGTCCCCAATGTTTGAAGTGTGTGATGCATCAAAAAATCCTACAATGTCTAGAGTGTGTGATGTATCAAAAAGTGTTGCAACATCTGGCAAGCATTCATCCCACATTGCTAAAATTGGAAGGGAATAATCAACCTCCTAAACTAAAATAATCTTTGAAGAAGTTGAAGGTGGAGGAGGTGGTCTCAAGAACCATGTAGGAGAGAAAAAATAGAGCTCTAATATACAAACCAAAGCCAAACTAGACTAGACTAGGTTAAATTAGGCTCAACTAAAGCTCAACTAGGTGAACTTAAGCTAGGCATGCATGTGCAAACATTTCTTCAATTATGCATGAGAATATTCTTGAGCATGTGCGCTATTAGATAATGCAATAATAGAAAATGTGCATGATGAAACAACTATATGTATGTGTAGCATAAATGCATGTTTTTCAAATCATTAGTATGATCTGATAATGAGAGACAACAACAATTGCATACTAACATTGTCTCAAAGCAAATGCATAGAGAAGGTTTTGAAAAGATTTCATATATAAGATGCAAAGCTAATCAGTACATATTTTTCTAGTAATTTTAAATTGACTTTAAGGAGATTTTTTCCAAGACACATGAGGAGATGGACTACATTCTCAAGGTTACATACTCTTCAAAAATTGGCATCTTGAAGTATTTCATGGTGTGTACAAGGCTAGATCTTGCACATGCAGCACAGGAGTTGTGAGTAGGTATACGACTAATCTTGGAAAAGAGCACTAGAATGTAGTAAAGTAAATCCTTAGAAATTTGAGAGGTGTCACTACTCAAGCATTGTAATTTAAAGGTTCCAATTCTACTCTATATTGGTATGTTGATTTAAATTTAGTAGGTGATATTAACATCAAGTAGGGATCTAGGGGCAACGCCCCTAGCGGGGGCTACTAGGGCTCAATGGCCCCAAAGAAAAAATTGCTCATTATTTAATAAAGGAGTTAGTTATTATTTTAGTATGTAAACTGACCTTTTGTAAACCACTAAAAGGACTTCATAAATAGTCGGTTTTGTAATGTGAAATATCATCATATTGTAATTTTCTATTTACTAGGTAATAAAAGAAATAAATGATAGATGTTTTTTCATAGACATATCCCACATTAGGTGCACCATGTTAAATATGTGTGTTATTGTAAAATTTTATTTTTGCCTTTTTTATTATATATTATATTTGATCATTTTCATTTATCTGATCTTTCTAAAACCCTTGTAATTCTTTGACATTTTTATTAGATTTAATATTAATTAGTAATAATTAAAATTTTGATCTATATTTTTGTGTAACACATTCTTGTGTATATAGAGAAATTGAAAGTTTATTTTTCTATTAAAAAGGAACATCAATATGGAATCCTAAATAAAGTTTTTTCAAATTCTAGCTTTGTTTGCTATTTTACTAATATATCAAATTGATGTTATTTTTTACCTTTATTTCAATTACAAAATTTAAATAGAAATCTAAATTGGATATTTTAGAAAGCTAACAATGTTGACTATTTAGTTAAAAAAATTATATTTATATGAAAATATGTGTCTGTAAAATTATGGCATATAATGGTAAGTTTTTAGCCAACAAAAGTATTGCATGTGACTTGGAAGCAATTTTTTTTAGCATGACAACTATTTAGGATAAACACACAAGTGCACATATGCACACTCTCACACACGCACACCCACACATGTGCACACACACACATAGGTCAAGAATATCAAGATCACAACTACCAAATTTACATAGATTGGTAAATCAACATGTGGCCCAAGAGTGGGATAAACTATCATGCTTCAACCTAATACATAATATATCTATTAATATTATAAATGTAAACTACTCTATATGGTTCAATATGTTCTTAATCTAAGATTTCAAGATCCTCAATGAGAGTATCTTTATTAAAGATATGTTGCTCTTTAGTTTCCTAGGAATTTTCTTTAAATAAGAGATCCTAGGTGCTAAATCAAATACTTTGGTGTCAAAGTCAATAAATTCAAGAAATTCAATTTTACAAAATAGTTAACTTGAGATGAATGAAGATGATTTTAGATAAAGGAGACACCAACACAAGCAATATTTCATCCAAAAGAAGGAAGAATGTATGGAATTAAGTTTAGGATGAAAAATTTGTACAAACTAGACAAGGTCTAGGCTACTTGAAAGAGTTAGTTGGTTATTGTCATTTTGTGCATACATGTATATTAATTGAGAGCCAAAATACTACATCTATAGACAGAGCTAAAGGAAAACTAGCAAAGAAAAGAATGAAATATGCATTGTTCTGGACTTCAAAATAAGATTGTTACAACAAGACCAAACTTATTATCGTCTCCCTCTAGTAGATAGATATAGCTTTCCATTTAAAAATAATTAAAAAAAAACTTATCTAGGTTAGTTAATTAATTAATTAACTTAACATGCAATCAACCTAGATGAAACAATCGGGTCTTAAAGCAATACATCAATATGCAATAGAATTGATAAGGATAAGAGAACGTAGCTCTATATAAAATGAGTGAAAAAAATATTTAACACATTATTGTGATCCAACTACAATTTCACTATTAGAATTGTGACCATTATGCCTTGAAAAATTAAAAAATGAGCATTTATCTAGTTCAACACTACTCATCTAGTTCTAATCTCCACATCTACAATCTTGAATTTATTTTTATGGATTAGATCTTACTATGGAGCATTATTGTTTATTCTTTTGGTCTCATAATCTTGTTCAAATATAACATCTAAACTTAGTGGTGCTTAGAAGCACCATTATAATTTGTTATACTAGGGGGGAAGTTGACTAGCTTCTCACCTTGTGCATTAGTCAAGAACTTCTAGATTGATTCAATGATTTTGAACAAGTTTGAAGATGCACTAAGTAGAGATGTTAATGCTTATGTGTACCCTTATGTTCTATTGAATATAATATGAAAAGTATTCAAAATATTATAGATGTTTTAAAATAAGTTAAGGTTTGTTCTTTTATAACAACCTAGTATTGAAAAATAAATAATTTCAATGCCAAAGCTTGTGAAGATCAATCTCTATGCAATAAACCAATCAAAAAATGAGATACAAGGTTGCAATCCAAATACAAAATGAAAATCTAAAAATTTAAGCTTCATTTTAAAGTAGAAAACCTTGCTTTGATCTTCTATAATGATGCCAAAATATAGCCTAAATATCGCGCTTAATAATATTATCTTATGTAAACTTATAATAACAGTAAATAATGAATATCATCTCCATAAAATAGTAACAACGAGATACAAATCAACAAGTTTGAAGATAGACTAAGTAGATATGTTAATGCCTATGTCTACTCTTATGATCTTAGCTATTGATGTAATATTTTGTAGAATATAATTTGAAAAGTATAAAAAATTTTATAGATGTTCTAAAATGAATTAAGGTTTGTTCTTTTATATGACACCTCGGTACTGGGAAGTAAACAATTTCAATACCATAGATTTTGAAGATCAATCTCTATCCAATAAACCAATTAACAAATGAGATACATGGTTGGTGTTCAACAACATGAAAATGGAAAACTTATGTAAAAATTAAAAAATATAATTTTTCTTAACATAGAAAACCTTGCTTAGATCCAACTTAATGATGTCAAAAATAGTTAATAAAAGCTCACCTCCCAACCACAGACTATACATAGTTTCACCCCCTGAGCTAAGGAATACATTGGGGTCTTCAATCTTAAGGATGAGAAATCAGTTCACCAGAATCATTGTAAATTTACTTTTGACTTCTTAGTTCACTAGTTACCAACATACTTGAATAATTCATGTGACAAGGTGACACTACAAGGTACACTCATATTTACACTATGAAATGATAAGGCGTAATCAATTAAATTTACCACATCATTGATTCTAAAGCTAATGGTTTAATTCAATTATTTATACAATGAACATACCAATTGCTTAACAATAATCCCCAAGTTTTTCAATATGTGATTAAGGAGAAAAGGAAGGAATAAATAGCTACCATAAGATTTATCCACATAATAAAACACACAACACCTAAGCAAAGCCACATATTTTAAAACTAAAAAGGACTCCTTAAAGAGTTATAATAAATCTTGTAAATCATATAACATGGTTCCAACATCCTTGGAAAGAGTCCTATGACACTTGGGATATTTTAGGAAAATCTTATGTAATATTTATTCTTGCTATTATTCACAGTGCATCATAAGGAGTTATGGGTTCCACTAGTAGTCATAAAGGTGGATTGTGAACACAATTTTCTAATATTGTTTGTCCCACATTTGAACACATAAATGAGATATTAATGACATGGGAAGTGGACAAATGAATGACCTTTGAGATTCTTTTCAAGTGAGTGTTTGGAAGAGGAATAAATGACTCTTAGTATTTCATCATTTATTACATTTAATGTAATGTTTTTCTTACAAGATTAAGGGCCCAAATTGGAGGAAAGTATTGGTGTCCTTTGAACTTTTCTAGAGGAAATCCAAGTGATGTAGTTGTTTAGAATGAAGATCCTTCTTTGGTGGTTCTATAGCTCTTGCCATTCTATAAACTCAACTCTTTAGATGTAGAATAAATAGGAAATAATTGAATGTAGTGTTAGTATACAGGAACAAGGATAGGTAGGAGACATAAAGAGGTTGTTCACAGGTGCACATATGCTACCATGTTGGAGGAAAAGAGTAGAATTAAAGTGAAACTATTTCAATCACGATTATTGTTGATAATGTATGCTTGACCTCTCTTCTCGGTAGAATTTTTTTCTGCAAGTGTTTTCCTCATAAATCATGTGGTAGATGGAAAGTTAAACCTAACATCTATTGGGTAAATTTGAATATTTTAGGTTTAAGTCTTTGGGAAAAAACTATTTGGAGGTCAAGCACCTTGTACCCTTAATTAATTTGAATTTTGAAAAAAAAAAGTTAAAATCAACATATGATATCTTAAACATAATTATAATATGAACCAAAATTATAAATAATAAAAATAGAAATTAAATTGAAATTACTAAAACATTGCAATCAAATAAAGATGTAATAAATATTAAATAATACATAAAAATTAATTATTAAAATACTAAATTATTTTATCTAAAATTATATATATAATTTTAGAAATTTTGCTTTGAAAATAAGCTATTACCACAACACTACAAGATTATATAATGTCTCAATCACCTAGATTTGTATATGCAATTCCCTTTCCTTATAGACTTGATTAATAGTAGACCAAATTTGATGTGCCCATTTTCTTAAAGAATCTTCTATTATATCAATTTTTTTTTCGTATCCACCTACTTTATAATGGCTATTTTGCAATTCAGTTAACAAGCATAGACTTGATTAATAGTAGACCAAATTTGATGTGCCTATTTTTCCTAAAGAATCTTCCATTATATTTTTTTATATTTTTTTTATCCACCTACTTTATAATGGCTATTTTGCAATTCAGTTAACAAGCATATCAATCTTAGATAGAAATAGACATTAAAGAAAACCCACAAGATTTCAAAATGAATATATCAAATAAATGGTCTTGAGTATTTCACAAAAATATTTTCATGGAATAAGACACTTCACATGTTTCCAAATATAGAAATTTAAGTACAATCATCTTTGGAACTATGTGAAAATGTGCAACCATAATAGTGTGTGAATATCATGAAGGAAGCTTCTCTAGCATTAATTTTTGCATGTTTATTATGATTAATATATTTCACATTTTATTTCAAATTTTATGCATTTAAAAAATTGATGTTTTATATAAAAATGTGAATATTAGGATTTTTTTTAAATATTAAAAAAAAAAGTGTGAAAGTTTAAATGTAATTTTACATATTTTATTAAATTAAAGAGTTTAGTTATTAATATATAATGACATTTTTATAGTCTAAAGAGTAATAATCTAAATAAATTATAATAATTTGTATTAAGAATATATTGTAAAAGATGGATATATTTTATTACTTATTTTAAATAAGGTACCAATATACTTACTCAATTCAATTTATTTTTGTCATTATTAACTATTTCAATATGATTTTCTTATTTAAAAATTTAAAAACAATTTGAATCGTTTTCTTTATAATTATTATAAATTTTTTAAATATCTAACAAGATTATATTATATATTTATATTGAATTGATTGATTTGTGTCTTATTTTTATTATATTATTTTTTAAATTATAGATAGTTTTATTTGTTTCACTTAATTATATGGCATTACTTGAAGATACAATTGGAAAAGTGATATGGTATTTTTTCAAAAGAATCACTTTCTTCTATCATATTCTTACCTTAGTCATTGTCCATGTATAATTTATACTAGAATTTGATGATATTTTTATAAATAAATTAAATCTTTATGAACATTAATCACAAATTCATATGTCTTTTAAGTTAATCTTTTATTTATAACTACACATCTATATGGACTCTTGGTGTAATTTCTATATTTTATGTCATCTCAATTTAATGGAGACACCACTTCTCATATTTCATAATGCTTGTTTCAACCAAATATTTTAAAAAAATACCATGTTTATTGTTGTCAATAATTACAATTTTCTAAAATTATTTAATGTAAACATATACCTCATTCTATTATATATCTTATTCCTTTTAATTTGTAAATTAAAACAAAAAAATATGGCTATGAATTAAATTAGTTATGTCATAAGGTAAATGTGTGGAAATAGAAGTTAGAGCTTGCTATTTTTTGTTGAACATACATGTAGATATTGCATCATGCACATTTGTTATTGTTTCTTTTATAATTCTACACATGCCCAAGAATATTCTCATGCATATTTGAGCACATGTTTGCACATGCATGCTTAGGTTAAGTGAACACTTAGTTGAGCTTTAGTTGAGCCTACTTCACCCTAGTTTAGTCTAGTATAGTCTAGTTGGACTCTACTTTGCTTGTGTAGCTCTAGTTTGCATATCAAGCTTCATTAGCTTTTATCTCTATTTTTAGAGTCATTGCTTCTATAATAGCAATTCATTATAATTTATTATGTAATCTTTACTAAGGAATATACCAAATCTTTCTTGTTGCTCTTATTTGTGTAAGGTGTTCTTCGTTTGTTGTTTGGTTTTATAAGTGTTTGTGTTGCAAAATCAAGTTGTATTTGAATCAGATCATTATTGTATCAGTTTAACCATTGCTACAGATAAATTTCTTAACCGAGTGGGACTTAACAGTCTTTATATTTCAATATGACATTCAATAAATATTGATTATTTTCTTGTTGACCCCATAGTGAATGTTTGGTCAAGGGAGAATTATTAGTGATAAATCCTCTAACCAGGTCACACCTCATAGTGTGCTTTTGTAACCTTTAACAACATTGGCTCCTAACCGAGCTCACTTCAGAAGAGTGAATTATTTTGGGTTACCGGTCCCAGGTGGTTTTTCCCCTAACAGGGTTTCCACATTAAAAATCTATGTGTTATATGTGTGTGGATGTGTTGAATTTTTATTTTACTTTACACATTACTATAACTGGATTGATCGGTAAACACAGTATTTAATTTACTAGTAATCGGTATATGAAGGTAGGGCATAACTTACAAAGCAAGGATCATGATGTTTTTAGTTTATTTAATGGCGGGAGAGATGGTTTTAGGAAGTTTTAAAATGGTTACAACATGAGTATGAAGAGATTGAAGAAGTTTCTCAACTGTTTGAGCGACAGATTCTTCTCTTCTAGAACGGAGTTCTTTCTTTTGAGAATTACTCATTGTTAATGTTTTTTATTTGATCAAATTAAGGGTTTGTAATGCTTGTTTATTTTTCCACCCTTGAGAGTTTAGCCTTTAAACATTATATCTATTGTTACTTTATTAAACTCTTAGTTAGAGTTTTTCAACTTTAGATATGCTCACAGATTTATGATGATTTGTGCAAATAAGTATAATGAGTATATGTTTGGAACCCGTGTTAAACTGTTTAGTTTTTGTGCTAGGGTTTGTATCATGAGTTTGTAAAGTTCATTATATGTCAAGAGTATGTTTATTCTGAGTTCATAATGGTTTTTGAATGCTAAAGACTCAACATGTATATTGTGAATCTATTATGTCGGCTTGAGTATTAGGGCTTTGTCCAACCCATGTTGATACATGAATTAAGTTTTTGTCTATTCTTTGATAAACATCTTCTTAACCTCAGTCAAGAGTTTTCCTTGTTACATGTTGTATACCCTATTGTTACTAATGTACTTACCTTAGTGTTGGGTCAAATGTTTTTTTGATTAATCATTTCCTTATTCTATGACTAAAGATTGGGGTTTTTCATATATGGTTACTCAGTTAAATATGTTATGGGAAAGCCTTGTTTAACAAAGTTACTTTGAAGAAAAACTCGCACATTTGTGAAAGACTATTTGACAAACATGGCAATTAGTTTTTTAATAAAAAAACATATGATAGTTTGGTTAACTTGTAAATAAGTTTGATATGGTAGTTATATTTTTTAGTTAGACAATGAGGACTATTATATTTAAAAATGACAATGGGGACATTTTCTATGGTACAGAGATAAAGATTATTTTTTCATGAAATATCTATTGTTTATTCATGAAACATTAGTTTGACAATCACAAATATTTGGTTGAGAATATTGTTGTCTTAGTTTAATATGATGCACTGTTTGATACAAAGTACAAATTATATACAATGATGTATTTATTGAATTAGGATTGCTATTCTTGTTCAGATAGTCTTACTCTATATAAATCAAATATTGTAAAAGTATGGCATTGTAAGTCTAGTGAGCCATTGTAAGTCCGGAAAGATGTTGATAAGGCCAATGAGGCATTTCTTTCAGTGAGACACATATGTATAGCTAGTAAGGCATTTGTAAAAACCATTTTCAATTAAGCCAATAAGGCATTTTGAGAGGTTTTATTCCCCACGAGGGTTTCCACTTAGGACATCTCTCATATTATGTTTTTTTTGTTATCTTTGATATGTTTTTCTCTCATGTTAATATGCTCATCATGTGTCATTCACTCTTTAATTTCATTTGGTTTGCATGGATACCTAGTCATTACCTTTTAAGTTCACATTCATTATAGTTGACCATGTTGAGTTTATCAAAAAGGTTCTTCAAGTCCTCACATAATTTATTATGTTATAAAGATTATCTAAGATCTTGTGAAATTGATATACCACTAATTCACCCCCACCCCCTCTCAGTGGTATTGTACTCCAACAAATCCAAGATTAACAAGTTGGACTGTATAATATTAATTAAAATGATGCGCATAATACACATGACTTATAAACAATAAACATATCTAGAAAGAAATTGAAAAATATCAATATAATTTTTATTTGAAAAAACATGTATAAGTTATAACACATATGTGTTAAGCTCTAGTTAGACTTCTTACAATGTGACTGTGTGTTGCCTCCAATGCACGTTTGACCAAATTCTGTCTCTACATCTACATGTGCACATATCTCTAGATTTTTTTTAAAGTGCACAAATTTATTATTTTAACATTGTAATGGTAATATGTGCGTACCCATGCCATTTTCCCTTTCTAGGGACCAATTTGACAAAATTTTCTCAACAACAATTCTATGATACTCTAGAAACCTAGACTAATCACCATGTTGAAGTGGTTGTTTCTTTTCATAGCATCAAAATTGCTCATTTTTAAGGCTTCAAAGAATTTTGGATTGAGGGTGACTCCCTAAACATAATACAATATTTGAAGGGGTCTTAGAAGTCGAGTTGGTCTATTGCCCTTATTAACGATTCTGGGCATCTTATCAGGTCTTTTGATAAAGTCTTGATTTCCAATATCTTTAGAAAAGGTAATGCTTTGGAAAATTCCTTTGCCAACTTAGTAGTTGCAAGATGAAATGTTCTCTTTAGGAATTATAACCCCTTGTTGCCTAATATGGAAGACATTTCTTACTATGATTTATTTCATAGTAAACATGGAAAAGTTTCAAAACAATTTTATCTTTCCTGAGACCCTTATTGGCGATTGGTACATTCATCATATTAATAATGCAAGTGGTTACCCCATCCCTGTCAATATTTCCACATGGATTGTGGGTAGTCTCCTCATCTAGTTTTGTATTTGGAATAGCCAGAAGGTAGTTTTCTAGGCACCAAGAGCTATTAGAATTGGAGTGTGGTAGGGCCCTTTTTGTGAACTATAAGCTATCTTTCCCTATGGGTGGCAAAAGGAATAGGGTCGAACCAATTACATGTGATGGCATAAGGAGGAATAAGAAAATTTGGAAGATTTTATTCAGAGGATTTGCGTCACTCCTTATTTGGAACAACTCAATGGTTCAAACTCATAGATGTCAAAGTTGTTTTACAAAGGATGGAAGGACCGCAAGACTTCAATGTGTGGTAAATGTGTGGAGGTTAATAAAGAATTGATTGCAAAATCACTTGTCTTTCTATGGAGGAAGGGAAGATTTTTAGAAGTAGAAAATCCTCTGAGGCCTTTGTTCAATACTTCCTCAAAGGAAAAGAAGGGAAAAGATTGGTTAAGAACCTAAAAACATCACATATCAAATTAAGTCACTCAAGACTCTCTGGGATTATATAGTTAAGGTGATAATGAAACATTTTACATTGGAAGGTAGATACACTGTTAGAGTAATAAAGTGTTTTCTTATTAATTAAATCATGTTTGATTTAATTACTAAGTCACTTATTATCTCTTTCTACTTAAGCTAAACTTTAGGCATATAATATTTAATTATTTTATTAATTATTATCATGCAACCTAGGTTTGTTCACCCTTTTAGGGTTTTGATCTCCTTTTATAAGGATTTATCTCTCTTGTAATCTTATTTAGAAACATTCATTTTATTGAATTACGACTTTTGTTTTTGTACATCAAGAATGTCTCCTCTTTCATGGATCCATGCGTTCAGGCCTCTCTAGCTTCTTGCTTCTCTCTTTTTATGTGACAGGTGTTTGCGTGCAGGTGTTCATGGGAGTTGTGGTTTGTTTATTCACCAACTCCATTATGGTATCAGAGCTTCAGATCTATTTGCTCCTGTCCTCTTCTTGAGATATTCAGTCGTGTTCATCGGATCTATAGTTTCAGAGGGTTTTCTATTGGATCTAGGAGGCCTCTCTTTCTGGTCATCTTGGCCTCAAACAAACCTCACTGTTGCATTCAGAGCACCCAAGAGCCCCTAGATCCATATAAAGTTTGTCCATTTTGGACAAAGTGGGAATTTTTGGCAAAAAAACTTTGCAACCGACCCTGACATGAATCCCGATGTGTTCACTGGTATTTTGGAGCATTTTTTTCTCAAACAGACCTTGTAGTTGAGCTCGTAGTAGACCAGAACCCCCATTTCCATATAAGGCATGTTTGATTTGGGAGACGTTGCATTCTGAGGCTTCTTTTTTGCATACTAGGGTTGTACGGCCCTGGCACACATCCTGATGTGACCATGCAATTTTTTCAAAAAAAATATTTTTTTTGGGTCATCGCCAGCCATTTGGCCATCAAATTTAATCCCTTAGCGAATGCAACCTCAACTACTAGTCATATGGCAACCAAGAGCCCAATTTTTTTTTAGCCCCAAGGGCCTATTGGGCTTTATTGGTGACGGAAAGACAGTCATCAAATTTAGGTCTATATTCTACTGATGTCATCAATGCATCAGCCCTTTTTCACACACCCTTTTTGGGCCCTCCAGTGCAGCTATTGGTATTTTGCTCATAACTTGAGCATACGGTGTTGAAATCAGGCAAATGAGATATCATCGGAAAGATGGTTCTGAGATCTATCCAAATCTAGAGGTTTGAATCTTTGATTTTGTTTTTGTGATGGTATTTTTTTATTATCAAAGCCAGATGTTCATTTTTGCACTTCGGGAGCTCTATCTTGCGCATCCGGACTCCATTTAGGGAAAATGATAGATCATTGGAAAGATTGTTCTGAGACCTTTCCAATGCTATGAGTCATTTTTCTAGATTCTACTTCAGGTATATTTTATTCAGTTTCTTGCATATTTACAATCTGGTGGATATCTTAGATGTTTCAGGTCTTGGGATCTTTTCTTTTTGTGGAATGGCTCGTCTTAGGTTATTCTTTTGTTTCAGTAGCCTCCACTCTTCTATTAATAGTGCATAGTTTACTTTTGTTGCATTCTTTTATGCACACGTACTGAGATAAAATGACATTCTATTATATGTATGGGATCTTACACATGTTCGTGCTCATTGTACTCGCACTCCATTATAAAGTGTCTAAGGGGGTTTAATGTTTTCCTTTGTTTGTCATCTACTTTTTTCATGTGAGCATTCCTCCAACGACATTACCTCGTGTATCTTTATTTATGTTTAGATCTTCTTCATCATGCAGTTCATATTGGATGATCTTTTTAGTGTACCTGTCATTACTCCCTTGTCAGCATTATGGGGAGATTTCTACTATTGGTTCTACTGCTTCCTTGGTTTGATAGTGTGAGCTATGTATTCAGTATTTGATTCTATGTACTAGGAAAATGCAATGGCTGGGTACCTATGCATTCCGGTGAGATGGATCATTTATTTTTTTGGATGCACTCTTCCAGCTTTGATTGATCATCTCTTCAAACTTTGGTGTTTTTATGCCATCTGTATCTTCAATTTTAGGTGTTTGCCTCCTGATTTGAGTAGTATCATTTGAGGGCACTCATACAGATTACAGTATTTTGTATCTTCGACTTTAATTTTTTGCCTTTGTTTGCCTCCTGATTCGAGTACTGTCATTTCAGGACACTCATGCAAATTACAGTCTTCTCTACCTGATCATATTTTAGTGGAGGATCTTCAGATTAGTAGTTACTTCTTGACAGAGTTTGCAGCTTCTTGCTTTAGTGATGTTGTACATCAGATCCATTAGATGTCCACAATCCATATTATTGTTAGCGTCTATTTCTGGGTTTGATTGTGTAGCATTTTTTAACATCAACATTTCAAATCATACTACATGATCCATCATCAGGATGCTGCTAGAGAGAAAGGAAGCAAAAAATGATGGATCATGTAGTATGATCTGAAATGTTGATGTTAAAAAATGCTACACAATCGAATCCAGAAATAGACACTAACGATGTTGTACATGTTCATCCTTGTTCCTATTTTCTTGAACATTCCTAGTTTTTGAGGCTTCTTCAGTCCTTCAGACTAGTCTTTGTCTCTTTTTAGAGTAGAGTTTTTCCCATGTGGTTTTCTCTATTTCTCCATTTTTTAGAGATTTTTTTTTGTACTTGGGTATCTGATCAGGCCTTTTGTTGTCGGGACCCATTTGCTTTCATTAGTTCTTTCTAGGTTTTTAGCTTCTCCCAAAGTTTATCTTAAGGGGGGGTGTTAGAGTAATAAAGTATTTTCTTATTAATTAAATCATGTTTGATTTAATTACTAAATCACTTATTATCTCTTTCTACTTAAGCTAAACTTTAGGCATATAATAATTAATTACTTTATTAATTATTTTCATGCAACCTAGGTTTGTTCGCCCTTTTAGGGTTTTGATCTCCTTTTATAAGGATTGATCTCTCTTGTAATCTTATTGAGAAATATTCATTTTATTGAATTGCAACTTTTATTTTTACACATCAAGAATGTCTCCTCTTTCATGGATCTATGCATTTAGGTCTCTCTAACTTCTTGCTTCTTTCTCATTATGTGATAGGTGTTTGCGTGCAAGTGTTCTTGGAAGCTTGGGTTGTTTACTCATCAACTCCAATATACACTACCATGTTTGGCTTCCACTTTTCTTTGTTGAACCATTCCAGACACAATCTAAAAATGTCCTCTCCCTACTATCTACTCTCTTTCCTAGAATTAGGGATTAAGGAGCACAAGAAGAATGTAAGAAACCCTCTCCTTCAGGAGGGCTTGATCCTCTTAATCATGAAATATATCAAAGCCCTTCCCTCCAACTCTAATGCTAAGGTTCAAAATAATATTTCCACTCCCTTAGAGGATAAAAATTTCTCAATGTCTATAGCTATCTACAAGTCTTTCCAAAGTGCATGCAATTGGTTTTTCTTGAATAAAATTTTATTTTCACTCATAAAATGTTCCCTATAAAGGTAAAAGAGAAAAGGGTTCACTAAAATGAAGCAAAAATCTAAAAAGTAAATGGATAAATAACATACACTTTCATTATTGATTAAATAACTAGGATTGATGAAATATCAAAATAAATGTTTCACAAAATTAGATGAATAAACAATGATGATTAAATGAAAACTTGTCCTAGATACATTGTGATTAATTGCTAAATATATTTCATCAATGTACAAAAATTTATGATGCTTAAACTAATATTTGACCTCTAACTTGTCATTTATTATTGTGGGTCCCTTTTGCAATTCTATGGTCAATCATTCAAATGTGGGTCTAATTTGTAACACTTGTTTGACCTATGTAAATCTTTTGGTGTTTTATTTCAATTTATTTTTAAATATTTGAGTCTTCTCCATTATTAAAAAAAAATGGTTTGGTGTGCTTGGGATCTTTCATATGATAGGGATTATTCCCCCTTGATTCACACCTTGTAAAAATACCAATTAATGATTGTGAATGATTGAAGGCAATTAGGAAACTTGTAGAGGATGCTCTATATGATTATGCAATGTAAGTGACTTGATAAGTGCTCATTAACAATTATTCTAGAAAGAATGCAAGTTGAAATCTAGTTCTACGATACCTTGCACTGTTACTTTAAACACAATTCTAAGGATCCAAATATAATATTTCAGACTTCAAGTCAATAAATAACATCTAATTGGAAGGACCAAGCTAACGTGAAGTTTAAATTTAAAAACTGAAATCACAAAGGTAATCTTGATAATTGTATATTAGAACTGAATCATTTACATAATATCATATATCTAATCCACACTGGAAGATAAATAAATTTAATGATTAAGATTGATCTTTGAAAATGACTATATATAAAAACAAATAAAATTAGAATTATATACCCACTTTCAATTTACAAATCATATCATTTATACTTTTTATTATTACTTAAGAAACAATCAAATACAAAGAAATACAAAGAAAAATATACAATTTTGACCATATATGAATTGTGATATAATTTTAATTTAAACTTAATCTTCTCATTTGCCATAACCACAAACTAATTATATAAAAGCCAAAGATTTTGAAACAGTTTTCTATAAAGAAACTTTGAACTTTATAACCAGACTCCTCTTTAAATCTTGCAGTGAATTTGGAGAGTTCACCCAGTTGAAACTAATCCACATTCAATTTCCTTGAAAAGACATTGAATGTCCTGATCTATTACTTAACTATAACATCTTGGATATAAATTAAAAACTTGATCAAGGATTTTCCCCCAAGATATGTGATTGCAACCTGTGCCTACCATTTATGTATTATTTAACAGACAAAGAAAACCCAATAACGCTATTCATGACAGAGATCTGATGAAATGATGACATTGTTGCTTTTTCGTATTTGCAGGAGCATCAACTTATCATGGGAGATTAAGCCCCATTCCAACCGTTGTACCCAACCGAGCGGACAATCATGACATCATTGCAGAATGTGGACTATGAGTGGAAATGCATAGATATGATCCAAGTCATTATCATGGGTATCTCATCCATTATCATAGAATCTACAGTAAAAAGTGCTTTAAAGAAGGTATTTTTTATAGCTTTATGATTCCCAACAAACTGCTAATGCAGGTGCAGAAACAGTATTCTGCATAACCTTCAGTTGTATACATATAAACCCACATATATATATATATGTATTAGATATATATATATAATATGTATATATATATATATATATATTGTGTTACTGGTACAGTATGCGCCTGAGAAGCTGAATCATCTTGGTTGGCTGGCTGAGATGGGGCAGATGGCCTTCTGTGTCAAGAATTTCAAGAGAACTTTTGCCACCCAGATTTTTCTGCACATAAACTGCAACAGAAAGAGGAACTGCCATGTCTTTGCTGGTCTGAACAACACAGCAGGGAACCTTGACTAGCTTCAGAATGTCTCTCTGATCACTATTAAATACAAGTTTGCAAACATGGAGAGCAATATCAGGCCTCACGTTGAAAAGTGTTCGGCTGAAGTCTCTGACTGCAGCAGGCACATCTGCTCCAACAAGGAGTGGGGCATACCCTCTTGCCCAGTCGACGTAATTGGTTTTCATGCAAGAAAATACTTGGTCTATGTCTTTTTCTTCAAACCCACCCTTGTATTCATTATCATTCAAATACCTAACACACAAGTTAAGTCAAGTCAGTAAAACATGTGCGTTCATACAATTTCACACTATAACAACTCAACTTATATTGATTTCATAGAGTCGATAAAACAGCAACTAACTCAAGATTTCATGTGAATGACAGTTAAAACTATTATGAAAGCATTAGGAGTTTTGGCTTCTCCAATTTATAATGTTCAAGAGTAGAATTTGGGTTCAAATTGTGAATACAGATATTAAATTTATCCACAGCAGCAATGTGGTTCATCATCAGGAACATATGGTTTCTGATGTTTACAAGCTTCCAGAAATGTATTTTCCCATTCCCTAAGACCAACTTGATCTTTCTTATCCCCTCTCAGTACCATGTATCTTAGTGGCCTCTAATCTACATAAAAATGCATTTACATATTCCCCAAGATCCATATAATGAAAACATTCCTCTCCTCCCTTTACTCTCCTTAAACACTTCTCATTTAAAGAAAAAAAGAACATCATAACTCATGCAAAATATAGAATTTGCACATTTGAAACCATAATACGAAACACCATCATTATCTATCAGGCCCCATGTAGAACTGTGGAGAATGTTGGGAGCCACAACCTGTAGCACATTGGGCAGTCAGAATTATATGACAATGTCATCATACCAAGATACTAGATGTAATCCCATCCCTCACCCCATCTCAATGAAGACTTAGATGCATTTCTACATACAAAATTGGGTCATTTCTTTTGATACAAATGAACTCAACAATTTCTGAGCTTTGTATGATAATAGTAGTTATGAAGCAAACTAGTTTTGTACCAGGGATTACACATTTGGAACTGAAAAACTCTTAACATTCTATGATGTGGGCAAGCAAATTGAACCTAATTTATGCATGCAGGGGAGCAGAAATGGATCCCAAATGTTGTTTTACCTTGGGGAGGCTCCAAAAAGTACCAACTTGGAGAACAAAGAAGGCCTCTTGATAGAAGCATAGCAACCTATCATGGCAGAAAGAGAGTGGCCCACAAACACACAGCTCTCCACATTGAGTTCATCCAAAATAGTAAGGAGGTCTTCTGCAAAAACCTCCACAGAGGTATATCTATCGAAATCAAAGTAGTCAGGATTAACACTTCCAGCACAAATTAAATCAAACATAACTATCTGAAAATCTCTCTGAAAATAATGATGAACTCTTTCCCACACAGACTGATCAGTGCCAAATCCATGAGACAGAACAAGAACTCTTCTCCCAGTTCCTACCACTCTCACATTCAGTGCATTCAACAGTCCTGATCCTGATACCACGCCCATTTTTTTATTCCCTAACACATATATTTTATTAGGCCAAATATATTCTATAGTACTAAGAAATGATGATGCTTGTGGAGGGCAGGAATATATGAGGCTTACTGTGGAGACTCGTAAGTGCTTTTTATAGGGTGGAAGACCAGCTGGTCCCAACCCATATATGTTTATGCTTGAATGGATTGATGACTAGGGCAACAATGTTCTTCACCCATGCTAATTCATATCACCACTATCCTGGCCCACAATATGATCCTTTCTGATTTGGAATAAGGATTTTCTTTATTATTATTCCTCTGCTATCCTTGTCATTTTGTCTCTCTGGGATAGTTGGTTAGGTCCAGCATTAGTGGACTACTGTCACCCATTGTCAACTTCATTTATCTTGATAAGATTTATCTTTTTTTTTTTGTGGACAAGATGAAAAATAAAGCCCGATTTGTCTACTGTGGGAAAGGGGATCACAATGGCTTATGTGTCATAAAAACGAAAAAAGATGAGACTATTATTTACGTATACAATGGCATTAGTGTTCTTATCCATAACATAAAAACAAAGAGGATTTAAGGCTGCTGTTTATACTTATGTATACAATTGTAACATCTTAACCATCATAAAAATAAAGAGAATAAGACTTGTTTTTAGTGTTTACGTAACACCGTCATAAAACAAAGAGAATAAGACTCCTGTTTTTAGTGTTTACATAACACCATCATAAAAACAAAGAGAATAAGACTGCTGTTTTTAGTATTTACGTAACAATGGCACTACCAATCTTACCCATGTCATTAGAACAAAAAGGATGAGGCTGTCGTTTTAACATATATAATGTCACCACCATTCTTTTCTGTATCCTAAAAACAAAAAGATAAAACTGTTGAATTTACTTATGTATACAATTGCACCATCTTAACACTATCATAAAAACAAAGAAAATAAGACTGCTATTTTAATATATACAATAGCACCATCGTTCTTTTTGGTATCACACTCGTATCATAGAAAAAAAATAAGACTATTATTCTTACTTTCTTTTTATTATCTTCTACATAAATAGATATAACTAAATTTGTTATATATAGACAGATATCTGAAAGACCATTATCTAAGGCATAATTAAGTGAAGATTGAAAGTCATCAAGATACCTAATAAAGATATGGGTTGAATAGTTTAAAACGCATTTGAAAATGAATTGAGATAGCTTTCAATGCTTTATACAATGCAAAATTCTTTCAGTATCCATGTTTGGCAAGATGATTAAATATTTGTGCAAAATCAAATATTTGTGTCTATTCTATCACATTAGAGGACAAGAAGACATTAACTGGCAATGGATAACTTCCTCTTGTTTTTCTGCAGTACAACTCAAGTAGTCGATTGATTCCTTGTGCAGTACACCACTACCGATCATGCAACCAAGAGACATGTACAGGAAGTACAAAATTAATTATTTTCATAAACCAGAAAATAAACAATTTGTTTAGGACAGTTAAATAGACAATAATGAAAGTTTAGGACGTAGGAGTTGGGATTGATTATGAAAGATTATTGATAATTAAATTTGAAAAATTAGAATTGTTTAAGTTAAAATACACTTTTTTTAAGTTTGAACTTTTTTATCTATTTTATATTATTTGGGATTACTTTTTTGTGTTGAAGTGATCTCTATAATGATCTTTGATGTACAAAAGCAAATTTATAATTCAAAGTTCTGATCTACATGTTTTCATAGATTGAAATCTATTCACCTTGATTTTGTATCTAGATTTACATAAGGATGGGATATTTTTTAACATCTTTGAGGAATTTCCTAGATCATGAGGATCAAATTCTCCTCAACCTTATCGATTAAACTTTATAATGATAAACAAAAGATTCAAAGGTAAACACGCGTGCAATAAATGGAAGATGATGCTCTATGATGACTAGTAGAGCCAAAAGATAACACTTCATTATTCCACTTGAAAATAATTACATTATTATATTTCTAACTAGCATACCTATCTTTACAAAAATATATGTAAAGTATGTAAGAGATATATTTTTTTTAAATCTAAATTTTATTCAAATATAATTGTTCTTTAATTTTTAATCTAGAGACAATGATCATCTATATCCAAATTAAGTGTCTTGTATCCAAACTTTTTCAAATATTTGGACGATAGAAATCAATGTTTAAAATATGAGAAATCAATGTTTAAAGTATGTGTTGTGTGTTTTCATGTATTTTGGTCTCGACTTGCTTTCTTTGAATGGATTATTTGTCTATGTAAGCCATGATAGTTAACGAGACAAAGCATTTTATTAGCGTACTCAACCTTGACTAGAATGCCTTGAATATTAGAAAATATGAAAGAAGTCTCATCTTTAATATATATATATATATATAAGAGAGAGAGAGAGAGAGAGAGAGAGAGAGAGAGAGAGAGAGAGAGAGAGAGTTGAATTCTAGAAAGGATGAAACTATTTATATTCAAATTTCAAATTATTGTGACAAATTAATCTTGGAAGTGAGATAACTCTATTGTAAATTATTTTGTAAGTTTTTATTAGTAACTAATTAAAAAATAATTTAATATTATGATAAAAATTTAAAAGTGAAACCCATTGTTCATTTCTTCTATTTTTCTTCTCCTTGTTTGATCCTATATATTGGATTTGATCCTAACAATGGTATTAAAGCTTTAAATGGATATGGAAGGAAGTTGCAATAACATGTGATTTATTTTTAATTAGATTAGCAAGGAAAGGGCCCTGATCACATTATAAAACATAACAATAGAACATAACAAGAAACAGCCAACACATAAACAACATAATTTTGAATAACACAAGCACACCTAACTCCTAAACAAAATAGACCCTAACAAAGCTAATCAACAAGGTATGACAATTAAGATCCATACTTACCTAGCGTGCAGTCTCATCAAAAACCAAGTTTGAAATAAAAATAACCTAAAGATAACCAGTCATAACTATGCTTAATAATTCCATAAAGATAATCTAAACATAATAATTCCATATAATGATAAAATAACAAGGCATACAGGCTCACCACCACAAAGCTAAGAGCAAGAAACATTAAAACTAACTCGAATTCTTTGGGAAAGAGATCACATCCCAATTCTTTTAAAGGTCCTCCAACACCTCTTTCTAGGTAGCCATTGTCAAGCCACTAGACCTCGCTCCTTTGGTTTTTTTTCTCTTACATATCTTCTTCAATTTTTCTTTTCAATTTTCAATTAACCTATAGACACCCATACCAACTTATTTCATTTTTCCTTCCATTATCCTTATCAGAGATAGGATTGCCTCTCCCATCTCCTTGTTTTTATAGTGCTTGGATATAACATCAACCTTGTTTTCCATCATATTTATTCTCACATAGATCTATGCCACATTAACCTTGACACCTCCCTCTTCAACTTCATTCTCCAAATTATTCTGAGTACCATCCCCTTCTTCCTAAGAAATTTCTATCTCTTCAAATTCTCAGAATCCCCATTTTTAGGGCTCCCTTCGGTTTCCTTTAATGCAAGGTTTTATTTTTGAAAACCTCAATCTCTTTGTCCTCATGTTCCTCTTTTTCTTCATTTTCCACATCTTCGTTATCTTCTTCATACACAATTTCATATTTTTCTAAGACATGTCCTCTTCACCGTCATCAAAAACAATCATTTTTCCTTTATTTTGTGGGAATGAAGCATTTTTTCGCTAATATGGAAAAAAATCTTTGGCCCACAACTATGACCCCTCTTTGTCTTTTTTGGTTTCTTTATTCTTATTTTGTTTTTCCTCTTATTTGGGTAGGTTATTTATTTGAATCTAGTTTGTCTCTAATACTATCGGTGTTAGTATTCTTTAAAGTTGAATAGCCCTCATTATATTGTGGATGTTATATTAAGCTTTAGTTGGTTATAGAAACAAGTTGCAAGAATGTACAATTTTAGTATGATTTACTATTCATCTTGACAATTTGTTTATGGGAATGTCTATCTTGTCTCTAATAATATTCATGTTATAATGGTTTAAAATCCAATGGCCCCAATTATATGATAGATATTATATATTGTAATTTCTTTATTTTTTATTGGAACAATTTGTTATATAACCTTGTTGATTTTTCTATGGAAAAGGAAAGGACAATAAGCATTTAGTCTTAAGAGAGTGTTAATTCTCTCACATCATGGTACTTTGTATTTCTTTATCTTGAAACTTGAATGCTAAATTCTTACAAAGAAAATAGGACAAATTTACAAGTGTAATCTTTGTGACAACCATGATTTATATCATCAAAGTTGTTGATTGCTTAGTGATTTATTTTTACTTATTGTGCCTTGTATATAACTAAAGATTGGGTAAGTGCAGCAGGTTGGTGAACAAATGGAAGGTATAAGTGGCCACTTTTTTATGAAATTAGTTAAATCTAAACTTGGAGGATCAATTTGAGACTCATGCACTCAAAATTTGAAGATATTGAAAAGAAAAGAATTTTATACTCTAAATCTAGTCTATAAACCACTAAAGTTTATTAAAAATGGATAAAACTAAGAGGGTCAAATTCTTCCCGCACACAAAAGTGTCTCTATTTTTTAGCAAAACATAACATAATATTTGGTGTGTGGATCAAAAAAGTTATAGTTACATTTAATATTTTGAAAAACCCTTTGGTAGAAAGATAGTTAAGAGTTAGTACTAGAAGTTGCATATTTTTTTGTTAAGTACTTTTTTAATGATTTTTCAAAGTGGGTGCATCCTGAAAAATTAGATACATGTTCGTATGAATCACATAACTTGCACCAAATTAATCAAAATGCCAAGAAATAAATGAAATTGTAAAGAATAAAGTGTAGAATAATAATATATAATTATTTTAAATTTGGACAAGTAGGTGAAAAGTTATTAAAAAAATGATACACATATGTCTCTAATAGTTATGAAAATAATTGGTGTAGTGATTTGAGATTGGAAGGGTTCTATCATAAAATCTAGAGTTGCTCACATTCCTAATGGAACAAACAATGTTGCAGAAGTTGTTGCTTTAATGACAAATCTTAAATTGGTTATTAAAATGGGTGTAGTTAATTTGATTATAGAGATGAATTTCATGCTTGTTATTTCAGCTTTAAAGAAATTAGATATCCTTGATTGGAAGCTCAAGTACATTCTTAAAGAGGCATGGGTACTTCTATCTTCATTTTATTATTACAAGGTTGCACATTTCTATAGAGAAGCTAATAAATTAGCAGGTACACTACTAAATTAAGGTTGTGACCCTCCATTCTCATAGAAGAAATACTCAAAGGAGACTTTTTTAATGGAAGAGGATTTAGAAGTTTCTTATTGGGGAGACAAGTGTCTTATTTAACCTCTTACCAATGGCTTCTTTTCAAACTACACCATAAATTTATTTATTTTTAATTAGTGTTTATTCATTTTGTAGGGTTATGGATTGGCATTATTCTCCTATTTGGTCTCTTCCTTTTAGTTGAAGATCATGTAGAGGGTATGAGGTGTAAAATCATTTCCTTTTATAATAATGATGTAAATTAATGTTCAATTTTCAAAATTCCCAATTTGTATGTGAAATGCATCACAAGTAAGCCTCATGCATTCAGGTAGATCTTCCACATGGTCCTTCAAGGTGTGTGTGGCATACAAGTTTATTCATGTTATTGTCCTTCAAAGTGTGTGATCAACATACAAACCTTTCAAGGAATTCATTGAATCGATCTAAGTATCACTTATTGATTGCCCCTTCTCATTATTGCATGTTGTGGGTGTACAAATGGTGATCACATATATAGATTTTGAAAATCACTGTGGATTTATCCAAATTCCTCCTTGATGTAGAGAAGGACAACGGAGTGCCAAAAAATTTCAAAACTCAATTAGACCACCAATGTATTGATTCTGACAAAGGACTTCTTTCTCCCAATTCACCTATTGCTTGATGATGCCTAGTTAAGCCTACAAGTATGCACCCTTAGAAGGAAAGGCTCACATTCCATTTTTCCAATGAATTCATGTTTCTTTTGTCTTTAGTACGTCCCAAATGATCCCAAAAAACACAAACTATCTACCCTTGGTGTGGTTCAATATTGGTTCCTATAGACACCTAAAAATGTCTCATGCCTACAAGCAAAAATTTCACTAACATTCCTCTTAAATTATTAAATAATCTTAATTATTTAATTAATTGCATCATTCTACTATATTCTAAAGTCAAAATATCATTTCTCTTAAATTCATAATTAAGTAATTTTAAATTAATTACCTAGTTATTTCTTCACCTATTCGTCTACAAAATAATTAAATAATTAAACATTATTTGATTATTCCTTTCTTGTTATAATTAATTAATAATCAAATTTAACTAATATTGCCTCCTAATTATTGTATTTATGTAATAATTAAATCAATTTCTATCTCAACAATTAGTTAACTATTCAATCTATTTTAGTCTCATATTCCACCTCTTTAGTCAATCCTCAAATCAAGGCAGTCAAGCAGAGTTGAAGTCCAACTCACTTTGAGTTAACTCTTTCCTCTCATCAGTCAATCCCCTAATTAAGGCAATCAAGAAAAGTTGAACTCCTACTCACTTTGATTTCAACTCCTTAATCATCCCATCAACCATACATTCTTGATTGAAACTCCTAAAATTCTTATAAATAGAGAGTTAAATCTCTAATTTGTTAACCACACACGCTTTGAATTCTTATGCTGGCATAATCTTGAGCTCAATCTGAGAGCCCACATACCATGAGAAGGAGAACAACAAGGAAGGATTTCATTTGGTTTGTATGTTCATTTGTATTGAATTGATTTCATTATGTTTGAATGACTATGCTTATTGTTTATCTTGCATCCTTTCTTGCTTATTGGGACTACTAATTGCATTAACTATCTCTTTGTAGTTAAGATTTGATGTTATTGCAGGTTTCTAAAGATCCTATGTTACCCAATTACAAATGGTGAACTCGATGTAAAATTTGGGCATAGCTTTCAAACGACCTGGAATTTTTGTATGAAAATATTTTTACAAATTGTCACTAATATAAGGAGCCTACAATCCAAAATTCTAACTTTTACAAATTTATTTTATTTTTTATAAAAAAATTATGATATTTCATGAAAATTGATTTTTAGCCACAAATCGGCATATTTTTTTGAAAATTTTACATTTTTGGAAAGGTGTTGAAATTCTATAGGGATTTTATTCTCTATGATTTTAATTTTGATAAACAATACTTACAAAAAAATTATTCTTTGAAAATTAGTTTGTTCTAATAAAATGGGTCCCTGGGGCACAAATTAAGGAATTATTTTATGAAATATTTTTTGCACGTTTGTTTTGACATAAGGAATCTACATCCCAAATTTTAGAATTTTTTTTCTTTTTTTTTATAATTTTTTTATGAGATTTCATTAAAAAAAATTATTTCTAGACACAAATTAGTTTTGTTTTTTAAAGTTACATTTTTGGAAAGGTTTTAAAATTCTAAAGGGGTCTATTCTCTATTATTTTAATTTTGATGAGAAATATTTTTTTTTAAATATAGATCTTTGAAAACTTTTTCTTTTTGTGTGCAGGTGTAGGTGATAATCACTAAATATCAAAGACATTGTTTCAAAACTACAAACAATGTTTGCTTCTCTTCTGTCCAAAATATTATTCTCTATTGTAAAATGACACATTTTCACTATTGAAACTACAAAATTGATGTAATGAAAAAATATAGTGGACCACCAAAACACCAAAAGGTCAAGATTCAAGAGCTTGTTGAGTAGCAAAGAAGAGAGAGAGACAGATAAAATAGAACATAGAACCAGCTCATGTACAACAAATTTGTTGGCATTTTGATGAAGGCAATATGTGTTTTGGTCACACGAGTGTGTTGTGATGTTGTCATTATTGGTAACATGCTATATTTATGTCAAGAGATCATATTTATTGATGGTGTTGGAGGATCAAACTGAAGATGCACTAAGTGTTTAGTCAATCAGTAAGGAGATAGTAAGAAAGACAAAGTCAATCAGATCTAAAGTTAGAGATCGAGTTAAGGTGTGTGATTGAACAGACATGATCTACAGAGGTATATTGAGATATATCTATGATCACACCAGTTGGTTTGAAGATTTGAGTGAGTTATTAAAGATTGAAGTGGAACTCGCAGAAAGAAAAGTGAAACGATGGATACAATTGGTTAGATTAGTGTTGTGGTCAAAGATAAGTGGTTGGCCAACATGTTTTCAAGATTTAATGTTTTGATCCAACATCAAGGATGTTGACTTTTGATTTTGGCATGCTCACTCATATGTTTAAATTAGATTTGAGGGTTGACTTGTAAAACATTTTAGGGTTTTAGCACCAACCTAGAACAAGTATATAAATGGTTATGAAAATTGCTAAGGAAGAAGTTGGATGATGTTGCAATGGTATGTGGTGTTTGACAGGAATTATTGAAGACAACACAGAGGCAATAAATTTCTCTGAGCAACGAAGTTGATCTGGAATACATTGGATCTAATATGCATTGAGTGCAAATATCAAGTCATTCTTCACTTTTGATTCTAATATATTAGCAAGCTAAATCGTTTAACAGGGTCACTCCTGACAGGGTGAGTATGATCTTTAACAAGATCTAAAGTGTAAATCCTCTAACAAGGTGAACTCTTAGAAGGAGTTTTAAAACCCTTAACAATGTAGTCTTTAACAGGATTTTTGTAGTTCTTAATCGGGCTACTCATACTTTTAACCATGTATAACCTCAGAAGGGTTGTTGTAATTGCTCCTAATAGGGAAGATTTCATGGTGCACTAGTGAAATTTGTGGGTATCAACCCATATGTGGTTTCCTCCCTCTAACAAGGGTTTCCATGAGAAAAAAATCTTGTGTCAAGTGTTAGGTGTGTGAATATTATATTTGTTATGCTTTATTGTCATAATATTATTTGCATGTTGATTATTATGAAAGTTAATTGTTAAAAATATTAGATTTGTGATTGCACTGATTCACCACCCCCCCCCCCCTCTCAATGTCTTATTATACTAACATAATCAACACTTTGGAGGAAGAAATCAAAGAAGGAATTATCGACATGTGTATTAACAAGCTTTGGAGAATTGTTGAATATTTTGACTGTTGTGATATTAATCTTAGTTCACTAAGGGAATTCCAAACCTAATTGCTAAGGTTTTTGGTACTAAGTTTTCCTTTGCAAATTGTGGCTTGGAAATAGGACTTAATCATTTTAAATATAATTCATCTTTCATTTTGGTACATTAAAATGAACAATGCATGCTCAAACAACACAATTCATACTTTTTTTTTGTGCTTAAAATTGACATGTGGTTAAAAATTGAACAAAGGAAAAGAACATTTTGGATTGGTGCAATAAAATCAAACAAGGAAAAATACATTTGGACTTTGGTGCATCTAAAATTGAACAAGGAAAATCTCATCTTGTTTGGTGCTTTAAAAATGAACTCGTGTGCTTGTATGGATGATTTAGATTAGCTAACACTTGGCTTTTTGGTGCTTAATGAGATTAACCCTGTGTCTTGATTTCTTGGTGTGCTTGCATAATTTGTTAGATTAGCAACCTTTTTTATTTTTAGAGAGGTCTATCGAGGGGGTTCACTTAACCCAATAGAGGAGAACCTCAAAACTAGCAAATCCTTATAGTTGATATATAAATAATACTCTGATAAAAAAGCTAGCATGGTCAACTAGGCTCTTAAGTGAGTCACATGCATGCAAACTGATTGGGGAAATACCACAAATCTTACTACAACCCTGTTAATTAGAGGCCACCTGGTTCACCTCTAAACATTTGTCTTATTATAGTGCAAGGAGAGGCTGAAAAAAATATCCCACCAATATTCCCATCATATATGTCCTGGGGATATTGTGTTATAAAAGAGATCTTCATTAACATAGCAATAATACCCAGAAAGGGCAAAATCACATGCACCTTTAAGAGGGCTTTTAAGCTCTAGTTGTGTAGAAAATATATTGTGTGATCTTACGAACACCAAAGGAATGGGCCTATAACATTACAGACGAAGCCAATTTGACCTTAATTAAACTGCTTATATGTTGCTTTCATTGCCACAAACTACATGAAAACTTGCAGCTTGAAAAATTTGTCGAACATACATAGATCATTTATTTTTGAGTCAGTCCTGTAGCTACCTACTAATTGTGAGTTTGTTTAGTTTGAACATCTCCAACATTCGTCCTACAACATTGGTCCTACAATATTTTTCCTACAACATTTGTCCCACATCATTAGTCCTACAACATTTGTCCTACAAAATTGGTCCTACAACATTTTTCCTACAACATTGATCCTATAACATTTTTCCTACATCATTGGTTCTACAACACGAGTCCTACAAACATTACACTAATATATCATCTTGGTTCCTTGTGATTGACATACTTAGATAGGCATATCTTAGAATATTTATTTTTTGCATAGTCATCATTTTTAGTCTCAAAATCCAAAAATCTCAATAAAAATTATCTTGTATATCTTAGGGTTAAAGTATTACACTTCCTTGAGTCATTTTTCAAATTAGTGGGTGCATTTTCCTGGGACATTCCTATAGTGGTTTTGCATTTATCTTGACTTCGTCAACACTATCCTTATCTATTTACCTTAGCATAAACACCTTATCATTTTGGTTAATATTTGTCATAGACAGACACTATTGCCAAAATTTATCACCTTTGTCCTACATTTTTGGAGTCAAGATAGTCCTCAATATCATTTAGGGTCTTCCCTTAGAGGGTTTACCTTTGAAGTTTCTAGAATCTCTCTTAGGGTAAGGTACTTACACCTTAGACATCATATTTGATTATTCATTCCTAGTTTCCATTATCATGGCAAAAAAAACCAAAAAAAAAAGTTTTCCTTTCTATCATTGTCTTTTCATTTCCAAAATAAAAAAATAGAATTTGATTTCCCTAGTTATCTTGCATTTATCATAGACTTTCATATGTTGAACACGTGATCCAAGAAGAGTAAAGACACAACGAAATAAAATAAGCACCCCACCCATGATCCGCATCAGACCATTGAATTTGCACAAAGAAATTTGACACTAGATTAGAAGAATCCTAAGATTTTTTTATGTCATGAGACAACACAACAGGATATTCTAAGTGAACTCTTCCCTAAGGAAATCAAAGCTAGATGCAAAAAAGAAGAGATTGATCAAGGTTTGCATGATGAAAATGTGAAAGCAATCTTAGATTCCATGTTGGACTCTAACCCAAACAAATACATTCACATGCTCATACAAAAAGGTGCTAAACTACCCATACAAACTAATGCATCCACCATAATAGAAGACATACCTATGACAACAACTTGGGTTGCCTCAACAACACCCCTCCCACTCACTTTAGTCCTCCCATCTACCAGTTCTACACAAAACACTTCCCAGGTCACCACATCTTCCACCACTCTTGGGCTTCAGTATAATAATCCCATATTTTCCAACTTTCCATCCACATCGAGTACACTCACTACCACATCAACACCTTCTATATTGTCCTTGACTCATCTTGCAAGTACCTCACAAACAATGGTAGCAAGTTCCTCTAGCACAAATCCCCAACCTAAGCAAGGACTACCCCTACTAGGGGCACCTTAACAAAAACCTCCTACTATTCCTTATCCAGGTATCCCTTCCAATTCAGGACAACCCCTAATCATGAAGGGGTACCTCTAGACAAATCTAAGTACTTGATATTTATAAACCTCTTCAAAAAAATGTTCACAAAAGGATCAAACATGACAACACCCCAACAAGTCCCACCACCCTAGAAAGTCCTACCACCATAGCAAGTCCCACCACCCCAACAATTCCTACCACCCCAGCAAGTCCTAGCACCTTATTAAATCTTGGTATCTTAGGATAATCTAGCATCTCGGTACATTTTGGTACCTCGGCATAATCTAGCACCCTAACATATTCCCCCACTACAATGTAATCAAGCATCTCAATACATTCTAGTACCTTAATATAATCTAGCACCTCAAAATAATCAAGCGTCTCAGTACATCCCAATACCTGAGTATACCCTAGCACCTCAGTATGTTTCGCCACCATATATGTCTGCAGCACCCCAAAATAGTGGACTCTCATTTGTTGATCCTAACACAACACCTACTACACCAACACTCACTGATATACTTGCTCAACAATTCAAAGACCTCCAATAGAAGTTTATAAATATACAAGAAGGCACTTCTAAAAGGTCTTACACCATAGAAGACCTTATTCCTTATCCTTTTAATAGGATGCTACATATTCCATCTTTTCCAACAAAAAAAATGTCACACCTAAATTTGATAGATACAAGGAAAAGGGTGATCCCCGCAATCACATCAAGGAGTTTTTCATGGCATGTATTGAGGTATCCCATGATGAAAAATATCTTATGAGACTCTTTCCATGCAGTCTTAGTGGTACATATGTTGGTTGGTTCTCTAAACTCCCTCTTGGGATAAAGTCATGGAATGAGCTAGCAGAAAAATTCATATCCCACTATTCACACAACATTGTCATAGAAGTAACATTAATGGATCTGTGCACCACCAAGAAAAATAATGGGGAGAGATTTTCCTCTATCTTACAACATTGGATAAATTTTACCTCTAAGGCATCCCTCCATTTACCAACCAAGAAAAAGATTCACATGTTCATAGAAAACTGTCAACTAGACCTAATGTGTCAATTACACTCCCAACGCATTGAGTCCTTTGAAGAGCTAGTTAGGCAAGGGATAAAAGTATAAAGACCCCTCACCTTGAAGGGAATCATCAAGAAAGAGACCATTATTCCAACACCTTATGACAAATCTAAATATTGGTCCAAAAATAAGAACATAACAAACGATGGAATTATGGATGTAAAAATGGCACAACCAATCTTACGTGTGCAAGCCCCAACTCTAATCCAACATACCCAACCAGCACAAAATACTCACAATGTTAACAAAACTTCTCCTAGGAAAATATCAAACATACCAATGCATTCAACCAACAATAAAGCTATGCAAGAAGGAACCCCACTCCATGATGAGAATTTATGCCTCCTATAGAACCTCTTGAGACAATCTTGAAGAAATTGATACGGTCACATTTAGTCACTTTACCCAAGATAAGACATTATGAAGGTCGTGGTAAACTAACATGGTGGGATGACAATGATTACTGTAACTATCACAAAACTAAGGGACACAAAAATGTTGGTTGCACATACAACTGAAATACATTGTCTAATATTTCATCGACCGTGGTGAGATCGAAGTAGTCATTCATTATGGCACCACCAACCGAGATCACAAGGTGTTCCAAAACCCATTGATGGATCATGACAAAGGTAAGGCCACTACATCGGGAATGAATTATTAGTCAAACCTCACCTACACCAAAGCAAACCCAAATTTGTCCATAACCACTATCACCATCCAAGTTCTAGATACTAGATGTGTTATTTCCACCTATCATACCAAAATAATAGTACAAGGAGTCACATCAAAAACTTAATATATCGAGTAAGTAGTCCAATCCACAATCAATTCATTATAATTGGCTAGACCATATGAAGAAGACCCCAACATAAATCTCCATCTATGAACTGCTCAATGTTTCACCTAATCACAAGGTAGTCTTAAACACAACCCTACAATAGTCATCTATACCAAAAGACCTAGAAGTTGATGAGTTTCAAGCCATGGTAGGAGTCTTGATAGATGGAGGAGCGGGTCTGAATATTTATACGCTAAAACTAATACAAATATTGGACTAATCTAAGAATTGTGTAGATATCACCAAAAAGATCATAATAAGATTCTATGATGATGAAGAACACCCTTCCAAGGGCATCATAATTCTCCCAATCATATTGGGTCCAGCAATACAAGACACAACATTCCAAGTACTGGATCACGAGCTGGGTTACAATATGCTCTTGGGGAGACCATGGATTCACTCTATGTAGGATATACCATGTACTTATTGTTAGTGTTTGAAATTTCCCCATGATGGTGTTGAAATCATCGTGCCTAGTGATAGAGATCCCTTCCTATATTGCACAAATATTAGAGGAGCTATTTCTAATCAAGTACCCAAAAATCAAGAAGCATCAACTATTTCTTCTTCTCAAAACATAGATTCTACAAGTCTTGAAAAATCAATAGCAGAACCAACATCAAAGCTTTAAATTCAAGTACAAGAAAATGGATGTGGAGAATACACCTATGCAAACTTCTTATATGTAGGCAAGTTACTTATCTCACCTAGGTCATATGGAAAACTGATGCAACCTCTTGTAAGAAAGAAGCAACTAACAATTGTCTATCCACCACTAGTTTTTGTAAGATGGGGAGATATACATGAAGAGATCATAGAAGATAAACTATCCTCCTGGTTATATATAGGTAAGGAAACTCTAGAACACATAATCCCAATACATGAATATCAAAGGGGCTATACCATAGTCCAAAAGAAAGGGTACATTGGGTGTTCAGGCCTAGGAATAAATGAGCAAGGAATAGTAGAGCCAATTGCTCCTACCCAAAACCCAAGGCATCAAGGTTTAGGCTATAGACTACCTATAGGGGGCATCTCAAATATCTCATTGCCCAATGATATTAACACTTGTGTTTACAATGAAGTTGAGACATTTGAGGAGACCCATTCATATACAAACTTTAATGATTATGAGTGGGATTCCCCATGTACCACATATACCCTATATCTTGACAAAGCCATCACCCAACTATCTTTACAAAAAAAACCCACAAATCACAAAGCATGGATTTTACAATTCTAGAATAGATCTAAACCTTCATCCTCATTCTCATCTGAGACCCTAAATCAGTAACTGATTCATCTATCAATACGATAAAAGAACCTCTCATTTCATCCTTCCTAACCAAGGATAGCATATCCTTGGTTTACCTTGACCTTATTGATTGGGAATAACAAAATCCACCAACCATAGACATTTCTGAGAATGATGAAGCTATCACATAGTTATTTGGACTAAGACAAAGTGTTGATGTTTTGTAGATTCAATCGAATAAACACTATGAGTTAATACTAGTGAAGATAGATATATATATATATATATATATATATATATATATATATATATTATTATGTAAATATTAGAGAAATTAATATAATACTCAAGAGATATTATATTTGTGTGTGTGTGTGTGTATAATCATAATTGTCATTATATTAATTACATATTAATGAATAGACATGTCTCGTGAAGGGACATGTCTCTTCTTGGCTCATTCTCAATATAAATGCAAGAGATTGTTGCATTTGGAAAACACATACAATGAGACAGTGCTATTACATTTGCAATGATCCTAAAAGTTAACATGGTATCATAGCCAAGTTGCAAATGTAAGAGAGTAGTTTATTGAAGGTGAATGTGTGACTGTCTTAGAAAATACTATCTCGATACGAGGACCATATCTCACAAATGCACTGTTGAATTTTGCTAAATTTTCTATATGTTTGTGATAAAAAAATTTAGAAGAATCTCACTAGAGCGATTGGAGATTAAATGTCAGGTTCAAAATTTATGACCAACTATTTATAGGTCTATGCAACAACAAAAAAATTGTAAAAGAGTGAGGTTCCTTCTTTAAAAGCCTAACAGCTTAAAGGAAGATCCAATCATATTGAAGGTTGTCATAGTGTATAGAACCTTTGGATATTAAATATAGTTCATGTGAATAATTATGGTAATTTTCAATAATGACGACATCATTTTGTGAATTTGCATGATATTTTCTATATCGGCTCACCTTAAAAGATGAAACACTTGAATATTATAAAAGATAAGTATTTCATGTTTTATTAATGCACATAATTTTTGAGTTTGTAATTCATGCTATACTATTGGTTGGTAAAATATTGTATGCTTCTATCATTGTATTTCTAGTCAAGATAGTTTAGCTATTTGTAATCTCTCTAGATAACATACCTTCAGGACAGAAGCACAAGATAATTGCATTCAAGGGAAAAAGAACTTGATGTTTACAAATGAATTGATGATTGAGACTAGATGCAAAGGGAGTATGAAATTTCAAAAGAGGTCAATAGGTTGATAAAATTGAGCTTCAGAGGGAGAATATGGTTCAGTCAACTTGTAACAATCTTGATCATATTTATTGAGAGGGAGTTCACTATTCAAGGTGAAACACTTCTGAGGTAAACTAGATATAATTGATTATTATACTAATGAATCATGAATGTTTTTAATGGGCCTTCCCCCTATGTAAATCATGAGGAAGTGACGAATTCCAAATGATTATCACTTGTATTTGTAGAAGTTATTGGAAGGTGACAATCTTACAATAACTTAAATCATGATCTACATTATTTATAATGTTGAAACAGTTCGTGATGAATTTGTTGGAATAACTAAAAGGGGGGTGAATTGGTTATCCAATGTCCCAATTCAAAATGTATAATCCAAAACAAATTCTTCAACTTCTGCTACTCGATAAACATAAAATACTTTCACTGTCAGTATTTTTACTGATTGTCAATCTAAACTTTATAATAGTTACCAATCAAATCTAACAAGTAATATGCAAAGTATGATAACAAACAAATATCACAATCAATGCATAACACAAGAGATTTAACGTGGAAACCCTGTGAAGGGAAAAATCACCTAGGACCGGCAACCCAAAATTGTTCACTCTTCTGAAGTGAGGTCGATGAAGACCCAACCCTATTAAAGGTTACAAACACACTGTTAGGTGTGACCTTGTTAGAGGATTTTAGACTAGAAGTTATCATCCAACCAGTAGTCACTCTGGGGTTGATAGGATAGCAATGTTCACTCTATGAATGAAACATCAAAAGACTTTCATAGTCCACTCGGTTAAGATATTTGACTGTGTATAATGGTTAAATATGCAATAGTAGATGATCTTCCTTGAAACAACTTCAATTGCAGTTTACAGATCAATGTTCAGCTCATTCAAATTTTTCTAATCAATATACCACTTTAGATTCAATACTATATCAACTTATTGTCCGTCGGTAATTACTCTCTGTAGCTCAGTAATTGTTCTGCAACTCAGTTCTTATTAACCAGTATGATCAAAATGCATGAAAACTTGTTCACGTGATAATTCTGCAGTATCTTCTTCTTCTGACTTCTTCAACAATGAAACCAATGTCTCTTATATAGACGAGTAAATCATTTTCTTTTTCTCCATTAGATTTTGCCGCTTAATCATATTCATAGATTTTTCCGCTTTAAGCTTCCTCAGCTGATGTGTTAGTAACACGTTTCAATCTACTCCATTAGATCCTTCTTGATTTATGTTAGTCATCGATCTTCACAACAAACCTTATATGTTACCTCAATTGCATACACTTTATAGCTCATCACTTTATCGGCTAAAGTGATCATTTAATTCCTTTCTATTTTGCTCGATTAACAAAGAAATGCGTCGGTGAACACAATCTTGGTTAACACTACACTCGGTATACACTACATTCCCTCGGTGTATACTAGAATGCTTTATTTACTGACAACACTGCTTTGTGTCTTTCAGCTCTATTCTTCATCATAAATGAATGCAACATAATAAAGTCAATTTCATCAAGTCATAGACTCATCAACAAGTTACTCAGTGTATTCCTTATCCTCATCTGATATATGCATCTTCCTCATGTAGATATTTATGTTCTTCATCTATTTCTCCTTTCTTCAAATGTGTTGGTATAGTAACTTACAAGATAAGTATTGTAAAGCTAGTTGACATCAATGACAACATAATACTAATTTAATCATCTTGCATATCTAATCAGCAACTCCTTAGTAATCTTGAATTACAGATTCTCCATTTAGGTTCTAAATCAGTTGTAGTTCATCAATCTCTCCATTTGGCATTGATGGAAACTCAAGTAATATGAAGTGTACCATACACATACCAAATATGTACTCTACAACTCTGTAATCAAATGTTGTGTAAGCTCTCTCTGGCTTAATATGTTTAATCACTACGTTACTAAACAACATTAAAAAAAAATACAACTTTTTCATTCTCTCCCTTAGATAGTTCTCATCGGTGCATATCTCTCCCTTTCCTTTTCATATTATTTATCTCTCCCTTTGACAACAATGCCAAAGAAACAAATAAATAATCAGTTCTTGTAGTAGCTAAGTAACTCTCTGTTGTCCAATACAATCTCTGTATCTTTGTCTACTGATATCCCAATCTATTTCAGTTCTTCAAACTTAATCACAACCTTGAACAATATCCAAAGTGTGAACTATGCTACATCAACATGTGTGATCATCTGATAAGATTAGGCTGATGCAACATCCAGATCACATTAGTGACCGATAGATAGGGGATGGACCCCAAGTCTAGTCCTCAAATATTCAAATGTGTCCTTCGGTAGAGGCTTTGTAAAGATATTTGCAAGTTGTTCTTTAGATGTAACAAATTCTAACTTCACTTACTTCTCTTGCACTTGTTCTCTTAAGTAGTGATACTTAATTGATATATGCTATGTCTTAGAGTGCATCACTGGATTCTTTGAAATATTAATAGCACTTGTGTTGTCACAGTATATAATCATTGGGTCAATGATTACCTCATTCATTCCTTCCAACACTTGCCTGATATATGCAATGTTTGAGGAATTAGTAGCAGCAGCAACATACTCTGCTTCAGCTGTAGACTGAGAAATAAAAGCTTTCTTTTTACTTGTCTAGGTTACAAGTCTTTCACCAAAGAAAAATGCTCCTCCGGTGGTACTTTTTCTGTCATCCACATTTCCAGCCCAATCAGCATCGGTATAAACCTTCAACTCAAACTTACCTTCCTTAGGATACCATAATCCATAATCCTCTGTCTTTTTTAGGTATCTTAAGATTCTTTTAGTAGCAATCATATGTGATTCTCTAGGATTAGCAGAATATCTAGCAACAATTCCCACAGCATGTGCTATATCTGGTCTACTATGAACTACATACATTAGTTTACCAATCATGGATCGGTAAAGTGTCTGGTTTACCTCTATAGTTTCATCTTCCTTTGCTAGTTTACTTCCAGTAGCCATCATTGTTCCCACAAGTTTAGCATCTTCCAAGCCGAATGTCTTCAAGACTTCCTTTATGTACTTGGATTGTGTGATGAATATCCCATCACTCTACTAAATCATTTGTAATCCGAGAAAGAATTGAATCTCTCTGAACATAGACATTTCAAACTCATTCCTCATGTCATCAGCAAAAGATTTACATACGTGATCTTGACCTCCAAAAATAATATCATCAACAAAAATTTTAGTAATAAGAATAGTGTCATCAGTATCACCTTTCATGTACAAATTGTTGTTTTCACTGGTTCTTACAAATCCAATACTTAACAAGTAAGTATGCAGCCTTTCATACCATGCTCTCGGTGCTTGCTTCAAACCATATAAAGCTTTGTGTAATCTACATACCATGTCTCTTTTGTCTAGATCAACAAATCCTTCAAGTTGTTCTATGTAGACCTCTTCTTCAAGTATACCATTCAGAAATGTTGACTTCACATCCATTTGATAAACCTTAAATTTCTTGTGTGCAACATATGCAAGTAGCATTCTAACTCCTTCCAATCTAGAAATAGGTGCAAATGTCTCACCATAGTCAATGCCTTCTTCCTGTGCATATCCCTTGCATACCAATCTCGCTTTATTTCTTGTCACTTCACCATTTTCATTCAGTTTGTTTCTGAATATCCATTTAGTACCGATAACATTCTTATCTTTAGGTCGGGGTACTAAGGACCAAGTTTTGATTTTATCTATTTTTTTTATTTCCTCCTTCATTGCATTAACCCATTCTTCATTCTCTAATGCAACTTTCACATTCTTTGGTTCAAATTCACAAACTAGACATGTACCTTGTCTTGTTTTGCTTCTTGTATGCATTCTAGCTTGCCTGTCTCCAATAATTTGTGTCTCAGGATGATGTCTTCTAACAAAACTAGCCAGTACTTGGTTTCTTCTTTCTTGTTCATCCTGTTCATGTTCATGTGCTTGCTCGGTAGCACCATCTTGTTCATCGGTTTCCCTTTCCTGTTCCTCGGGGTTATTTTCCTGTTGACCGGTTATCACAAGTTGTGACTTCAGTAGATAATCAGGAAGTTCAATGTAAGTGAATCTACCATAGTCTTCTGATTCCTTTCTTTCTTCTGTGTTCTTGTCATCAAACTCATCAACACAGACATTAGTACTTTCAGTCATCTTATTTGTAACCTTATTTAGACATTTGTATGCTTTACTCTTAGTAGAATATCTTAAGAATATTCCTTCATCACCTTTAGAATCAAATGTCCCATTTCTCTCATCTTTCAGAATAAAACATTTGCTTCCAAAAATCTTGAAATAACTTATAGTAGGTTTGTGTCCAAACCATAGCTCATAAGGTGTCTGGTTAGTGTCCTTCTTTAGTTGTACTCGGTTAAGCACATATACAGTTGTACTAACAGCTTCTCTCTAATATGTCTGAGCAATATTCTTTTGTATCATCAGTGTTCTAGCACAGTCAATGATTGACCTGTTCCTTCTTTCAACAATCCCATTTTGTTGAGGTGTTCTCGGTGCAGAGACCTGTCTCTTAATACCATGCTCATTACAGAAATTAGTAAATTCATCAGAGATAAATTCACCTCCTCTATCAGATCTTAAGCACTTAATTTCTTTACCAATCTCTTTTTCTACCTTTGCCTTATACCACTTAAACATCTTAAATGCTTCAGATTTCTCTTTCAAGAACATAATAGTCATCAATCTAGTATAGTCATCAATAAAAAGAATAAAATATCTATCACCATAATAGCTCTGAGTTCTCATAGGACCACATAGGTTGGTATGAACCAACTCAAGTATTTTCTTTGTTGAGTAGTCCTTTCTCTTAAAACTAGACTTAGTCATCTTACCTTTCTAACATTCATGGCACATAACATGATCTAGTTTTGACAAGTTAGGCAACCCTCTAACTCTTTTCTTCTTACTAATCTTGATCATGTTATCAAAATTCACATGACATAACCTCTTATGCCACAACCACGCATCTTCATCCTTCATTAATAAACAAGAAGACTGATTAATATCAAGATAAAATAGATTACCTCTAGATTGTGTACTGGTTTCGACAAGTCTTCCTCCATTATCATAGATTCTTACCTTTATGCTCTCAAAAGCAAGTCAGTGGTCTGAGTTATTCAGTTGTGCCACACTTAACAAATTATAGTTCAGTCCATCTACCCAATATGCATTTTCACATTTTATTATATCATTAATCATCAATGAACCTTTACCTCTCACCATACAAGGTGCATCATTTCCCATTATAACAAATCCTCCATCATATTCATCAAGTAGATCAAATTTCTCTATATCACCAGTCATATGATGTGTACATCCACTGTCTATGATCCATGTATCATTTCTGTTTACTTTAGAGATCAGTGTTGTTTCTTCATGTTTCTCTTCTTCCTCTTAATCATCTTTCATAGCAACAAATACTACTTCTACATCATCATCAATGTCAGATTCATATTCAAATTCTTTGGCTATGTAACATACCTTTTTCCCTTTGTCATAGCTATCTTGGTTATCTATGTTGTTGTGTCAGTAGCCTCTGTTGACTCTTCTCCCATAGCTTCCTTCGGATCAGTCTTTGGATCTATCATCATCTTTCTTATTCAAACATCTAGCAGCGATGTGGCCAACTTCTTTACAATTAAAAAATGCTAAGGGTAGCTTGCCTCTATACCTTCCCTTACCTTTGGGCAATCTTCTAGCCATAAGAGCTTCAAGTTCATCAAGTTCATCATTGGTATTACTATCACTATCATTATTCTTATCATTCCTGCTACTAGACTTACCAATATTCAAAGAGGACATGAAAGTGGATTCAACAGAAGTTACAACATTGTTGTCAAAGTTATTCAATTCAAAGGTTGTAAACTTACCGATCAGTGTGTCAAGAGTAAGGCTGGATGTAGCCCTTGTTTCATGAATTGTAGAGATCCTAATCGCATAAACTGGTAGCAAAGTTTTGAGAATCTTGCTTATCACTGTTTCATCATCAATAACTCCACTGGATGCTCTAATAGCATGTACTACCTCTTTTAGTCTATTTGTGTATTGCACAATGTTCTCACCTTCTTTCATCTTCATATCATCAAATCGACCTCTTAGGCTTTCTGCTCTGGCTCTCTTAACATTCACATCTCCACTGTATATTAGAGTCAGTTTATCCCACATGGCTTTGGCAGTTGTGCATCCCTTAATGTCTTTGAATTCAGCATCAGTATAGGCAGCAGCAAGTTCCATCATAGTAATATTGTGTTCATGCATGTCCTTTAGTTGATCAAGTGTCAGGGGACCTGATGTCAGTTCAATGTAGCCATTCTCCATCAGTTCTAGTGCATAATTCCCAATTCCAAATATGTGCAACTTCATCTGGCTTTGCCATACTGTGAAGTTCTCTTTGTTCAGCTTTGGCACTTCCCTCTTATACATCTTGAGACCTTTTTGTTGAAGTCCTTAAAACTATGTTCTAAGCAACCGATGCTCTTGTTGGTTCCTGAATAGGATTTTACACTCCATGAGATACCAATATGCTTATGATGGATGTTGAGGAATGGTTAGCTCTAAATATGGGCAATCTATAAGCAACTGGACCAACTATAGGGATAAGATTACCCTCTTCTACTTCTGGCTCTGCAAAACCAAGGCGAGTGCACCTGATCCAATAGTATTAACTCTGACTAATAGTTCTAACTCTGCCCCTTATTTCTTTATTGGATCTTTCAACAGATGAATACAGTGAGAAAGTACTAAACAACAACCTATTGTTCATTGACTCTCCATCACTAGATAGGACAATACATGAATGTAAATAAAAGTAAAGATTGGTAATGATTTAATGATTTGGGATTACAAGGTTTGAATCACTCTTCTCAACATAAAGATAGGAGAATATAGGCCAGTGCCTTATCTATTGGGAAAAATATCAAGGAAAAGGATGAATACAATGGTGTCTAAAATTGGTCTCTAGACGTAAACACAAATATCCCAACTCTTTCCTACTTATGAAAATCCTTCAAATAAACTCCAAGAACACATATTCCACTTTGAGCAATATTTAATCTAACTCTAGGTTGGAACTCAAAGCACCAATACATTCACATAAACCTTATGCAAAGATTTAAAGATTCAAAGAATAGAGCAAAGGAGAGACAAAGATATGAGATTTGTATTAAGTATAACCTTTCACCATGTGCATACAGTATCCAGAATAGTGAGCTTGCAAGATGAGAACATCAATCTGTATTTCTTCTCTGTTGCTTGATAAAATGATATGAAAAATTACAATCCTTGACTGAAAGTTAGGGTTTCAAAAATTTCTATCTTTTTAACACCTAAACTCCAATCCCTTAGAATGATCATGAAAAATCCCTTTATACCAAGAGATGCAACAAGAAACCGATCATTCTAGGGTTACCAAAATTAACCTAAAAAAAACTTTACAACAACCCTCAAAGGGTTTACAATAACTACACCAGTGAAATAGATGAGATATTTTGTAATTGAGTCGATAGGCCTTTTGTCTTCAATGCTATCCTCAACTCTTTTCAACAAATTTGATTTTACTATCTCACTGTCAAACTGCAATGAATTCCCTTCTGCAATTTTTCAACCATAAAATTCATTTGGCTCGGTATTATAGGAAACAAAATTGGATCTTAGCAGTAATATATGCCTTTTGTATCCTTCCCCAACTGCAATCTGTACTGAAAGATTTAATTCCTCGCCACCGCATCATTTTACATGACTCACTGGTTCAAAAACCCTAGCAAAACCTTGCAGGATATTTGAATTTAAATATAAATGGTAATTGGCTCAATTTTAAAACGTGACCGTTGATCTATTTTATTCCCAGTAGATCGAGCGGCTCATAGAATCCTTCAACAATCAATAAAACCTTTAAAAATCACTTTTCCACCTCATAAAACTCTCGACCAATGAAAATAGAGCACTTCAGCAATGAATCGACACTTTGGACCCACTCTTCATAAGCCTTAGATCGAACGGCCGTCGCATAATCACATGGCCTCAAAAGATTCCACGCGATCATGTGACAGCCATAGATCCTGCCACACTGGCATTCTTTAGAATCTCCCGAGCCCACTAACGTGTCTGCATACCTAAAATCCACGGCCAATCAAAACTTGACATCTCAGCAACACCTGGCAAAATGGTCCCATAATTCTTGGTTGACCTTTAACCTTTGACCCATTTGGTGAACACGTGACTGCAAGAAAATTCAAGTCGCTAGATATATTATTCAACCACGATCAAGTCAAACGATTCAGCGAACAAAGCATTTCACTAAATCGCTGAGTCTCATGTTTAACCCTTGGTTATATTTGGTGAATGCACAAAAAACCTTTATTCGCCAGTTCGCAAGAAAACTTAGAACTCCGCCAAATACCTTGTGAATGAGCGAACACAAAAGACTTTATCGATGCCGCAAAAAACTTGTCCAAACTGCCAAAAAAATTTGATAATGTTGGGCCCACCTACAAACTGCCACATGTCATCGTACTATTTGGTATCTCCACCCAGTCACCTCTGACAAAGGACCCACTAACCTCAGCATCTAATTGGATGAAGGGCATAAGATCACATAGCCTCAAAAGATTCTATGTGACGATACGCCCACTGTTGATGAAGAATCTCACCCCTGTTCTAACAAACCTGTGACACAGAAAAGAATCAATGCCTGGTCTTATAGCCTCATGTGTCAGAAAAAAACCTTAAAATCATACGTCGGTCATCGATGCTCTTCCACTGTCAGAACCACTGAACCTCTGAAATTGTTGGCCCCACTGACAAGCTTGTGAGTCATTAATACGTGGACCAATGAGAAAGTGTTGACTAAGCACACCTAGCATGTGGACCCATTACATTGAAAAGCCTTTGTCATGAAAGAGGATCAATGGTTGGCATAAGATCACAACCCTCTGACACACTCCATAAGATCTTATGCCTACCATTGGATTGAGATGGTGTCAGAAAGCTAGGCCCACGAAAGGAATAAGGTCAGAAACATTAGAAAAATTAAACACTGACTTAGGAAAAAATAAGTCCGCTGGGCGCATGGAAACTTAGGAAAATAAAGGCCGCTGAGGTAATAAAATTTAATGCACATGTCTTAAGGAAATTTTAAGTGGCCCGAAAAAGTAACTTGAAATTAGAAAAAAGCTAGGGCACACTTAGGGTTGTTCCTGCAAACGGCTAGAATTTGAATTTTTGCCTAGGGTTTTGCTAGGAAAATGGGAAAAATAAATACAGAGGCCTGGAAAAATATGATTCAACCATGGAATCTTTCACTTGTACTAACAATGGCTCATGCTCAGGGATGTGTATCTCTTGTAGATATAATGAGAAACTAGAATCTCCTGGTACAGCAGACCATAACCAAAAAATTTGACAAAAATAGGGAATTGCACACAAAAACCTAAACAAAACCTGTACAAAAACTACCAAAACTTTTAGGAGAAATAGAATTTCAAAAATTGACTATGAACAAGCAGCTCCAGGAGCTCTCCTATCAAATTCTTCAGAATGTAAGAACCTGCTCCCCATTTTTCTTCAATAATATATGGGCCTAACCATATGGGATCAAATTTCCCATGCTTTCCTTTGTCTTGCATTCTTACATTCCACATTAATACCATGTCTCCCTCTGCAAAATTTCTCTGAATAGTGCTTTTTTCATACAGGACTTTGCACTGGGCCTGCAAATTCTCATTCTTGATGTGTGCATCACTTCTTACCTCATTGAGTTGAATCAGGTCATTCATTCTAACTGTCATATCTTCTTCAACATCTTCATCATATTTCTGAATGAAATGATACATCTGCAACAAATTGTTTTGGGGTAATCTTGCATTTATTCCATACACTAAGTCAAAAGGGGCACACCCTATTGCCTTCTTTATTGTAACCCTATCAGCCCACAGGGCTTGTAGTAATTTGGAGTCCCAGGCCTTCTTGTTTTTGTCCAGGACTCTTTTCAAAATCTTGATTAAACTTTTATTACTGGATTCTGCCTGGCCATTGCCTTGCGGATGATAAGCAAAAGAATATGAAATTTTAATACCATTATGTCTGCAGAAATCAACAAACTCTTCTAACCTAAAACATAATGCATTATCAACCACCATAGTTTCTGGGCAACGAAACCTTGTCAAGATATTCTGCATCATAAAATTTGTTACTACCTTGCTAGTTGCTCTTCTTGTAGGGATTGCCCCAACCCACTTAGTGAAATAATCAGTTGCCACTAAGATGTAGGAATGTCCACCACTGGATTTATTAGGGATTTCACCAATGAAATCCATACCCCACTTCTAGAAAGGGGCTTGAACAGAAACAAGTCTGAGAGGCAAATTCCCACTAAATTTTAGTTTTCCTGCAAACCTTTGGCAAGGATCACACTTTTTAACAAATTGATGGGTATCCTTGAAAAGTGAAGGCCACCAAAAACCTGCCCTGATGATCTTGTGGGCCGTAGTCTTAGCCATGTAATGTCCTTCACAAATTCCACTGTGCATTTCATGCATCAAAAGTTTGGCCTTCTCCTGATCTACACACCTAAGCAAAACACCTTCATTACTCCTCCACCAATGCTCACCATTTATAATTGCATATCTCAAAGAGTGGAGTTTAATAGTTCTTTTCTTATTATCATCCAATTCAGGGGGTAAGACCATCTTTTGTAAATATTTGACAATATCTTTATACCATTCACAACGGTCCATGTTGCACACATAAGGTCTTTGATCCTCTTCTAGCATATTTATCTGGTTTGCATTAGATTACTTTGGGCCATCAACTTTGCTAGGCTTAAACTTCTAACCAACTTTGTAATGTGGATATCAATGTTAAATTCTTGAATTCTGTTAATCCACCTACATCTTCTTCCTGAAACCTCTTGTTGGACCAAAATGTCCTTGACTGCAGCACTTGGAACATAGGCAACCACTGTGGCTCCCACCAAATAACATCTAAATGTTTTAATGGCCTTGACCAAGGCATAAGCCTGTTTCTCAATGATATCATAATTTAATTCTGCTGCTTGTAAAGTCTTGCTAAAAAAGGAAATAGGTTGTTCAAAACCTTCAGCATTCTTTTGTAAAAGTACTGCAGCAATAGTATGAGCAAATGCAAAAGAGAAAATTTGCATTGGCTTGCTATAATCTGGTGTCTTCAAGACTGGGGCATGCTTAATGGCCCTCTTAATGTCATTGAAGGCTTGAACTGCTTTAGTATTCCATTCCATTTTTTCTCCTTTCTTTAACATTCTTGATATGGGAATACTGATTTCTGCAAAGTTTGTAATAAACCTTCTTAAAAAGTTGACCTGTCCTAAAAAGGACTGAATTCCCTTGATATTTTTTGGTAAGGATAGTTTTTCAATGGCTTCCACTCTTTCAAGATCTATCCTTACACCATCCTTTGAAAAAATGTGCCCCAAAAGTTTTCCTTTTGTTACACCAAAGGCACACTTCTTTGGGTTCAAAGAAACTCCATATTCCAATGCTCTGATAAAAAATTTCTCAAGATGTTGACAATGTTGTTCTTCTTTTGCTGAAAAGGCTGTCAAGTCATCCTGATATACCACCATAAATCTATCAATGAAATCTACAAAGGCTACATCCATAGCCCTCTGAAAAGTGGCACCTGCATTAGTCAACCCGAATGGCATTCTTACATAAACATATGTTCCCCATGGAGTTGTAAATGCAGTTTTAAACTGTTATGTATCTTTGACCATAACCTGATTGTAACCAGAAAATCCATCCATCATGGACATCAATTCTGATCCAGTGACCTTTTGCAACATGTTCTCCATATTGGGTAATCCATAGTTATCTTTCAAAGAATTTATGTTAAGATTCCTAAAATCCACACATAATCTGATATCACCATTCTTTTTCTAACAGGCACTAAATTTGAAACCCAAGTGGAATGCCTAATGGGATTGATTATTCCAGCATCCATCATCTTCTTGAGTTCACTCTGCATTTTGGGTGCCAAGGTAGGGTTAACAGGTCTCAAATTTTGTCTGAAAGGCTTTGTGCCTTCTTTGAGTGGAACCTCATGCTGGAAAAGGTCTTCCTTGTAAGCTTTAAGGTCTTCATAAGACTAGGCAAAAACATGCCTAAATTTTCTGAGAAGGTCAATCAAATTTCTTCTAATTCTTGGGGAGAGAGACCTACCTATGTAAAATTTCTTGGGGGCTATCCCTGTGCCCAAGTTTATCTCTTCAAGCTCATTGATTTTATCAGTACTAGCCAAGAAGGCCTTGTCTTTGTTGTCAAATGCCCTTTCAAGAGCAACTAGTCCTTTGGGAACCTTGTTTGATTTTAATTGTAAAACCTCTTTCCCAAAGATGACATCCTTGCCATTCACTGTATTAACATAAGCACTGAAATCCATTTCTTTATCACCAAAGTGAGATTCACAATGGAGAAACCTTAATATATCTTGGTCATCAGAAAAAACTTGCCAATTATCTAGATTGTCAGGGATTGATGGTCTGGCTTGTACCTCTATATTAGAAACATCTGCAAATGTAACATCTTTTGGTCTAAGGGCTATATTAGCCAACAAATCTACCATCCTATTTTGACTTCTTTCCATCCAACAAATATTAAAAGCACTAAAGCTTTCAATCTCATCCCATACTGCATTCCTATATTGTTTCAACTTCTGATTCTTTGAAGCATATTTTGATCTAATTTGGGATATGACTAACTCAGAGTCACCTATAACTTTCAAACACTTTATGCCATGCCTTGATACTAATCTTAGACCAATTAACAGAGCCTCATACTCTGTGACATTATTTGTGCACGAAAACAACAAAGTAAATGAGAACTTGAAAGTTTTACCATTTGGAGATATGAGCAATATTCCAGCTCCAGATCCTTCTTTGCTATTTGCTCCATCAAAATACATGGTCCAGAGATTATCAAGGTCAATCCATCCTTGGCTTTCTAATTTGTGGGGAGGCTCAACACCTTCCTCTACTTCCTTATCTTGGACCTTGAAAGCATTGATATCAGTATCAAGAAAACAATTCATGTTGTCCTGCTCTTCTTCCTCAATCATGTGTGGAGTCCTTGACTCCCTAATGACTTTGATATTTTGTCCCTCAAAATTAAAAGTGTCAAATGATAAATCACACTGTATGCTTCCTCCCATAGAAGCACTCCATTTTCTTGATAATAACATTCCATACTGGGGAGGAATATCAACTACCAAGACACTCATGGTCAATTGTTTGTTGGGGTATGCAGCCAATATGTAAGGCAAAGCCTTAATAGTACCAACAACTGGTACTTCTCTTGAATCCATAGCTTGACACCTTCTATGGGGTGTATCCACCTTCAATCCTAATGACTTCATAACCTTAGTAGGCATAACAGTATTTGATGCTCTGGAATCAATCATGCAATTCTTTAGCAACTTTCCATTTATTTGCAGAGTCAAGAAAAAAGGATCAACTGATCCTACTACGGTACTAACAACATTTGTGTCCAAATATATTTGAGGGATCTTAGAAACAATCTCCTCATTACAATCTTCATCTTCTTCATCCACAATTTCTACTTGTTTCTCAATTTTTTCTATTTTTTGAGAATCAGTATGTACTACACTTTTTACCCATTTCAAGGCATTTTTCTTATGTTCTTCTATTCTCATCATCTCTAATAATGGAACTTTGATAGTGATTTGAGACAAAAATTTACGCATGTCAACTAGAACATACTGTAAATCAAGTACATCTGGTTTTGAATCTGCAGTCTCTTTATCAGCTTCTTGGGTGGATGTATCTGTAGGTTTGTCAGTTTGGGCCTTGTTTTTCTTTTGCAAAACTGGTGCAACCTCAAAAATAGGCTTAGTTTTTACCTTATAAACAATATTGGGCTTGGCAACTTTCTTTACCTTGACTTTATCAATAGAATTAGCATCCTTAGTCTTTTCTTGTGAAGTTTTTACATTCTTATCTATTTTCTTGATAAAAATGCCAACAGGCTTGGGGTTTGCATCACCAACAACTCTATTCCTCAAGTTATAATTTGCCTTTGCCTGAGTAACCAAATTGCCTATTATCAAAGCAATTTCTTCATTAGAAGGTCTTCTCAAAGTAGTTGTATGTTCATTCTTTTGAACATTACACTGGATGTTGTCAAGCTCACTATCTTTATCATCTGAAAAAACTTGCTGATGATATGATTCATTTCTAGTTTGGGAATGTGAAACATCCTGATTTTCATCCTCTTTAGTAGAATCCACCTCACTCAAAACATGAGAAGAGAACATCCCACATCCCTGGTCATCATAAGGATGTTCCTCATTGTACTCTTGCTCCTCTTGAGGAGAGACATTTTGGGATATGGCACAATAATCAGGATCATGCGGTGATTGACAAGCAATACACCATGGGACTTCTTCCACCATATTCATTGAATTTATTTGTAATGGATCAGGGGTCCTATCATTTGGTTTATCTCTTTTCTCAGGAATAAAAGGCTTCCCATCTTTCCATTGAGTGTTGTAGGGGTAATTCTACATTCTTGGCAATTTGTTGAAATTATTAAAGGGGGGCTTGTCCCCTCCTATAGCTTTATTACCTCTATTTTCATGAGGCTTCAGATCTTTGATTGCTTTCAGAATCTATTTTAGGCTTTCATCATCTTTAGGCTTCACACCTTGAAGCTTTCTTGGATCTTTTCTATTTAACAAAGGAGACATTTTATCTTCTCTCCTTCCCAACTTTCTTGAGATTCTACGGTTGCTTTCTATGTTCATAGCTCACTTGTAAGCTTCAACCCTTGGATTTTTATCTCTTAATAGGTAACCCATCTTAGAATCAAAATCATTTAAATATGTGACACGGCACACCCTGTCATCCAATCTGATAACCTGCAACAATTTATGCATGGCTTTTTGAAATCTAACATTAAATTCAACAACATCTTCATTGAAATTCTTTTTTATGTTATTGAACTCATTCAACATAAAACCTTCATGATTTTTGTCACCATATTATTCCTTAAAACAATGGCTAATCTAATTCCATGAACCTATGCTACCATGTGGCAAGGCTCTAAACCAATCCCTTGAGTCCTCTGTTAAGGACTGCACAAATAGTTTCATGATAACATCATCAGGCACAATATTATAATCATCAATGACATCAATGAATTTCTTTAAATGTTCTTCACAAGTTACAACATTGCTTCCTGTGAATTTAGGAAGCTTCTTTCTGATTTCTTCAAGGATGGGGTTAGGAAAACTAGGGATACCAGTAAAAACCAACTATTTACATCTTTCATGTATAATCCCTGAATTAGGAAAACCAGCACCCTGTGATGTAGATGCATTATTATTTGTAGTGGCAGCACCTTTAAAACCTCCTGGTGGAGGAACACCAGTTGTCTGATTTGCTGAATTTTTTGACATTTGCTCCTTGTGTCATGGTAGAACTAGCAAAATTTGTAGGTCCTGCAGACCTTTTAAGAAAATCAATTTTCTTTTTCATTTCTAGTGTTGCAACTTCTAGTTCTACCTTTTCAAGTTCCTTGGCTAGCAATTCATGTTCCTTTTTGGCCTTTTCAAGGTCGGCTTCCAATCTTAAGGCTTGGTCTATAGGGATTTTAGGGGCTAAAGGCTCTTTAATTGAAATACCCACTTCCTTTTGTTTCCCCTTATCCCTTAGTTTCCTAGCTTCAAAAGTCTTATGGACAATAGGCAGCTCATTTGTTTTTTCAGGAATAGGAACATAATTTATAGCTTCTAAATCTAACAGTTGCCTTCTTAATTGGTCAGCCCTGATCATGGCATGTCTGACCCTTTCTTCCTTCTCATTTTCTCTCTTTTGCCTAATGGCTGCTTGTTCTTGAATTCTTCTTTCCAATTCATATACTTCCTCAAAGATTTCCTCAAAATCAGGCAAAGTGGTTTCAGACTCATCCTATTGTGCTTGGGGCTGTTCTTGCTAATCCTGAGATTCATGGGGGCCTTGAGGTATTGATGAATCAAGGGTTAAAGGGGGAACAAAATCATGTCCACCCCTACTTTTGCTTCTAGACCTACTAAATTTTCCTGAAATCCTTCTATTGTGGGATGGTCTTTCACCCTCTTTGTCTATGGGGGAATAATAGTCTTCATATTGGTTTAGGCCCGAATCAACTGCCTCCTCATATTTTGAGGCATTTTCTTGCTGACTAGGAGGAGTAGGACCCTCCCATCCTAGGTTTCCCCTTTGCTTCCAAGTTAGAGACATATCATTAACACTTTTTTCTTTCCTAACCTGAGTTCTTCTTGATGTGGCAGGAAGCCCACCCTGCAAGCTTTCTTCTGGGTGTTCCTTCCTCCAAGACCTTGTGATTTTGAAACTCATTGTGATATATTACTTAAAGCACTAGTTACAGAGATGCTCAGAGTCACCACTCACAAAATGTGAGATAATTTGAAACCTTACTGAAACTGACTCTTATACTCTTTAATGAAGACCGCTGGATAAATGATAAGCTGGCCAGGAGTCTAAGCTCAACTTGTACCCATGTTATCTATGCTGATTTGTAACACCAGAGATATCAAATGATTGAAATAGGTAGGTCAGGAGTCAAGCTCAACTTGTAACCTACACTATTTACTCTTGATAATATTTCTCTATTCTCTAGTAGAATCATTGATTTGATGGTGACCTGGAAGGGCTGAATCAATCTGAAACTTGATTTGTCAATGAAAACACCAAAAATTCTGATTTCTTTAATAAGGTTTGTTTATCTTTTCCCAGTAGAGTCACCAATTTGTTCGTTCCTGGATAGGATTTTACACTCCATGAGATACCAATATGCTTATGATGGATGTTGAGGAATGGTTAGCTCTGAATATGGGCAATCTATAAGTAACTAGACCAACTATAGGGATAAGATTACCCTCTTCTGCTTCTAGCTTTGCAAAACCAAGGCGGGTGCACCTGATCCAATAGTATTAACTCTGACTAATAGTTCTAACTCTACCCCTTATTTCTTTATTGGATCTTTCAACAGATGAATATAGTGAGAAAGTACTAAACAACAACCTATTGTTCATTGACTCTCCATCACTAGATAGGACAATACATGAATGTAAATAAAAGTAAAGATTGGTAATGATTTAATGATTTGGGATTACAAGGTTTAAATCACTCTTCTCAACACAAAGATAGGAGAATATAGGCCAGTGCCTTATCTATTGGGCAAAATATCAAGGAAAAGGATGAATACAATGGTGTTTTAAATTGGTCTCTAGACATAAACACAAATATCGCAACTCTTTCCTACTTATGAAAATCCTTCAAATAAACTCCAAGAACACATATTCCACTTTGAGCAATATTTAATCTAACTCTAGGTTGGAACTCAAAGCACCAATACATTCACATAAACCTTATGCAAAGATTTAAAGATTCATAGAATAGAGCAAAGGAGAGACAAAGATATGAGATTTGTATTAAGTATAACCTTTCACCATGTGCATACAATATCCAGAATAGTGAGCTTGCAAGATAAGAACATCAATCTGTATTTCTTCTCTATTATTTGATAAAATGATATGAAAAATTACAATCCTTGACTGAAAGTTAGGGTTTCAAAAATTTCTATCTTTTTAACACCTAAACTCCAATCCCTTAGAATGATCATGAAAAATCCCTTTATACCAAGAGATGCAACAAGCAACCGATCATTCTAGGGTTACCAAAATTAACCTAAAAAAAACTTTACAACAACCCTCAAAGGGTTTACAATAGCTACACCAATGAAACAGATGAGATATTTTGTAATTGAGTCGACAGGCCTTTTGTCTTCAATGCTATCCTCGGCTCTTTTCAACAAATTTGATTTTACTATCTCATTGTCAAACTGCAATGAATGCCCTTCTGCAATTTTTCAACCATAAAATTCATTTGGCTCGGCATTATAGGAAACAAAATTGGATCTTAGCAGTAATATATGCCTTTTGTATCCTTCCCCAACTGCAATCTATACTGAAAGATTTAATTCCTGGCCACCGCATCATTTTACATGACTCACTAGTTCAAAAACCCTAGCAAAACCCTACAGGATATTTGAATTTAAATATAAATGGTAACCGACTCAATTTTAAAATGTGACCGTTGATCTATTTTATTCCCAGCAGATCGGGCGGCTCGTAGAATCCTGCAACAGTCAATAAAACCTTTAAAAATCACTTTTCCACCTCATAAAACTCTCGACCAATGAAAATAGAGCACGTCAGCGATGAATCAGCACTTTGGACCCACTCTTCATAAGCCTTAGATCGAATGGTCATCGCATGATCACATGGCCTCAAAAGATTCCACGCAATCATGCGACAGCCATAGATCCTGCCACACTGGCATTCTTTAGAATCTCCCAGGCCCACTGACATGTCTGCATACCTAAAATCTATGACCAATCAAAACCTGACATCTCAGCAACACCTGGAAAAATGGTCCCACAATTCTTGACTGACCTTTAACCTTTGACCCATTTGGTGAACACGCGACTACAAGAAAATTCAAGTCGCTAGATATATTATTCAACCACGATCAAGTCAAACGATTCAGCGAACAAAGCATTTCACTGAATTGTTGAGTCTCATGTTTAACCCTTGGTTATATTTGGCGAATGCACAAAAAACCTTTATTCGCTAGTTTGCAAGAAAACTTAGAACTCCACCAAATACCTTGCGAATGAGCGAACACAAAAGACTTTATCGGTGCCGCCAAAAACTTGTCTGAACTGCCAAAAAACTTTGATAACACTGGGCCCACCTGCAAACTACCACATGTCATCGTACTATTTGGTATCTCCACCCAGTCACCTCTGACAGAGGACCCACTACCCTTAGCATCTAATCAGATGAATGGCGTAAGATCGCATAGCCTCAAAAGATTCTATGCGATGATATGCCCACCGTTGATGAAGAATCTCACCCCTGTTCTGACAAACCTCTGACATAGAAAAGAATCAACGGCTGGTCTTATAGCCTCATGTGTCAGAAAAAACCCTTAAGATCATACACCGGTTGTCGATGCTCTACCATTGTCAGAACCACTGAACCTTCAAAATCATTGGTCCCACTGACAAGCTTATGAGTCATTAATACATGGACCAATGAGAAAGTGCTGACTAAGCACACCTAGCATGTGGACCCATTACATTGAAAAGCCTTTGCTGTGAAAGAGGATCAACAGCTAGCATAAGATCGCAACCCTCTGACACACTCCATAAGATCTTACACCTACCGTTGGATCGAGATGGTGTCAGAAAGCCAGGCCCAGGAAAGGAATAAGGTCAGAAACATTAGAAAAATTAAACACTGACTTAGGAAAAAATAATTCCGCTGGGCGCATGGAAACTTAGGAAAATAAAGGCCGCCGGGGTATTAAAATTTAATGCACATACCTTAAGGAAATTTTAAGTGGCTCGAAAAAGTAACATGAAATTAGAAAAAAGCTAGGGCACACTTAGGGTTTTTCCTGCAAACGGCTAGAATTTGAATTTTTGCCTAGGGTTTTGCTAGGAAACCAGGAAAAATAACTGCAGAGGCCTAGAAAAATATGATTCAACCATGGAATTTTTCACTTGTACTAACAGCTCTGATACCAATTGTTAGAATAACTGAGAGGGGGGTGAATCAGTTATCCAGTGTCCCAATTCAAAATGCATAATCCAAAACAAATTCTTCAACTTTTGCTACTCGGTAAACATAAAATACTTTCACTGTCAATGTTTTTACCAATTGCCAGTCTAAACTTTATAATAGTTACCGATCAAATCTAATAGGTAATATGCAAAGTATGATAACAAAAAAATATCACAATCAACGCATAACACAAGAGATTTAACGTGGAAACCCTGTGAAGGGAAAAATCACCTGGGACCGGCAACCCAAAATTGTTCACTCTTCTGAAGTGAGGTCGGTGAAGACCCAACCCTGTTAAAGGTTACAAACACACTGTTTGGTGTGACCTTGTTAGAGGATTTTAGACCAGAAGTTATTGTCCAACCAGCAGTCACTCTAGGGTTGACAGGATAACAATGTTCACTCTATGAATGAAACATCAAAAGACTTTCATAGTCCACTTGGTTAAGAGATTTGACTGTATATAATGGTTAAATATGTAACAATAGATGATCTACCTTGAAACAACTTCAATTGCAATTTACAGATCAATGTTCAGCTCATTCAAATCTTTCTGATCAATATACCACTTTAGATTCAATACTATATCAACTTACTGTCTGTCGGTAATTACTCTCTGTAGCTCGGTAATTGTTCTGCAGCTCGGTTCTTATTAACCAGTATGATTAGAATGCATGAAAACTTGTTCACGCGATAATTCTACTATATCTTCTTCTTCTGGCTTCTTCAACAATGAAACCAATGTCTCTTATATAGACGAGTAAATCATTTTCTTTTCCTCCATCAGATTTTTCCGCTTAATCATATTCATAGATTTTTCCACTTTAAGCTTCCTTGGCTGATGTGTCAGTAACACGTTTCAATCTGCTCCTTTAGATCCTTCTTGATTTATGTTAGCCGTCGATCTTTACAACAAACCTTATTTGTTACCTCGATTTCATACACTTTACAACTCATCACTTTATCGACTAAACTAATCATTTAATTCCTTTCTATTTTGCTTGGTTAACAAAGAAATGTGTCGGTGAACACAAGCTCGGTTAACACTATGCTCGGTATACACTACATTCCGTCGGTGTATACTGGAATGCTTTATTTACCGGCAACACTGCTTTGTGTCTTTCAGCTCTATTCTTCATCATAGATGAATGCAACATAATAAAGTCAATTTCATCAAGTCATAGACTCATCAACAAGTTACTCAGTGTATTCATTATCCTCATCTAATATATACATCTTCCTCATGTAGATATTTACGTTCTTCATCTCTTTCTCCTTTCTTCAGATGTGTCGGTATAGTAACTTACAAGATAAGTATTGTCAAGCTAGTTGACATCAATGACAACATAATACTGATTTAAACATCTTACATGTCTAATTAGCAACTCCTTAGTAATCTTGAATTACAAATTCTCCATTCAGGTTCTAAATCAATTGTAGTTCATTAGAATTAATGCAACAACTAAGTGTTAGATGTCATTAAGTTGACGGTCTATGAGTTGTTTGCATAAATATATCTTATGAAGCAACAACTAATTGTTAGATGTCATTAAATTGGTGGTCTATAAGTTACATGTATATATACATCTTGTAAAGAAGAAACTAAGTGTTAGATTTCATTAAATTGATGGTCTATAAGTTGTTTGCATAGATATATCTTGTAAATCAATAACTAAGTGTTAGATTTCATTGACGGTCTATGAGTTGTTTGTATAGATATATGATAGGTATTTGGTGAATATCATGTGTTGATATTCTACAAGCCAGTACCTTATTGAGTACTTGGTGAATATCATATGTTGATATTCTGATAGGCCAATACTCAGAGTATTTGGTGAATGTCATGTGTTGACATTCTGATAGGGCAATACTCATGTTATCAAGTGGATAGAGTCGTCGATGGAGGAAATCCACCTAAGAACTTGTGGATAGAATCATCGATGAAGGCAATCCACCTGAGAACTTGTGGATAGAATCGTTGATGGAGGCAATCCACCTAAGAACTTGTGGATAGAATCGCTGATGGAGGCAATCCACATATTGAGACTATGTTTCTATTAACTACATATTGAGGATGATACCTTTATTTCTTACATCATATGATTGATGTTAAGTGTCTTAAGTGTTGACATTGGATTGATTTATCCTCCCTAGCTAAGAGGGAGTGTTGATGTTTTGTAGCTTCAGTCAAATAAACACTATGAGTCAATACTAGTGAAGATATGTATATATATAGTATATATGAGATGTATGTATATATATATATATATATATATATATATATATATATATATATATATATATATATATATATGATTCAAATTAGCTTGCTGAAATGCCCTTTTTTCAATATGGCAAGTTCTCCATTTTTATTTCATAACAAATTAGATCACACTAATTCTTTTTTTTCAAATGATCAAAGTCAATTACTTAGTAAGGGAACTATTTGTTTAGTACCTAATAAGAATAAAAAAGAGAAATCTTTTCTCATTCTTTCTCCTTCTGATTTTTTGCAAATCATTTTGTTTAATGATTTAAAATGCTTAAATACAGTAAAAGAGTCAGATGCAAATAAAAAAATACCATTGTCAAGTCTCCTAGATCATTTACATAGTATTGCAAATCGTTTTCCAGACTCTCATTTGATGACTTATAAAAAAGTGTTACTAAATGAACATTCAATTTCTAACTATGACTCGAATACTTTTCAAGGAGCTAAATGCTATTTTATGGACAAAAAGAGGGGAATTTATAAATTTGATTCATGTAGGAATATTATTTTCAATTTCTTCAATTTGAATTTGTACTTTTCCCTATCCATTTTTTTTGAAAAAACATTTCCAGTAGTCAGCCTTGGACAATTTTTTTGCGAAAGTATATGGATATCCAAAGATAAACAACTCCAAGGATCTGGTCAAATTGTAGTTGTTCGTGAGGAATCTTTCATGATTAGATTATCTAAACCCTATTTGGGTACTCAAGGAGCAACTCATAATAGTTATTATGGGAAAATTCTTTACGAAGGAGATACATTAATCACCATGTCATACAAAAGATTAACATCCGATGATATAATTCAAGGTCTTCCTAAATTTGAACAATTGTCAGAAGCCCACTCGAATACTTTAATATCGAAAAATTAAAAAAAAAATTTAAAAGAATTGAACAGACATCTAGCAATATTTTTTGGAAACTTTTGGGGGTCATTAACCAGTGTTAGAATAACTATGGAGGATAGTCAGAATTAGTTATTCAATGAAATTCAAAAGATTTATCGATCCCAGGGGGTACAAATTTATGATAAACATATAGAAATTATTGTGCGCCAAATTACATCGAAAGTTTTAGTTGTAGATGTCGAAAAGTCCAAAAATCAAAATTTTGAAAATGGACTAGATAGTGTTTTTTTACCCAGAGAACTCATTGGATTATCACGAGTCCAAAGAATGGATCGTGCTCTAGAAAAAAGAATAAACTATCGAACCATTTTATTGGGAATGACAAACGCATCTTTGAATACTCAAAGTTTTCTATCGGAAGCAAGTTTTCAGGAAACTACTCAGATCTTAGCTAAATTTGCTCTTCAAGGTTGTATTGATTGATTGAAGGGCTTGAAGGAAAATGTTATTCTCAGGAGAATGATACTTGTTGGTACTGGATTCAACTCTTTGGAAAAATGGAGTAAAATGGATTCGAGAATGAGGAACAAAAGTATATTTATCAATAAAGTGATAAAAAATTTCTTTGATTATGAATATAAAGTTTTATTGCAAAAAAAAAAAAAAAAAGTGAAAAAAAAACTAGTTAAAATAAAAAAGAAAAAATCAAAACGAGCAGTCAAAAAGTAATTTTTATACAATAAATTAAAAAATAGAACAAATTTACTTTATATTATTGTATAAAAATAAAGAAAAAATCAAATGAATAATTGTACCAAGTACGTTACAGCAAGCAATCTAACCCATTCCATTGGAATGTAGATATTTCAGTTCATATTAAAAAATAGAAAAAGAAAATGACGAAAAAAAATTGGAACATCAATTTGAAAGAGATGGTAAAAGTAGGAGTTCATTTTGGTCATGAAACCAGAAAATGGAATCCTAAAATGGCACCTTACATTTTTAAAGAATGTAAAGATAGTCATATTATAAATTTGACTTATACCGCTCATTTTTTATCAGAAGCCTATGATTTTGTGTTTGATGGAGCAAAAAGAGGAAAACAATTTATGATATTTGGTACAAAACATCAAACAGCTGATGCAGCTAAATTAGCTGCTTTAGTAGCTCGATGTCATTATGTAAATAAAAATGGTTCGTGGGTATGTTAACTAATTGGTTTACTACAGAAGCAAGACTTGAAAAATTCAAAAAATTAATGAAAAAAAAAATACGGGAGGATTCAATCAATTTACAAAGAAAGAAGCAGCAATACTCAAGAGAGAATTGAACAAATTGCAAGAAGATCTAGGAGGTATTAGATACATGACAAAATTGCCCGATATTGTAATAATTCTCGATCAAAAAGGAGAATATACTGCTATTCGGGAATGTAGAACTTTGGGTATTCCAACAATTTGCTTAGTTGATACATATTGTGACCCAGATCTCGTGGATATCCCAATCCCAGCCAATGATGACGGGAGAGGACCAATCTGACTGATCCTAAATAAATTAATTTTAGCAATTCGCACGGGTAGAGCATTGTAATTCTATAAAAAATGAATTAAAAAATAAAAAAGAGAAGCTAAAACTAAGTTGGTTACTATTCCCAAATCTTATAGAATAGATTAAGATAAAATATTTGTATAGAAATAAAGAAATCTTCTTAATCAATCAAATAATCATTCCATTATTTTATTTCATAGCCTGACTGAGGATAGTGAAATAATTGAGGAATCGGTCATTGAACCAAAATAATTTCTTTTTGAAATTCATCTTTATATAAAAAGGGTAATATGGATATTCTACAATTTCCTATTAACACGCTGAATTTTTTCTACGAGATATCCAATGTGGAAGTAGGTCAGCATTTTTATTGGCAAATAGGTGGGTTCCAAGTTCATGCACAGGTACTTATAACTTCCTGGATTGTAATTGTTGTCTTATTAAGTTTAGCTACTCTAGTTGTTCGAGACCCACAAATCGTTTCGAACGGAGCTCAAAATTTTGTGGAATATGTTCTTGAATTTGTTTGGGACTTGGCTAGAACTCAACTTGCCGAAGAAGAATATGGTCCTTGGGTTTCTTTTATAGGGACCATGTTTCTATTTATCTTTGTTTCTAATTGGGCAGGTGCTCTTTTTCCCTGGGGAATTTTTCAATTACCTCATGGGGAATTAGCCGCACCTACAAATGATATTAATACTACAGTAGCTCTAGCTTTGCTCACATCAGTAGCTTATTTTTATGTAGGTCTTACAAAGAGGGGTTTAGGCTATTTTGGTAAATATATTCAACCAACCCCAATACTTTTACCAATTAACATATTAGAAGATTTTACAAAACCTCTATCACTTAGTTTTTGACTTTTTGGAAATATATTAGCTAACGAATTGGTAGTTGTTGTTCTTGTTTCCTTAGTACCTTTAGTGGTACCTATACCTGTAATGTTCCTAGGATTATTTACAAGTGGTATTCAAGCTCTAATCTTTGCAACTCTAGCCGCAGCTTATATAGGCGAATCCATGGAGGGTCATCATTAATTGGACTCAGTCTATTAATTCATAAATATATATATATATATATATATATATATATATATATATATATATATATATATATATATATATATATATATATATATATATATATATATATATATATATATATATATATATATATATATATATATATATATATATATATATATATGTAACGTGAAATGTTCTTTCGATTTTGATTCTCCCTTATATAGTCATAAATGAAAATACTTAATCTCTAAGATCTTAGTAGAAAGATTAAGGATCACTAATCCCGTCGATAAAATCAATAGATAGAATAGATCATATTTGTAGATTCATATCTACATAATAAGATGAATAGGTTTACTAATGTTAATTAGTCTAGTAAACTATGTATGTAACCCGGTTTGGAACAATTACTCGAAGGGATACATACATTTTATGTACATAGTTTGTATTATGTTACATATATATATGTATATATGATCTATATAGACTCATATATACATATTCATTATTTAGAGACAAAATATTTCATTTTTGAAATGAAATAAAAAAAAAATTGTCTCTATTTCATCTTTAAAAAGAATATAATAGTAATAAAATAATTTTGTAATACCATTTTGTCGGATCGGAATTGAGTTGTTTTCAAAGAAAATAAATTGTTCTCTAGTTGAACGTGAACAATCAAATCAATAGATAAAACTATAATATTATCCATCATTTATTAATCTAAGAGGAGATTACCATGAATCCTTTGATTTCTGCTGCTTCCGTTATTGTTGTTGGATTATCCGTAGGCCTTGCTTCTATTGGACCTAGCATTGATCAAGGCACTACTGCGGGACAAGCTATTGAAGGTATTGCGAGACAACCGGAGGCGGAGGGTAAAATACGAGGTACCTTACTACTAAGTTTAGCTTTTATGGAAGCTTTAACTATTTATGGATTAGTTGTAGCTCTAGCACTTTTATTTGCTAATCCATTTGTTTGATCTCGGAGACCAAAATCTGTTTCCTTTAGGATTTTAAGGACCCCCCTCTATAAATTTTCTTGTTCAGCCAATAGGGGAGGGGCTGATTCAAAATAATGGACTTATACTTGGTCAGAAAGACTTGTGACACTCGAAGAAGTAAATAGATCAAGCAAAGTTTTTTTTGTTATTATATCCTTATTTATCGTTATGCGGGACTTGGGACTTACTAAGTACTCAGAATCTGCTTATCCGGCCAGAATATCGAGTCGGAGAAAAAACTTTGTAAAAGTATCCTTATCTATGAGGGGAGAGCGTATGAAAAATGTAACTGATTCTTTCATTTCCCTAATTTATTTATCTTCCACTGAGGGTTTCAGGTTAAATACCAATCTTTTATAAACAAATATAATAAATCTCAGTGTGGTGCTTGGTGTACTAATCTATTTCGGAAAGGGAGTGTGTGCGAGTTGTATATTTGAATAATCTAGCTGGATTCAACCAACTGCATTTTGTAGATAGAAAAGTGCATGATCTCAATGAATTACTTCTAAAAGGGTAAAAATAAATATGGAAGAACTATAGCATTTTGTAATTGATTGGGAAATTTTTTTACCAATCCCAACCAACAAGAGAAAATCTTTAGAATGGTTAAAGCTAAACTGCTTGAAGTCCAAGCACAACTGGGTACTCTTTCCACCACTGTGCTAATATGAGATGGGTTCAAAGGCATAGTTGGAGGTTGATCCAATATATAACATTCATATTAATGGAATTATTCAATCTATCTACTGAAAAATAGTCCTAATCTCCCATCCAATTTTTTGGGTTTAAATGCGGAATCGACGACCTACACAAAAGCGAATTTATTCAAGAAAAAGTAAAGAGGAAATACGAAAAGAAAAAACAACAACTCAGTTGATAATAAAAAAACCCTTTTGGCAAAAGAGCCCTTCGTAGATTTCGGTCTTTGATAGATTGATCTTATTTTGACATAATATGAATGAAAAGGGTAGGCTTGGTAAAAAAAGCTGAGCGGGAAAGCTGAATGAATCGAAAGGGTCGTGTTCGATTTGGGAAGAGATTATTCGTTCAACTTATGAATAAATAACCTACTTTCATTAAGTAATTTATTAGATAACCGTAAACAGAAAATATTGAGTACTATTCAGAATTCTGAAGAACTATGTAAAGGAGCTGCTAATCTGCTTGAGCAAGCCCGGGCTCACTTACAGGAAGTAGAAATGTGAGCGTGCGAAATTCGGATAAATGGGTACTCTCAAATAGAACAAGAAAAAAAGGATCTTATCAATCTTACTTCTGTTAATTTGAAATAATTAGAAAATTTAAAGAATGAAACCATTCACTTTGAACAACAAAGAGTAATTGAACAGGTTCAACAATAAATTTATAACCAAGCTATCCAAAGAGCTTTAGGAACTCTGAATAATCATTTGAATAGTGAGTTACATTTATGTATGATCGAGCATAATATCGACCTACTCCTAGCCATGAAAAACATAACTAATTAACGTTATATATATTATTCAAATTAAAATCTCTAGATTATATATACTAGGTCTTATTTTTCAAAAGAGAATTAACTAGTGTTAATGGTAACTATTCGACCCGATGAAATCAGTAGTATGATACATAAATAGATTGAACAATATAATAACAAGGTCAAGGTTGTTAATATTGGCATTGTACTTCAAGTAGGAGATGGCATTGCTCGTATTCATGGTCTTGATAAAGTAATGGTAGGGGAATTAGTAGAATTTATAGATGGTACAGTAGGTATTGCCCTAAATCTAGAATCAGATAATGTTGGAGCTGTATTAATGGGTGATGGCTTGATGATACAAGAGGGTAGTTCCATGAGAGCAATAGGAAAAATTGCTCAGATACCAGTAAGTGATGCTCATTTGGGTCGAGTTGTAAATGTGCTAGCTCGACCTATTGATGGTAAGGGGAAGATCTCATCTTTCGAATCTCGATTGATCGAATCTCCCGCCCCAGGTATTATTTCAAGACATTCTATATATGAACCTCTTCAAACGGGTCTTATTGTTATTGATTATATGATCCCTATAGGATGCGGTTAGCGAGAATTGATTATTGGGGACAGATAGACCGGTAAGACGGCAGTAGCTATAGATACGATTATCAATCAAAAAAATTAGAATGTAATATGTGTTTATGTCACTATTGGTCAAAAAGCTTCTTCCATAGCTCAGGTAGTTAATGAACCTATAGGTAGTTAATGAACCTAGCTGTGTATATGAACCTCTTCAAACGGGTCTTATTGCTATTGATTCTATGATCCCTATAGGACGCGGTCAGCGAGAATTGATTATTGGGGATAGACAGACCGGTAAGATGGCAGTAGCTATAGATATGATTATCAATCAAAAAAACCAGAATGTAATATGTGTTTATGTCACTATTGTTCAAAAAGCTTCTTCCGTAGCTCAGGTAGTTAATACGTTCCAAGAACGTGGTGCAATGGAGTATACCATTGTGGTAGCGGAAACTACAGATTCTCCTGCTACATTACAATATCTTGCTCCTTATATAGGAGTAGCTTTAGCCGAATACTTTATGTATAAAGAACAACATACATTAATCATTTATGATGATCTTTCCAAACAAGCACAAGCTTATCGAAAAATGTCTCTTCTATTAAGAAGACCACCTGGCCGGGAAGCTTATCCAGGAGATGTTTTCTATTTACATTCTCGTTTATTAGAAAGAGCAACTAAATTAAATTCTCAGTTAGGTGGAGGGAGTTTGACTGCTTTACCAATAGTTGAGACTCAAGCTAGAGATGTCTCAGCTTATATTCCCACTAACGTAATTTCCATTATCGACGGACAAATCTTCTTGTCAGCTGATCTATTCAATGCAGGAATTCAACCTGTCATTAATGTTGGTCTTTCTATATCTAGAGTAGGATCTGTAGCTCAGATGAAAGCTATGAAACAAGTAGCTGGAAAATTAAAATTAGAATTAGCTCAACTTGCAGAGTTAGAAGCTTTTGCACAATTCGCTTATGATCTTGATAAAGCTATGCAAGATCAATTGGCAAGAGGTCAACGATTACGCGAGTTGCTCAAACAATCTCAATCAAATCCTTTGACAATGGAAGAACAAATAGCTATGATTTATACCAAAATGAATGGATATCTAGATGTATTAGATATCGTACAAGTCAAAAAATTCATTCTTAAGTTGCGCGAGTATTTAGTAAAAAATAAACCCCAGTTTGGAGAAATTATACATTCTACTAGGACATTCACGGAACAAGCAGAAGATCTCTTAAAAGAAGTTATTCAAGAAAATATCCAACTTTTTCTTATGCTCAAAATAGGATAAAAGGGCTTAATCATCACATTTACAAAGCATAACAAATTCTTACATCCAATAGGATTTGAACCTATACCTAAGGTTTAGAAGACCTCTGTCCTATCCATTAGATGATGGACGCTTTATTTTCATTATTCCTTGAAATACTTTATCAATCGAGAATAAAAAAGTATGATTTTTTCTCCATCCACAACGAGATTCGGGAACGAAAGAGAAAGAATAGATAGGTAACACGAGTATGAAAAAACATTTTGAATAAGAATATATACATATATATACATATATACATACACACACACACACAAATATATATATATATATATATATATATATATATATATATATATATATATATATATATATATATATATATATATATATATATATATATATATATATATATATATATATATGTATGTATGTATGTATGTATGTATGTATGTATGTATGTATGTATGTATGTAATCATAATTATCATTATATTAATTACATATTAATGAATAGACATGTCTCATGAAGGGACATGTCTCTTCTTGGCTTATTCTCAATATAAATGCAAGAGATTGTTGCATTAGGAAAACACATACAATAAGACAGTGCTATTACATTTGTAATGATCCTAAAATTTAACATAAATCATACATATGGAGACCACAAGGAAGGTTTCAACATTGAGCTAGAAAAAAATACATACTTTGGGGAGTTATATCAATCCTCTAGTCAAAAAATTGAAAAAGAAAATATAAGGCTTTTGGGTGAAAACTGAAAGGCACCCTCTTGCTATGAAATAGTAAAAATTAAAGATGTATCCAAGGGTGAAAACCTCTATGAGGCACTCGAGGATGGAGATATTGATATACTCCCCATTACTAAAGAGCAATCACCATTACTGGAAAAGAAAACTCAAACTATCAACATTGGCACTACAGAAACACAAAGACTGGTCCACTTGGCAGAGTCATTAACACCATAGGAAAGAGAACAATTCATTCAGTTCTTCAAAGATAGACAAATCAACTTTGCCTAGTCATACTCTGACATGCCTAGGTTAGATCTAGAGTTAGTACTTCACCATTTACCACTGAAGCTGGCGGGAAAATCCATACAAGAAAAAACTCTATAAGATGCATCCCAAGATTGCATTATTGGCCAAAGAAGAACTAAAGAAATTATTGGATGCAGGTTTTATCAAACCTATAGACTATGCTGACTAGATCTCCAATCTAGTACCAATATCCAAGCTAGTGGGGCTATAAGAATTTGTACTGACTTTCGGGACTTGAATTTTGCATGTCTAAAGGATGAATTTCCTTTGCCAAATATTGACATGATAGTATACCTCACTTTTGGATATAAGACGTTATCACCCATGAATTGTTTCTTAGGATATAACTAGATCAAAATTGCATTGGAGGACTAGCATAAAACTGCCTTCACTTGTGCTTGGGGCACCTATTGTTGGTATTTCATGACCTTTGGGCTAAAAAATGTTGGAGCTACATATCAGAGGGAAATGACAACCATTTTTCATGACCTCATGTATATCACCATGAAGATTATGTTGATGACATATTGGCAAAATCCCTAGAAATAAATATGCACTTATCAATATTATAGCCAGTATTTGATAGACTTGAAGAGTATAAGGTCCGTTTAAACCCAAAGAAATGTCTTTGGAGTTACATTAGGAAATTTTTTGTGATTTAGTGTCCTAGAGAGGAATAGAAATCAACCCTAAAAAGGTCCAACCTATAATCTCAATGCCTCCTCCAAAAACTCTAAAGAACTTAAGAAGCTTATAGGGAAGATTACAATTAGTAAGAAGGTTTATATCACAGTTGGAAGACAAGAGCCACCCATTCCAGTACCTATTACATAGAGACATAAAATTCAAATGGACAGAACATTGTCAAAAGGCCTTCCAAATATTGAAAGACTATTTACTATCAACACCAATCTTAGTATCACCCATTTCAGATTAGCCCTTACTATTATACATCTCGAAAATAAAACACTCACTAGGGTCATTACTAGCACAAAATGAATCATAAGGAAAAGAAAGGGCCATATACTACATCAATCAGATACTTGTGTCTTATGAACCAAACTATACACTACTATTGAAAGAGCACGTTTGGCTATAGTTTTTGCTTCACAAAAACCTAAACACTACAAGTTAAGCCACAAGATGATCCTCATTGCTAAAATTGACCGCTTGAAGTATCTATTGAGAAAAGTAACATTGATAGGACACCTAGCCAAATGGGTCATGATATTGAGTGAGTTCAACATAGACTATGTAGATTGAAAAGCAATAAAAGGCCAAGCTATTGAGGACCAATTGGCAGATGTGCCTCTAACCTCTACTCATTCAATGTTGATTAAATTTCTTGACAAAGGTATATTTGATATAGAATAGACAAAATAGTGGAAACTATACTTTGATGGCTCTCACATACAAAAATGATCAACTGACATAGTCTTCATCACTCCACAAGGATATTATATTCCTAGATCTTACAGACTAAGGCTTGATTGCACCAACAACATAGATGAATATGAAGTATTGCTCATAGGTCTCAAAATAATTATCCAGTAGAATATCCAACAGTTACAGGTATATGGGGATTCTCAACTAATTGTCAACTAGGTCAATGAAAGCTACGACACCAAAGATGAAAAATTGATTCTGTATAAGATCATGGAAGGAGACATTAAGATACACTTTGAGAATTTTTCTAGGATCAGGAATAGGTAGCAGATGCCATGGCCACTATAAGATCTTTGCTATATATGCCAACTAATGTAACACATTGCAAATTCAAGGTTGAACAACTTATGGTCCCTACCTTTGACATCCCCAAGTCTAAGTGATGGGGAGGTTAGGATAGACTAACTAGTCTATGCCCTAATCCACAACTAGGATCCTGGTGTTCTCCTGACACCTATGAAGGTCTATAGGATTCTCTTCTCATCAAAAGATCCCTTGACCTATCCTAACCTGACCATCAAGTATAGCTTTCTCAACTTGCATCCTATCAAGCATTGCTTCCTAGCACCATCCCTTACATAGGCTTATAAGGTTCTTTTAGGGTTCAGTTACCTTCCCAAGCTCTGACAGTGAATTTGATGAGTTCCAAGGTGTTTTTGGGACATTTGAAACATCTTCAAGGTATTAGGGAGGTTGGTTTATCATCTGATTTCACACTTCCTTCCCAAAATAGGGCTACAAGGAAGAGGCCTAATTAGCCCTCCTTCTAGGTTTATAGGGTTTTTGACACCTTCTCTTCATAGTACCAAGGCTAGTCTTCTGAAGTAACCCTTACTCATTTGCATATCCCTCAAGGATTTTTGGGGTTTCACGTCACCAATAGGCCGTACAACACTTGAACCAAGATTGAGGGTTTTAAGGGCTTTTTAGACCTCACTGAGTCCCTGAACTATTTGTCTTTCTAAGGCAACCTTCCTGGATTTCTCAAGTTCTGTCCTCCATAAAACATTACCTTCACACATGTCCCTTGACTCCCTCTAAAGGGCTTTCTTTGAAACTCTTTCCTCTGTCTTCTAGAGCTCTTGCACTGCTGACCGCTCCTAACCGGGCATAGCCTTAGCTCTGTATGGTTAAAATGTGACCACACTTCTATGAACCATTACATGCAAGGTTTCTCAACAATGAGGCCTCACAAAGTGACTCATAGCTCTTTATGCATGGATTTGCAAGGAACTTGATAGATTTGCTCTCGGCTAGAGCTATGAAACTAGTGACCTTGCTAGTCAACCACACAATGAGAGATTCACAATGAAGACAAGGGCAATAATGCCAATATCCCCAAATGGAATCAAGGTATGCAATGCAAAGCAAATCTAAATGATGATGCAAAGTAGTCTATGAAATGACAATGCAAATTAAACTAAGAAAGGAAATAGCAATGGATTACAATTCCCCTATTTAAGCTATGTGAAGCTAATCTATAAAAGGAAATCTAAGCTAATATGCCATGACAATGCAACTAATAAAAGAAATATGCAAGTAGAATGTAATGCAACAATGAAAGCAAGTCTTCAAAGCTTGGATGTAGAATGTCTTCAAAGAAAGCTCCAAATGACCTAGGAAACCTGCAGCATAACAATAGCATAAAAAAAATGGATGCCAAATGAGGAGGAGAGCTCTCCTTTTATAAGAAATGAAAAGGAATGGACCATTGAGATTAAGAGGCAAAAGACTTAATCAATGGTGGAGAAAAATGGAAGCTTGTTCCTTGTGCACAAATATCCTCCAATGAGAAAATAGGAGTTGACTTTTGTGTCCATATGAGACAAAAAATACTTTTTCTCTTTTTATAAAATAAGAATGATGCTTTATTTGTGCAACTTAGGATAAGAGGAAAAGTGAGGGCTTTTATTTAATAAAAGGGGAGGAAATATTCCTTTTAAATAAATAAAAACTTAGGATAAAATGGTTAGCCCAAGGCAAATAATAAAAAATGATGAAATGAGATTTGATCAAGAAATTGATAGTGTTGAAAAATATTGATTATTGATAAAATTGATTCAGAGATAAATAAATCAAATAAATGGGGCCCAAAGTCTAGGCGACCATTTTTGGGTGCATACATTTGCCCCTCTTTGACTAATGTGTGATCGATCTAGGAACACATGTAGTCAAAGAATGAAGTTGAAATGTGAGATCGATTTGGGATCACAAAACAACTTAGATGTGAGGTTGATTCAGGATCATATCCGGACAAAGCATAAACAAAGGCCTTTGAACATGAGGTCGATTTGGGATCACATTCAAAGTAAGAGATAAGAATCTCAAAGATGTCTGAATCAGGAAAATCAAGAGAATCAAGGATGAGAATCCCATAGGTACTGCCCCCTCGGAATCAAAATCAAAATCAGGTAGAGGAGAACAGCAAACTGATAAAGATTTGATCAAATCATAATCAAATCATAATCGAAGGATGGAGCATGATAGGATAACCATCAAACAGTGAAGATATGCCCCAGGTTGACAAGGTTTGACTAAAAAAGATATAGGATAAAGATTAAGTCAAACCTCAAAGAAAGGAAGTGAAAGGGATGAATGAAAGACTAGAAGTTTGGAAGACATGGAAAGGAAGAAATTCCATCAAAGATCGAAGAATTATGCCTCAAAAGGTCAGTCAACTGTGTAGAAGAATGAGAAATCTTGGAAATGCGACTCAAATTTCAATTTCGAGTCCAAAAATGGATAGAAAATGATGTGATATGAAAGACCAGAAATGAAAGATATGATCAAGAAGAATCAGAAAATGAGCATAGTTGACCAACTAGTCTGTAGATGATAAAAAGGAGAGCTCTCTCCATATGCAAGAAGCAAAAACTAAACTATGATGAACCTAAGAATGCAAGCTACTATGAAAGTGGTTGACTTGCAAGGTCACAACGCCTATAAACATCTAATTATCATCATCGAACATTATTGGTAGCGTCATAAGATCATACAATGCACACTAGCATAATTATGTGGATATGAATATGATCTTTATCAGATAGAAATGTGGAAATCCCACCTAGGCATCAAAGACATGGAGGTCAAGATGACTAATGTAGTGATATTACCTAAGTTTGATACAACGAGATTATGCTTGTATCAAGACACATGAAAGTCAGGATAATTAGAAGCATGCACTCACAAAACAGTCAAAGATAATACCTTGTCAATCCATAGTGTCAAGTAAGACCAGCATAAATGCTTATGACAATTAGGACCAACAAAATATACCCACAAGCAGATAAAGAAATAAAACATGTTCTCATACCTTCAGTCTTCTAGCTATGCATCATCGAAAACTTCTCAGGGAGAGACCACTCATCAAAGAAATCCTCATAGACATCACACCAAGAAAAATAAAGTCAACATATCTCACCAAGTTGATTGTTTAAGTGCATGTGTGTTGGTCATAGAGTCAAACTTTGAGTATCACATTTGCAAATGAGCAATGTCGCATCATACTAGATTGTTGGGTAAGACATCTGATAAGTGTTAAGAAACACTCAACACAAGGGTAGTGTTGAGAAACACTATTTGGGGTGGTGTTGAAAAACATCGGTTTGTGAAATGCCCCAAGAGACAAACACACCTAAAGGACCTCTGCTAACAGGTATGCCCTCTGGACAAAGACAAAGAACAATTTTAGACCAAGTCAAATAAGGTCAAGGCATGATGGAGAAAGGTTCAGTGTCAAGGACGCATGCTAACAAATAGGAGTGCAAAGGTCTCAAGTAGCGCCTGTTTCTAGGTTTTCACCACTTGGAGATTTTTTGATTTTTTGATTTTTTTCTATTTTTGCTACCAAGGCACCTATTTCCAGGTTTTCACCAAGGCAATTTTTAAATATATTTTTTTTGTATTTTTTCAATTTTTTCAATTTTTTTGTATTTTTTTAAGGACTGTATATGCTTTTTAGGGATTTTTTAGCATTATATATGAATTTTTTTGAAATTTTTTTCAAGATCAATAAAATATGTACAAAGGATGCCCCCAGACAGAACAGGCATCAAACTCCCAAGCAAGATCACATCGTGCAGTCTCAGTGTCTAGCAAGGTGGGGAACAAGAGGGATTAACAAGCTGGTGACTGAGATAGAGAAAAGGAGAATGAAAGCAAATGGAGGGAAGAAATCCTCAAGGTCAAACTCCTCAAGAGTACCCAAGCTAGGGAAAAATTATCATGCAAAGCACATTTGGATAAGCAATGAAAGGCCAGCATAGGATAAGTCACAAAAGCATAATGCCAAAGAAGGAAATGATGAAGTCCAAATGAGGGTAGACATGTCAAGAGACTTCATAGCATCATATTTTACTCTTTTTTATTAGATTAAGACCGAGGGGAAAAGGGTAGCGAAAGGCTAGAATGAATGGAGGAAAATAAATATGAAGGCTAGACATGAATGGAATGGAAGCAAGATCATTGTAAGATAGCTCACAAGATAGCCAAATATTTGAGTATAGGTCAACATTGTCAAGATCAAAGAGAGAAGATGGAATGGATGAAATATGTAGAAGAACTACGCATGATGCCTGATTACCAGGTTTTCATCACGGTACTTATCCAAGGCACCACAAGGGAGTGGTTTTCACCATAGGATGAATTTATTTCTCTTTACTTTTTCTACCAAGGCCCCTGTTTCCAGGTTTTCACCAAGGCACATTTTTAATTTTTTCATCATTTTTTTGTTTTCTTTTTAAATTTTTCTATTTTTTGAATTTTTTTTCTTTTTTTTGGAAGAAGGTGAGCTTTTTAGATAATGCTCCTTGAAAGGATAAACCATGATATGTCAAGGATTCAAAATGATATGCTCAAAAATGCTGATAGGGAAAGGAAAATGGAAGAGAAAAATGGAGGATAAGGTTTTATGTAAAGCGAGTGAGGTTGGAAGATAGGAGAAATAGGAAAATGAGTGAAAAGGATAGAAGGTAGAAGGATAATGAAGGAAAGGAAGGCAAGATCAACGTCAACACACACCTTGAAGGGTGGGGAGAAGATGGTGGAAACATGAATGAAGGAATACGAGAAGGAATATGGTGAATGTTTAGCAGAGGTTGTGATTTAGGCGCATGGAATGGAACAATGTTTTTGGAAGAAGATGAAGTGAAAGTCTTTGGAAGCTTGAATGTCAATTTCACTTTTTGCTCAATGTGAGACTCTTTCAAGAGAGACTTTGGAATCCATAAATCCTTAGGATTTTTATTTCCTTTTGATGATTTAGAGAGAATATCTTCAATGATGGATTTTGGAACCCATACTTGTCTTGTAGTTTTCTTCTTAGATATCTCTTTTGACTTTATGTTTCCATGTCGATTAGAGGAGACATGGTGATCTTTTTTTGATGGATTCTTGTATTGCTTCTTTTTCTTGTATTGAACATTCAAGTTACTTCCAAACGACTTGAGACTTATGGAAGAAGGAGGATATGACTGGTTTAGATGACTTGGTGGATGAAAAGGATTCAAGGGTATGCATCTATGTTGATCTTGAGGAAAGATAGGAGATGGAAGGACGTAAGGACCCAAAATGGATGACGAATTAAGAGAATCAGAAGGGGAAAGTGAAGGGACATAAGGACCAAAGATGGAAGGAAAACATGAAGCCCTTAGTATTGGTGGAGGAGATCCAAGGATGGACATGGAAGATGCAAAAGGATAATCAATAGTTTCATCAACATCTATATGAGAACCAAGGACATCAGCATTTTTAGAGTGAGCATTAGGATTTGCAATAGGATCATGAACATCTTGAATAGGAGCAACTTCTTTGATAGGATTGTTTAGAGCTTGCAAAGACTCAGGAAGAGTAGAAAGCGGAAGCGAACATGGAATGTTAGAACAAGAAGATGGAAGACTTTGATCTTGACAAGGATCTTTGGATAGCGTAAGTGTATCATTTTGCTTTGGATTTTCAATAGGCTTAACATTGGAAGTAATGACACCATTTTTAATAACCTTAATGGAAGTATCATCTTTGGAAAGTGCAAGTGTAGTAAGGTTATTTTGTTTATCAATAAGCTCAATGATGTGAGTAGTAGCTCGATCTTGCTTAGGAGAAGATTTAAGACATGGTGGAATGAATGAGGAAGGGCATAAAGGATCGAAAGAACCATGAAATGAATGAGAGATATTATGAATAGAATTGGATGACATGGAGGGTCCTTGATCTTGATCTTTCTTTATGTTCTTTTCTTTATCATTTTTAGAGTCCTCTTGACATGGAGCCACTTCTAAGGACAAGGAAGCAGGTTGGGATTGTATGGAAGACTTTGGAAGAGATGGTGAAGCACTAACTGAAGTAGGCATTATAACGCATGAAGACTTAGGCTCTTCAAGTTTAGCATTATTGAAAGTATTCGCAGCCAAGTGAAGGTCAGCTTGAGTTTCTTTAAGAGATAGCCCTTGAGGATAACTATAGGGAATCTCATGAAAAGCATTAGGACTTCTATTGAATGAAGGATTTGTGAAAGATTTGGAAGCTTTAGGAAGTGTGTGGGTATTGGAGGAAGTAGAGGATGGAAGGGAACCATCACAAGACAAAGGTTCAACATTAATATGATCTTGCTTGAGAGCGCAACCTTTATTTTCAGCATGAGAACTTTTAGAGGAGAGATTCTTTTGACGTTTGAAATCAGTGCGGTAGATTTTCTCTTCCTCAGTAGGAATATTGTATTGTTCACAAAAATCATCAAAGAATTCTTCAAATTTAGAGTCATATGGATCACCATCACAGTCTACCCAATACGACTCCCCCTTAGAAATCACAAGTGTACCACGAGGATGATGCTTAGGAATAGAAGTTTCATGGGCATCACTACATTATCCATCATCATAGTCATCATAGTCATCATAGGTGGGTGTATCACTCTTTGTGGAAGATACATCACAAGGACTATCACGTTGCTCTTTATGGTATGTCTTCTAAAGAGAAGTAAGACTCTTGGGAGAAGTAGAAGAAGAATGAGATCGTGAAGAAGAGGAAATTGAAGACTTAGTGGAAGAAGAAGACTTGGATAATGAAGAATGCGAATAATGTTTAGAAGAGTCATGGTAAGATTTGGAAGATGAGGAAGAATGAGAAAACTTAGACGATGAAAAATGTTTAGAAGAAGGAGGTTGTGATATGATCATGTCTATGATCCTAACAAAGGCATCTGATTTAATCATCTTTTCTTTTATTTTTGCCATAAGTTTATCACCCATGAGATATCTGGAAGGACTATTGGAGGAATAAAGATACTCTTCAAATTGAGCAATGAGTTTAAGATCATCTATTCTCAAGAGAGGTTCCTTAACAAGATAGTTGAAATTCATGGTTCTAAAAGAGGAGGAATCAAGCGTAGAAGAAATGAATAGATGAATAGAAGAAGGTAGACTAGAAAATAAGAGGAAAAGAATCAAGAAGAAGAAGAAGAAGAATTTCCCATGGGAATAGAAGACTTCAGAAGAACATGGGAATGGAGAGGAAAGAAGAAGACTAAGAGTCATCTTGTGCAATTGATATCATAACATTCATTGAGATGTTGAGCAACCTGACACCTAGGATCTGACAACTGGAGGTCATTTCCCTTGACTAACTTGGTATCTTGTTGTAACTGACATGAAAGAAAGAAACTCTAGGTGATAAGTCAATCTCTCAAAGTGCTAATGCCAACCTAGGATAATTAAGATTCTCTATTGTCCAAGGAGAAAATGAAAAGATAGAAAATAAAAGGCATCACCAACACTGTCAAAGAGGTGCTTCAAATCAAAGGGTGAATACCCTTGCACTTTTGAATCAGGAGGTTGGACTTAGCCAAAATTCAAATCGAAATTGAGATATACGAAAAATAATTTGGTCAATAAGAGGACCAAAATTTTCCAAGGGTGTAATCAACAATATTAAAGATAAACTTTCCACTAAGAATAGCTTTCTAACTTGGAAAATTACTTCCAAGACAACCTTGTGAACCAATTGAAATTGCCCCTAGAAAGCAAAAACTAGGAATTTGCAACCAAAACAAGTCTCTAACGGCAGGGTCAAACAACCTACTCAAAGACCGAATCTCACTAACATCAACTTAATGATTGAAACTAGAGATACTACTGAAAAATTCCAGGTGACAGACTCCAGGCAAACCAGGCAATATACTTGTAACTGGGCGATACTTCGCACGATGCCAGGCAATAAACCTCAAAATTGGTAGGCGGCAGACCTAATAACTATCAGGTGACATAGTCTAGTGCGAACTGTCGTACAATATTTCTCTCTTAAGTAGGTGATACTCATGCAGTTTTTGACCAAATGTGTGCAAAATTTTGAGTTTTTAAGGTCTGATTTCAAATGTCTAGATCTGAGGGTGAAAATGTCTGATTTCAATCATAAATTTAACAGCATTTGGATAGGTTTGCAAATAGTAGGGGATCAAACATGTCTTCAAACACTTGAAACAAGGGCAAAAGCAACCTTGCCAAGACAAACACTTGTGATATTCAAAAGTAAAATTGCACCCTATGGAAGCTACCGATTGTTTGTATGTTGAGAACGTTTGCACTGGTATCACACAATCAAAAACACTTCAAGTAATATCAACCTACAAGACAAGGCTCAATACTTACCAACTTAGCCCACAACTTGATGCCCCCTTGCCTCACACCAAGTGGTTGTCCACAAGAGATATTGGCTTTATCGTGGAAGTGTCAAACAACACAACCAAAGGGACACATATGGTGAGTATCTTGGGGTGATCTGGGTTAGTCCACTTGGATCAATCCTTGCACTAAGAAGATAAGCAGCTAAAATGGGTGGCCTCTATCTAATGGTTCTTAGTAAGGGCTTCTGTTCATAACACCCCTCTTGCTCCTCATAAAGGACTAGGACCTCGCGGCCTCAAGAGTACCTTAAGCATTCTTGCTCAATGCTTTCTCCATGGTCGTAATCCCATGAGCTACTCACATCAAGCGAAGACAAGTGTTATGTCTACCAAGGTTTTGTGTCCTCGATAGCCTTGAGATTATAGTGAGTCGAAATAGCCAGCAAAAGACTTGTCTCCACTTGAGTCGTTCCTCTTGATTACTCAAGAGCAGGCCCGCTAAAAGATCCTAAGCTAAACAAAGAATGGATGATTTTTGAGGTTCAAGGTTTTTGGTTCACCACAAGGGTGAAGAGCATACTCCCCTATCTCAAAAACTTCTCCCAAACACACCAAGAAAATTCAATTACTCCCTTGCTTCCAAGACCTTAAGATGGGTCAAGATTTTCTGGTTCACCAAAAGGTGAAGAGCATACTTCTCCTACCACCTCAAAATTTCTTTCACAAGGTATTAAAGTTCCTATGAAAAAAAAGACAACTAGTAAATGCCACACTTGAAAGGAAATAAACACAAGCAAATTTTTTTTTAATTTTTATGCTTTTTATGCTTTTGGGCAGCCCTACAAAAATCGTTAGTGGCCCTTATGCATGCAATGTATCAATTTCCTTCAAGCAAGAGCACCTACCAAACAACTTGTTAGACCAACAAGGGTTAGGAAAATCCAAAATCTAACAATGGTTAGCACATGAAAAATTAGATAATCTACAAAAATAATTGATCGAATAACAAAATATGAAAATGAAACCATCATGGTTGGATTAGGCTCGGAAAGACCTTTCCAACAATATATCACACTTTGATTTTTTATACCGTTTGCAAAAATTTCAAAAAAATGGGTGCCCGTTTTCCAGAGTGGCACGGATTTGAAAACGCTGAAATTTTCAAAAAATTTCAAAAAGATAGTAGGAAACTTGAAACTTGCAAGATATAAAAAATAGCTCACTATTGGGTATAGGTGATATACCTCAGAATTCACCAGAATTGCGCGACACAGTTTCCTATACCCAGGCGATACGATCTATCTAGGTGATACTCTGTAGAGCAGTCAGGCAATACTTCACATGATGTCAGGTGATAGACCAAAATACAGACGGGTGATTCTTCCTCTGCGCGAAGTATCACACCCGTATACTAAGAACTGTTGCACGATAATCCTAAGAAGTGTCGTGCGATATTCTGAGACAAAAAACAAAGAATGCAAAATATCCGAAAATTAATCCAAAAAATGATGAAAATGCAAGAAACTAAAGGACAAAGTCTATCTACTCTGCCCCACAGTGGGTGCCAGAAATGTATGGTGAAAATGTGACCACACTTCTATGAACCATTACATGCAAGGTTGCTCAACAATGAGGCCTCACAAAGTGACTCATAGCTCTTTATGCATGGAGTTGCAAGGAACTTGATAGATAACTAGTGACCTTGCTAGTCAACCACACAATGAAAGATTCACAATGAAGACAAGGGCAACAATGCCAATATCCTCAAATGGAATCAAGGTATGCAATGCAATGCAAATCTAAATGATGATGCAAAGTATTCTATGAAATGACAATGCAAATTAAACTAAGAAAGGAAATAGCAATGGATTACAATTCTCTTAATTAAGCTATGTGAAGCTAATCTATAAAAGGAAATCTAAGCTAATATGCCATGACAATGCAACTAATAAAGGAAATATGCAAGTAGAATGTAATGCAACAATGAAAGCAAGTCTTCAAAGCTTGGATGTAGAATGTCTTCAAAGAAAGCTCCAAATGACCTAGGAAACTTGCATCATAACAATAGCATAAAAAAAATGGATGCCAAATGAGGAGGAGAGCTCTCCTTTTATAAGAAATGAAAAGGAATGGACCATTGAGATTAAGAGGTAAAAGACTTAATCAACGGTGGAGAAAAATGGAAGCTTGATCCTTGTGCACAAATATCCTCCAATGAGAAAATAGGAGTTGACTTTTGTGTCCATATGAGACAAAAAATACTTTTTCTCTTTTTATAAAATAAGAATGATGCTTTATTTGTGCAACTTAGGATAAGAGGAAAAGTGAGGGCTTTTATTTAATAAAAGGGGAGGAAATATTCCTTTTAAATAAATAAAAACTTAGGATAAAATGGTTAGCCCAAGGCAAATAATCAAAAATGATGAAATGAGATTTGATCAAGAAATTGGTAGTGTTGAAAAATATTGATTATTGATAAAACTGATTCAGAGATAAATAAATCAAATAAATGGGGCCCAAAGTCTAGGCGACCTTTTTTGGGTGCATACAAGCTCGCCTAGGGCTTGGTCAAACAAATGTTTGCACTTACACTCTAGGGCCTTGTAGACATATTTATACAAATTAGGGTCTATACCTTTATATTCCAAGATTCCATGGGGTTGCCACGGTGGAAACAGAAGTTATAGCCCTTTATCTACATGCCTCTCCAAACTGGCAGAGGACTGGCAAATGAAAAGAAATGAACAGAGACACACCTAAACTTGAAAGAACTACTCCAAATTCACACAAATGAAAGAACAAACACTATAAACAATACACCATGCAAAGAATTCACAAAATCTTCCTTCTATTTTCTTCCAAACATATCAAATAACAATGACTGTCACGTAGAATTTCTCAGTTCAGACTGGTCTTTCCGTACATAACCGTACAAAATGATATCCAACCTCTAAATTAGGGGTAGTCAGGTCATAAATAACCTTCTCCTTGGGGTGAGTGTTTGGTTAGGGCTTTTTAGCCACTTATGCAAGGTTAGAATCTCAAAAGGAAAAGTTGCTAAGCAACTTTTTCTCTTACACTACCAAGACCATTTCTAGGTCTTTCCAAGGCACACTTGTGCTCAAAACTTGACCAAACACATAACCTAATACTTCTAACCACATAGAAAATCAATGATCTCAAGATGACAACATTCCCTGAGTCATTGTGCCACTTACAAGAAAAGAACAACTGAAACTCTAGGATCTAACCTAGGCCTAAACACACAAAATGAGCCAAGCTCTTATTTTAATTACATGCTTTATTTAAGAAGTTCAACACAACAAAAATTAGAGGGTGGGAGCCCTTAGAAGGGTTCTCCTGCACCATACTCCCCCTCAGCACAAACTAAGGCACTTTGGGGTCAAGAAGAGCCGAGTCAACTCGAAACTTCTTGAACTGTCCTTCCTCAATCCAGGTGGCTTCAAATTCAGGTTGATCCATCCATTTGATCAGATGCTCCATGTAAACTTGATGTCTAGTGGTCTTCTTCACTCTGGATTCTAATATCTTCTCTGCTTTGACTGGCTTCTTCTTGGGCATTGCATTGGTGTTTATGTCTTGCAGCACCTTTGGTGGATCCATACCTTGTTGTTTGATGTCTCCTTTGAACATAACCAAGTATGCTACATTAAACACTGGTGAGATGGTTAAATTTGATGGCAAGTCCACCTTGTAGGCATTCTCTCCATATTTGGCTAGAATTTGACATGGGCCTACTCTCCTCGTTTGTAGCTTGGTGGGCATGCCCTTCTACATCCTTGCTTTGTTAAGATGGACCATGACATAGTCCCCAATCTAAAACTGTACTTCTTTCCTCTTTTCATCCACTTTAGCTTTGAGTTTATGAGTTGACTCCATGATGGATTTCTTCACTTGCTCTTGAACCTCCTTGATGGTTTGGGTGAAATCTTCAGCTTGTCCACTCTTCAACTCCATAGAACCTAAATCCCTCAACTCACACACTCCTCTAGGGTGTCTTCCATACACTATCTCAAAAGGACTTCTTCCTATGGTCCTGTTTACACTGTCATTGTAAGAATATTCAGCCTGAGATATAACAAGATCCCAAGTCTTCCCATACTCCTTTGTCAAACACCTTAGCAAGTTGCCAAGCACCCTATTTATGACTTTAGTTTGGCCATCAGTTTGAGGATGGTATGTTGAACTGAAAGAGAGATTAGTTCCCAACCTTTTCTATCAGACACAATACTCAGAGGGAGTCCATGAATCCTAACTATCTCCTTGAAGAAGAGATGTGCTACATAGCTTGCATCATGAGTAGTTCTGCATGGAATGAAATGACTCATTTTAGAGAACCTGTCTACTACAACATAGATGCTATCCATACCTAATTTTTTTTTATGGAGTCCAACCACAAATTCCATGCTCACACACTCCCAAGGCCTATTTGGTATTGGAAAAGGTTGTAGAGTCCTGCATTGCTTGAACCTCCTTTAGCTCTTTGACATACTCCACATTGCTCCACATGTCTTCTCACATCCCTTGCTAGCTTAGGCCAAAAATAGTATCTTTGCACCAACTCCAATGTCTTATTTATGCCAAAATGTCCACTTAGACTACCATTATGCTTCTCTTGAATCAGATTTTCCCTCATGGATCCCCTAGGTACACATAGTTGATTACCATTAAACAACAATCCATTCTGAAGGGTGTAATCTGCAAACTCACCATGGAAATGGTTCTCAAACTCTTGGCACACCTTGTAGGCTTGTGAGAAGTCTTCATCCTCCTCATACAAGTCTTTGAAACCTACTATTACAATGCTTTGCAATTGTACTTCTTGGACAGTCAAAAGCTTTCTACTCAAGGCATCTGCTACCTTATTGAGCTACCCCTTCTTGTGTTTGATTGTGAAGGTAAAGGATTGGAGATACTCCATCCACTTCAAATGCCTATTGCTAAGCTTCTCTTGAGTGTTTATATAGCTCAAAGCCTGATTATCAATAAATACAACAAATTCTTTTGGCAAGAGGTAATGCCTCCACTTCTTGAGGGATTGTACTAATGCATACAATTCTAAGTCATAAGCTGAATACTTTTTCTTTGCCTCATTGATTTTCTCACTGAAGAATGCCACAGGCCTTCCTTCTTGTCTCAATACACCCCCTACTACTACACCACTTGCATCACATTCAATTGTGAACAACTTATCAAAAGTAGGTAAGAGTAAGATAGGTTTGGTAGCTACCTCTTGCTTCAATGTTTGAAATGCTTTCTTAGTTGCCTCAGTCCACTTGAACTTGGTTTTAAGTCCTCCCTTGATAGTGTCTAGCACTGGTGCACAAATACCACTAAAGTTTCTCACAAAATTTCTATAAAATTGGGCTAATCCATGAAAACTTCTAACTTCAATCCCTGTTTTAGGGGTAGGCCAATTCAAGATTGCCTCCACCTTGCTTGGGTCCATTTTCAAAGTACCCTTGGACACCACAAATCCCAAGTAAACCAACTCTTGTTGCATGAACTCACACTTTTCTAAGTTGATAGCCAATTTCTCCTCATGTAGCTTCTTCATAACCAACCTCAAGTGCTCAAGATGTTCTTCTTTGGTTTTGCTATAGATGAGTATATCATCTAGATACACCACTACAAATCTTCCTGTGAAGTCCTTCAAGACCTCGTTCATCAACCTCATGAAGGTGCTTGGGGCATTGGTAAGCCCAAATGGCATCACAAGCCATTCATACAATCCATCTGTGGTTTTAAAAGCGGTCTTCCACTCATCACCCTCCTTGATTCTAATTTGGTGATAACCACTTTTTAGATCCAACTTAGTGAAATACATAGCACCTCCTAAGCAATCCATCAAATCTTCTATTCTTGGAATTGGGAACCTATACCTGATAGTGATCCTGTTGATAGCCCTTGAATCTATGCAATGTCTCCATTTTCCTCCTTTCTTGGATGCCAAGACCACTAGGACTGCACATGGACTAATACTCTTCTTAATCAGTCCTTAATCCAATAGCTCTTGCACTTGTCTTGCCACTTCCTTATTCTGATAAGGGGTAATCTTGTAGGCTACTTTGTTAGGCAGAGATGCACTGGGTACAAAGTCTATTTGATGACTTATGGCCCTTCTTGGAGGTAGTGTTTTAGGGGTTCCATCACTCACAATGTCTTTGAATTCTTCTAATATTTGCTGCACTTCCAATGGTGTTTCTACCTGCAACTTCTTGTCATCCTCCTTTGGTTTCACCATGATAGCACATCCTATTGTCTCCTCATCATGTAGTGCATGTAGGAACTCCTTACCACTGCTAAGCAACACACTAGGTGTTTTAGAAGTACCTTCTTCATTCTCTGTTATGGACTGAATCTTGAATGTTCTTCCATCTTTCTTGAAAGCAATGGAGTTTTCTTCTCCATCATAGATCACCTTCCTATCAAATTTCCAGGGTCTTCCCAATAAGAGATGGCATGCATCCATGGGTAGTACATCACAAAGCACTTTTTCCTTATAGCCTCCAATTGAAAATTCCACCCATGTCTACTCATTTACTAGCACACTCTGCTCTTGATTCAACCAAGTCACCTTGTAGGGGTTTGCATGGGGAACCTTTGTAAGTTTGAGCTTCTTTGTTGCTTCCTCTGCTATGATGTTATCAGTGGACCTTGAATCCACTATAACCTTGCAAAATTTGCCTTGTATCTTGCATCTGACTCTAAAAAGAGCTCTCCTCTACTTGGGTTCACCTTGGTTAGGTTGCCTTATGAGTACTCTTCTAAACATTAAGTTTTCACCCATTTCTTATTCTATGTTGTTGACCTCATTAGTACATGAGCTATTGCTATCTTCTTGGGTATAAGCTACCCTCTTTTCATTACTTGAGCTTGATGGCTTGTCAGGACACCTATAAGTAGGGTGCCCAAGATGTCCACATTAATAACATTTCATTGTGGCAAAGTAGGAGCTACTTCTTCCTACACCTCTTCCTCTATTTCCTTGAGAACCTCTTCCTCTACCAAAAGATCCTCTTGTACTGATTTCTAAACTTTTTTCCAAAAGTCTGCTTTCCCCTTGGTTTCTAGCATCACCACCTCTTCCACTAGAACCTCCTCTTTGACCCCCTCTAGAATCTCTACCTCTACCTCTATTCTTTGAGTTAGGTTCCTACTTAATTATTTGCTTGTCTTCAAGTTTTTGTGCCATATGCTGACATCCAAGAATTGTGGTGGGAGTGAAAAAACTCATCTCCTCTGCTATGCTCCATTTCAAACCACTTAGGTACCTTGCCATCTTGATACTTTCCTCTTCTTTGATCTTGGATCTTAAGTTCAACTTGTGAAACTCTTCATTGTAGGTGGCTACATCCATCTCCTTCTATCTGAGATTCAATCTCCTCCTATGCTACTGGATCTCATAATCAGCAGGTAGGTATGCTTCTTTCACTTTGTTGACCATTGCTTTCCAATTGGAGATTGGGTTCTTTCCCTCTTTCTCTCTTTCATCTTGTAAGTAGTTCCACTAAGTTAAAGCTTGACCCCTCAACCTAGACTTGGCCACTTTGACCTTCTATGCCTCTGAGATCTCTTCACATTTGAAGTGATTCTCCATGCCTTCAATCCATTGCATCACAAGCTCTGTATCCATCCTGCCTGTAAGTAATGGGACACCTTCAAGTGCCTTGCCAGTGATAGCCTTCAAAGCTTTAAGGAATTGCTCATCTTGGGCTGGAGGATCAGGTGTAGGCACGTCATCATCAATTGTCTTCTCTTTCCCTTTGGCATCCTACTCCTCCATCCTATCTTTCACCTTATCTACCTTTGCTTGGACATCATCCAAGAGTTGTTCCATTTGCATCAATCTTTCTTGCAGGAGTCTATTAGCTTCCTCCTGATCTTTCACCTTCTTAGCAAGCTCTACATTAGTCACCATTTTATGCTTGTGTCATGATCCAATTGACTCTTCTAAAGGTTGAAACATCCACTTTCCACTTCCCAAGCCTTAAGAGGCTCTAATACCAATCTGATGGGGAGGTTAGGATAGACTAGCTAGTCTATGCCCTGATCCACAACTAAGATCCTATTGTTCTCCTAACACCTATGAAGGTCTATAGGATTCTCTTCTCATCAAAAGATCCCTTGACCTAGCCTAACCTGACCATCAAGTATAGCTTTCTCAACTTGCATCCTATCAAGCATTGCTTCCTAGCACCATCCCTTACATAGGTTTATAAGGGTCTTTTAGGGTTCAGTTACCTTCCCAAGCTCTGACAGTGAATTTGATTAGTTCCAAGGTGTTTTTGGGACATTTGAAACATCTTCAAGGTATTAGGGAGGTTGGGTTATCACCTGATTTCACACTTCCTTCCCAAAACATGGCTACAAGGAAGAGGCCTAATTAGCCCTCCTTCCCGGTTTATAGGGTTTTTGACACCTTCTCTTCACAGTACCAAGGCTAGTCTTCTAAAGTAACCCTTACTCATTTTCATATCCCTCAAGGATTTTTGGGGTTTCAAGTCACTAATAGGCTGTACAACACCTGAACCAAGATTGAGGGTTTTAAGGGCTTTTTAGACCTCACTGAGTCCCTGAACTATTTGTCTTTCTAAGGAAACCTTCTTGGATTTCTCAAGCTCTATCCTCCACAAAACATTACCTTCACACATGTCCCTTAACTCCCTCCAAAGGTCTTTCTTTGAAACTCTTTCCTCTGTCTTCTAGAGCTCTTGCACTGTTGACCGCTCCTAACCGGGCATAGCCTTAGCTCACCTAGGGCTTGGTCAAACAAATGTTTGCACTTACACTCTAGGGCCCTATAGACATATTTATATAGAGTAGGGTCTATACCTTTAGATTCCAAGGTTCCATGGGGTTTCCATGGTGGAAACAAAAGTTACAGCCCTTTATCTACATGCCTCTCCAAATTGGCAGAGGACTGGAAAATGAAAAGAAATGAACATAACACACACCTAAACTTGAAATAACTACTCCAAATTCACACAAATGAAAGAAAAAACACTATAAAAAATACACCATGCAAAGAATTCACAAAGCTTCCTTCTATTTGCTTCCAAACATATCAAATAACAGTGACTCACACAGAATTTCTCAATTCAGACTGGTCTTTCCATATAGAACCATACAAAATGATATCCAACCTCTAAATTAGGGTTAGTCAGGTCATAAATAACCTTCTCCTTGGGGTGAGTGTTTGGTTAGGGCTTTTTAGCCACTTAGGCAAGGTTAGAACCTCAAAAGGAAAAGTTGCTAGCAACTTTTGAACAACTTTTGCTCTTACACTACCAAGACCATTTCTAGGTCTTTCCAAGGCACACTTGTGCTCACAAATTGACCAAACACATAACCTAATACTTCTAACCACATAGAAAATCAATGATCTCAGGATGAAAACATTCCCTGAGTCATTGTGCTACTTACAAGAAAAGACCAACTGAAACTCTAGGATCTAACCTAGACCTAGACACACAAAATGAGCCAAGCTCTTAGTTTAATTACTTGCTTCATTTAAGAAGTTCAACATAAAAAAAATTAGATGGTGGGAGCCCTTAGAAGGGTGCTCCTGCACCACTAAGGTTGTGTGTGATATTGTTGGTCCCAATTCCCCTTGGTACCAAAACATTTATGACTACCTAACTAGCTAAATCATTCCCCTATAACTATTCCATAACCAAAAGAATTCCTTGATTAGGAAAGCCTCCCATTATACTATCATTGCTAATACACTCTACAAATGAAGTCTGGATGGTACACTCTTAAGATGTCCCAACTTGACAGAAGCACAATCAATGATGTTAGAGGTACACAATAGCATTTATGGTGCCCACTCTAGTGGATTGACCTTAGCCAAGAATCTATTAAGAATTGGGTATTATTGGCCCACTATGGAAGTAAATACCTCTACTTATTTGTTAAAAAATGTAGAAAGTGTCAGATTCACGAGAACCTCATTCATGCACCAACTCAGGAGCTACAACCACTTACTTTATTGTGGCCTTTCTCATAGTGGGGGTTTGACCTCATTAGCAAGATCCATCTATTATCCTCTGATAGTCATAAGTACATCATCGTAGCCACTGAGTATTTTCATGATAAAGTGGGTTGAAGCAATTCTAATGACCTATATGACTAGAAAACAAATTTCCAAATTCTTTTTGAACTATATCATAAGTCAATACAGAGTCCCACAAACCATTATCACCAATAATGGTTTCCCCTTCAAAAATAAGTAGATGGAAGACCTTTGTGCAAAATTCCATATCCATCATAGCTTCTCTTCATGCTACTTCCCCCAAGGTAATGACCAAGTTGAGGCTATGAATAAAACAATCATAAAAATCTTGAAAAAGACAATCAATGAAGCTGGTCATGATTGGCACCTCCAACTCCACCCCACCTTATGGTCATATCACACTAGTTTATGTACCCCCTAGGATCCACTCCATTATTCACTAGTATATGATACCAAAGCTATCTTTCCAATAGAGGTCAAACTACCAACACTACGAGTATCCCTTCAACACATCATTTTAGATGAGGAATACAAAGTATCATGACGACATGAGCTAGAGTTGCTAGATGAAAAGATATAAAAGACAATTACACACTTGAAAGTATATCAAAAATTTCATATGATAATTTTCAACAAAAATGTCATATCATGGTCTTCTAAAGTGGGTGACTTGGTACTAATGGACAATCAAAAAAATCAAGTGGAAAGAGAAAAACTAGGAAAGTTTGAACCAAACTAGTTAGGTCCTTACATCATCACATCAATCTATGATTTAGAGCATATCAAATATCCACATCAGATGGGAGCCTCTATCATACCCCATCAATAGCTTGCATTTGTGTAAGTTCTATACATAGCTCTTAGAGTAGTCCCATCTTCAAAAAGTCAAAAAATATAAAAAAATGCAAAAAAGTCAAAAATAACAAAAAGCAAAAAAGGTTACCTTGGTGAAACCTAGCAATTAGACATCTTTGGTGACACAAAAAATAGAAATATAAGAGAAATAAATTCTTCCTATGGTGAAAACCATGTTGGTGGCACCTTGGGAAAGTACCATGGTGAAAACTGGACAATTTGATGCCATATGTAGAGATAATGCTCCACCATATATCTTGATATCACATGTTATTACACCCCATTCTCCGTAATAAAATTAGTGGGCACCACCATCATGGCTTGAAACTTGTCAATTATCTTTGTCTTATAAGGTTAGATTTCGCACTAAGTCAATCAATCATGGCCATTCTGTAATAAGGTGCCCATGTTGTCCTGACTGGGGGCACCCCAATGTCATGATTCATCAAATCCTATAAAAATACCAAAAAAATTGCAAAAATTTATGAAAAAATCCCTACAAATTGAAAAGAGTCCTTCAAAACAACAACAAAAAACACAAAATATCTTGAGAAAAGAAAAAAAACATTGCAAAAGACCTTCAAAAGATTCAAAAACATCACAAAAACATAAAACATTCATCTTGGGAGACCATGTTTTGGGTGTATATGCTAAGGGCCTTCACTTATGTGATATGTTGCATATACATCAACTCCAAACATATGAACCCTATGGTGGACCAAAAACATTTGCAAAAAGATTCAAAAAATTGTCAAAGACAACTAAACAAATAAAAAAACCAACAAAATCCTGTAATAAATCTCCTTTGTACATTAACCAATTCTTTTGCATTGAAAAAATAGGCATTTAATGATGTCATACAACAAGTCCGAGCTTCAATGGAACTAAGTCAAAATAGTCAAACTAGTCAACAAGTTCTTAGCTACACTGCCCGAACTGTCTTATCTATCGAACCAATCCCACAACAAAGCATTTTTGCCAAAAATCATGTTGTCTTAGACAAGAGAAGGAAAACTCAAAACCAAACAAAGTAGTATTATATGGGGTACCTTATTCTTGAAATAATATAACATCAACAATACGTCAAAATTCAATGTCCAAACTACTGCAAAAACATAAACACATAATCAATACAACTGCACCTTATTGAGTTAAATTAGTCTTATTATGTCTTGATTTTTGCAAGTCATGTTCTTATGCATCTTTGGGATGCCCACAAGTGATTTAGAGATGTTGTGATGGTTCATGACTTATTTTTCTTTATTTTTTGTTTGTAGAATTTTTTCTATGAAGTCTTAAAAGACCAATATGAGTGTTTATGATAAGAGCCTTCACATCCACATACAAATGTCCAATTGTGAAATCACAATGGATACTTCGATTGTGATGTGCCACACATACCTTGAATCCAAATACTTGACCTAGATGGATTGTTCCACATTATTTTTTTGTTCAATTTATGCAAGAGGATAATCATACCTAGATCATTCATATTTTGGTAGGATGATATCCATTTTTTCTATAATAAAGTAGCTTAATGATGAAAAATAAATAGCTCAAATCAGTTGGAAATTAAGCAAGGTTATTAAAAACTATAAGCTCTCTATTTACTACAATATAAGGGTTTCAATCAAGGATTCATTCCCGTTTCTTTCATCTCCTACCTATCATTTTCTAAAAAGATCTCATTACTAGCAATTCCCTCTGTCAGTCCTAACAAAACCTTGTGATAGAGTATCATGATACAAACAGAAAAGATGATATCCTACATAAATATGTTAGTACATATAGCATAAATCTGATGACCTACAACTGATTGAATACCTAGATGAACTGAAGAGACAATGATTAGACATCACTGAGCTATTAAAGTGATATGTAAGATGATTAAATCAGTCAATATGTTGTCATTGATGTCAACTAGTTTTGACTATACTTATCATGATAGTTACAAACATCTGAATATCTATAGAAGGAAGAAATGGTGAAGAAATGATATATATACATAAGGAAAATATGGATATGATAGATAAGGATAAGGTATACATTGGGTAACTTATTGATGAGTCTATGACTTTATATTGTTGACTTGACCATGTTACATTATTCTATTGTGAAGAAGAGATTTGAATTGAACAAGTTAATGTGGTTGGTAATTGAAGACTTCTATATATACTAAGCCAGTGCAGTGTATACCAAGTGACAGTAATAATCAAGTTAGTTATCACTGACACATTTAGTATTAACCGAGTATGGATGAAAATATTAAATGCTAAGAACAACCGATTAAAATTGATGAGCTGGAAATTGTTATGATTTCGAGGTTATAGATGAAGTTAGTTATAAGGTCCATGGATAACATAATTCAGAGATGATCTAACAGATGAGATTGAAATGTGTTATGGACACATATACCGAGGAAGATTTAAGCGGCAAAATGGATGAAGGAGATTAAGAGGCAAAATTTGATGGCTGAAATAAAAATAGTTTAGTTGTCTATTTAAGAGACATGAGTTTCATTGTTGAAACATGTCAGATAAAATATAGACTGCAAAAGATTTCACGTGAAGACATTATTCATGCATTCCTGATCAAACTGGTTGCAGATAGAACCGAGCTGTAGGCATAACCGAGCGTCAAAGATATACATACACCGAGTGAAGTAAGTTGGGAAATATTGAGGAAGTGAATTGATTAATGATCAAATGAGTTTTATGAGCTTATCATAGATCTAAATATTTGCAATTGAGTTGTATTTGAATCGGATCATAACTGTATCAGTTTAGCCATTGATTCAGCAAAATATCTTAACCAAGTGGACCTAACAGTCTTTTTGTATTACCATATGACATTCAAGGAATGTTAATTGTTATCTTGTTGACCCCATATTGAATGTTGGTCAAGAGTTAATTGTTAGTGATTAATCCTCTAACTAGGTCACACCTAACAGTGTGCATTGTAATCTTTAACAGGGTTGGCTCCTAACCGAGCTCACTTCAGAAGAGTGAAATATTTTGGGTTACTAGTCCTAGGTGGTTTTTCCCTTAGCAAGGTTTCCACGTTAAATCATTGTGTTATGTGTTATTTGTTATGATTTTTTTTCTATCATACTTTACATACTGCATATTTGATTTAATCGGTAATCACAGTTTGGATAATTACTGGTATTCAGTAAATGAACAAAAAGATTGATATTTTATGTTACTGAGCTGTTTGAATTATTGAAAAAGGATTGAAATGTACATCTGAGAGTTTGAGACTGTAGGATAATTGATTTAACTGATTCACCCCCCCTCTCAGTTATTCTAACAATTGGTATCAGAGTGTATTGGTTGCTTGGAGGAAAGTTTCAAGGACTTAAGCATAAGATCACAAGATGTATAAGAGGGAAGTGCCTAAGCTAAGAAAATATAACTTCTCGACATGGCAAAGCAGGATGGAGGCTTCACATATCTAGAATTGGAGAATCTGCTCTGCATCTACTAGACCATGGCTACTTACAACCGACTATTAGACCTTTGATAGTTGATCAGTTAAGAGATAGACATGAACACAACATAACTATGATAGAGATTGTTGCTACTCTATCTGATGTTGAATTTGAAGATGTCAAAGCTTGCACTACAGTGAAGGAAATATGGGACAAAATTGCATTGGTTTATGGTGGAGATGTAAATGTAGTGAGAGCTAGAGCTGAAAGCTTAAGAGGTAGATTTGATGTCATGAAAATGAAAGAAGGTGAGAACATCACACAATACTCTAATCGAATCAAAGAGGTAGTCAATGCTATCCGAGGAGCAGGAGGTATTATTTCTGAAGATACTATACTAAGTAAAATACTAAGAACCTTGATGCTTATCTATGCAATTAGAATATCTGCAATTCATGAAATGAGGTCTGCACCTAATAGTACTCTTACCCTTGATAGTTTGATTGGTAAGCTAACTACTTTTGAGCTAAAAAATTATGACAATAGTGTTGTACCAAGTGTTGAGTCTGCTTTTATGTCATCCCCAAAGATTAGTAAATATAGCAGTAAGTATAACATAAAGAATGAAAGTGGCAGTGATAGCGAAGATGAGCTTGATGATCTTGAAGCACTTATGGCCTGGAAACTTCAAAAAGGTAAAGAAAGGTATAAGGGAAAGTTACCTTTAGCTTGTTTTAATTGTAAATAAATTAGCCATATTGTTGTTAGATGTCTTAATAGGAAATAAGAAGATAAAGACAATGACCGATCTGGTGATGGAAAGTTTGGAAAAAGAGATAATAGAAGAAACTGACACTATGACAGAAGAAACAATAGAGATTACAAAGACAAAGGCAAGAAGGCATGTTACCTTGTTGGAGAAGATGAGAGTGACACCGACACTGACACTGATGATGAAATTGAAGTGGTGTTTGTTGCAATGAAAGATGATTCAGAATAAGAGGAAAGGTATGTAGAAACAACCCTTATTTCTAAAGTTAGCAAGAATGATACTTGGATCATTGATAGTGGTTGTACACATCACATGACTAGTGATGAAGATAAATTTGAATACCTTGAACACTACAATGGAGGATTAGTTAAAATGAGAAATGATACACCTTTTCAAGTGAAAGGAAAAGGGTCTATCTTATTGAATTATAGGATTAGATGTGATAATGCATACTGGGTAAAAGAACTTAACTACAATTTGTTGAGTGTAGCACAACTAAATAACTCAGGTCACCGAGTTGCATTTGAAATTAAGAAGGTGAAAATATATGATGAAACTGGAAAACTGGTCAGTATTGGAGGACAATCAAAAGGTAATCTATTCTATCTTGACAACGCTGAAACTTCTTGTTTGTTGGCGAAAAATAAAGATGTATGGTTGTGGCATAAGAGAATATGTCATGTGAACTTTGATAACATGGTTAAGATTAGTAAAAAGAGAAAGAGTTAGAGGTTTACCGAGTCTAACCAAACCTGATCATGTTATGTGCGATCAATGTCAGAAAGGAAAGATGACCAAATCTAGTTTTAAAAGTAAAGACTACTCATTTAAAGGAATTTTGGAGTTGGTACATACCGACTTATGTGATCCTATGAGAACTCAAAGCTATTATGGTGAAAAATATTTTATTTTATTTGTTGATGACTACTCTAGGATGATGACAGTCATGTTCTTAAAAGAGAAATTTGAAGCATTCAAATTGTTCAAGTGGTATAAGGCTAAAGTTGAAAAAGAAACCGGGAAATAATTAAAATGCTTAAGATCTAATAGAGGGGGTGAGTTTATTTATGATGAATTCACTAATTTCTATAATGAGCATGGAATCAAAATATAGGTTTCTACACCAAGAACACCACAACAGAATGGAATTCTCAAGGAGGAGGTCTACATAGAACAACCGAAAGGTTTTGTTGATCTGAATTAGAAGAACATGGTATGTAGACTGCACAAAGCTTTGTATGGACTGAAGCAAGCACCAAGAGCATGGTATGAAATAATACATGCTTATCTTATCAGTATTGGCTTTGTAAGGACAAGTGATAATAGTAATTTGTACATGAAAGGAGAATCTGATGATAATATTTTGATTGCTGAATTTTTTGTTGATGACATAATCTTTGGAGGACATGATTTGATTTGAAAAACTTTTGCTGATGAAATGAGAAAATAATTTGAGATGTCAATGTTTGGAGTGATTAAATTCTTTCTAGGTTTGCATATTATACAACAGAATGATGGGATTTTCATCACTCAATCAAAATACATTAAGGAAGTGTTAAAGAATTTTGGCATGGAAGATTCAAAACCAATAAGAACATTGACGGTAACAAGATGTAAGTTGACAAAGGATGATGAATCAACCGAGGTAAATTAGACACTGTACAGATCAATAATTGGAAAATTGATGTATGTGGTACACAGTAGGCCTGATATAGCACACTATTGGGATTGTGGGAAGATTTTTTGCCAATCCTAAAGATTCACACATGGTTGTTGTTAAAAGGATTCTAAGATATTTGAAGAAGACTGAATACTATGGTTTATGATACACAAAGGTAGGGAAATTTGAACTCCAAGTTTACACAGATGTAGATTGGGCTGGAAACATTGATGACCAGAAGAGCACAACTGGTGGAGCATTCTTTTTAGGAGAAAGGTTTGTGAGTTGGATAAGCAAGAAGCAAGCATGCATTTCTCAGTCTACTGCTGAAGCAGAGTATGTTGTTGCTGCTGCAAATTGTTCAAATATTTCTTGGATAAAACAAGTCTTGGAAGGAATGAATGAGGTGAAAATGGACCCAGTGATTATATATTGTGACAACACTAGTGCTATAAACATTTCCAAGAATCTGACGATGCATTAAAGAAAAAAGCACATATCTATTAAGTATCACTACTTAAGAGAACAAGTACAAGAGAAGCAGGTGAAACTGGTATTTGTGAAATCTAAAGAACAACTTGCTAATATTTTTACCAAGCCCTTACCAAAGGAAACTTTTGAGTATTTGAGGACTAGACTAGGGGTCTATCCCCTATCTATTAGTCACTAAGGTGATCAGGAGGTTGCATCAACCTATACTTTATTAGAAAATCATTCATGTTGATGCACATAGCTCACACTTTAGGATTCCTAAGGTTGTGAAATATTGTAGAAGCTGGAACAGAGAATTGTTTATCAGTACATGAAGGTACTTGATCTGGACCAAACAACAAAGAATAATTTGGCTATTTATTTTCTTTGGAATTATTATCAAAGGGAGAGAAAGTTCTATGAAATAAAGGGAGAGAGATTATATCTTTTAATAAGAACATGGAAGAGAGAAAGAATCAGAGAACTGAAAAAGATCAAATTCGTAAGGAGATTCTGCATGGAATGTTGTTTGTAGTGATTAAACATATTAAATATCAAGCTAGGGAGAACTTATTAAGCTACAACATTTATCTATATAGTTGCAGAACACATGTTTGGTATGTGTATGACATATTTCATATTATTTGTGTTTCCATCAATGCTAAAGGGAGAGATTGATGACCTACAACTAATTGAATATCTAGATGAACTGAAGAGATAGTGATTAGAGATCATCAAGTTATTAAAGTGATATGTAAGATGATTAAATCAGTCAATATGTTGTCATTGATGTCAACTAGTTTTGACTATACTTATCACGATAGTTACAAACATCTGAATATCTATAGAAGGAAGAAATGATGAAGAAATGAGATATCTACATAAGGAAAAGATGGATATAACAGATAAGGATAAGGTATACATTGGGTAACTTATTGATGAGTCTATGACTTTATATTGTTGACTTAGCATGTTACATTATTCTATTATGAAGAAGAGATTTGAATTGAACAAGTTAATGTGGTTGGTAATTGAAGACTTTTGTATACACCGAGCCAGTGTAGTGTATACCGAGTGACAATAATAACCAAGTTAGTTATCACCGACGAATTCAGTATTAACCGAGTATGGATGAAAATATTAAATGCTAAGAACAACTGACTGAAATTGATGAGTTGGAAATTGTTATGATTTCGAGGTTATAGATGAAGTTCGTTATAAGATCCACGACTAACACAATTCAGAGATGATCTAAAGGATGAGATTGAAATGTGTTATGGACACATCTGCCGAGGAATGTTTAAGTGGAAAAATGGATGAAGGAGATTAAGAGGCAAAATTTGATGGCTGGTATGAAAATAATTTACTTGTCTATTTAAGAGACATGAGTTTCATTGTTGAAATATGTCAGATAAAATATAGACTGCAGAAGATTTCATGTGAAGACGTTATTCATGCATTCCTGATCAAACTGGTTACAGACATAACTGAGCTGCAAGCATAACCGAGCACCAGAGATATACATACATCAAGTGAAGTAAGTTGGGAAATATTGAGGAAGTGAATTGATTAATGATCAGATGAGTTTTATGAGCTTTTCATAGATGTGAATATTTTCAATTGAGTTATATTTGAATCAGATCAGAAGTATATCAGTTTAACCATTGATTCAGCAAAATCTCTTAACCGAGTGGACCTAACAGTCTTTTTGTATTACCATATGACATTCAAGGAATGTTAATTGTTATCTTGTTGACCCCATAGTGAATGTTGGTCAAGAGTTAATTGTTAATGATAAATCCTCTAGCCAGGTCACACCTAACAATGTGCATTGTAACCTTAAATAGGGTTGGCTCCTAACCGAGCTCACTTCAGAAGGGTGAAATATTTTGGGTTACTGGTCCCAAGTGGTTTTTCCCTTAGCAGGGTTTCCATGTTAAATCATTGTGTTATGTGTTATTTGTTATGATTGTTTTGCTATCATACTTTACATGCTACATATTTGATTTAATTGGTAATCACGGTTTGGATAATTACTAGTATTCGATAAATGAACAGAAAAATTAATATTTTAACTTACCGAGCTATTTGAATTATTGAAAAAGGATTGAAATGTACATCTGAGAGTTTGGGACTGTAGGATAACTGATTTAACTGATTCACCCCCCTCTCAGTTATTCTAACAAAATCATGCATTATAAGTAGATATCATAACACATCCATCCATAATATAAAATCATTAAATCTAGTCACATCATAAAAAAAGTGCATATGAAAAATACAAAAATAAAAGTACATAAGCATGACATCACATCATATAGAAAATGCATACATCCACAAAACCATATCAAAACATTTTTTGCATCTCATAAACGTCATCATAGATACCATCATCTTATTTCAAGAGATCATTCATGTCTTTCATGCATAAACAATCTCTCAAGGGGGGCATCATTTACCTCGTTGTCACATTGTTTCCATTGGGGCATACCGTAGCATAATTTTTATTATTCTTTGAAGCAATGTCCAAAATGGCATTCTATTAAAGAGGGGCGGAATGTAGACACCTAAAACTGTCTCATGCATGCAAGCAACAATTTCATTAACATTCCTCTTAAATTATTAAATAATCTTTATTACTTAATTTATTATGTCATTCTACTATATTCTAAAGTCAAAATCATCATTTCTCTTAATTAGTTAATTTTAAATTAATTACCTAGTTATTTTATCACCTATTTGTCTACAAAATAATTAAATAATTAAACATTATTTGATTATTCTCTTTCTCGTTATAATTAATTAAATAATCAAGTTTATGTAATATTCCCTCCTCCTTACGTTTATGTAATAACTAAATCAATTTCTATCATGTTAATTAAATAAATGATATTTATTTAATTAGAATTAATTATTCCCCTCTCATGATTAAATAAATTTTATTTATTTAATTACAATTAATAATTCCTCTCATAAATAAATAACTAATTATTTATTTATAAATATCTCCACATGTGTAAATAAATAATTTATTATTTATTTAATTAAATCATAATTATCCTCACAAATCCTAATTCACACTCACTTTGACTTAGCTTGTCAATCACAAAATCTTGATTCCATAATTCTCTCTCCTAACTCAATCTTTTATTCAATCGACATTGTTAATTCCTCCCTTAGCAGTCAGTTAACTATTCAATGTATTTTAGTCTCATATTCCACATCTTTAGTCAATCCTCCAATCAAGGCAATCAAGTAGAGTTGAACTCTTGCTCACTTTGAATTAACTCTTGCATGTTATCATTCAATCCTTCAATTAAGGCAGTCAAGCAAAGTGAACTCCTACTCACTTTGAGTTCAACTCCTCAATCACACTCAATCATGCATTATTGAATGAAACCCCTAAAATTCTTATAAATAGAGAGCCAAATCTCTTATTTTTTTTAACCACACACAATTTGAATTCTTATGTTGGCATAATCTTGAGCTCAATTCTAAGAACCCACATTCCAGGAGAAGGAGAACAGCAAGGAAGGATTTCATATGGTTTGCATGTTCATTTGTATTGAATTGATTTTATTATATTTGAATGATCTTCTTATTGTTTATTATTTATTATTTATTGTTTGTCTCTACCACATTGCCTTGGTGCTCTGCCTAACAATGCTCCAATACTGCAAATATTCTATGAGATCTGCTAGCATCTCCTACTGTAGGCTCAAAAGTTGTAGGTTTATGTCCTAAAAATTGTGGTGCACATTGAGGGTAATTCATTGTAATGTGATCATAGTATCCACATGAGAAACAACCACTACCTCTACCATGACCACTCCTAGTGGAGGGTGCACTAGACTGCTCAAAACTACCCCAACTAGCAATTGAATGTGTACTCTGTGCAAGATGGCTGGACCGGTTGCACCTGTTGTGTGAAAAGTTATGAAAGTTCTTAGATTGAGAATTGTTTCTCTATGCTGGAGGGTTTGTTCCATTCTGCTACTGATTCTGGAAGTAGGGAGGAGGTTTCCCGAAGTTCCCTGCCCCTTGGGACTGATTACCTCTATATCCTAAAGGTGTAAGAATACTAGTCTGAACTCTCACCTATCCACCATGACCCAAAGTCAATTTTGTCTCCACTAAGATAGCCTTAATAACCACTTTCTTGAGGTTCTTAGGTTTGAAAACCTTAACTCCCCCAATGATGTGACCATTAATCCCCCTAATGAAATTTTGCAACATCAGTGATGACTTAACACTAAATCCTGCATAAGGCTTGAGCTTGAAGAAAAAACACTCATAGTCTTGGACAATCATAGGTAATTGCTGCAAATTGTGGAACTCATTTGAACACTACTGATGCCACTGGTCAAATAAGAAGCATTCCCAAAATTTCTTGAGAAATAGCTCCCAAGTAACAATCTCCATGGTAAGCTCAAGTTTTTGCTCCTCAATCTTCCACCAAGAAGCTGCAAAACCTTTGGGTGCATAATGACACACCTTGCCCTAACATTGGTATCAAATTGTTGCATAGAGAGATATTGATCCAATGTAATGATCCATTGCTCTACCTTAAAACTAGTACCAAGACAATTAAAAGCAAGAGGTCATGATCTCAGAAGATCTCTTATCTGATTGGCCTTTGCGGCCCCTAACCAAGGGTAGTGTCCCTTCTTTTGGGACTCTTGGATCGACTCTGTCTCTCCTCATTATCAAAATGGTGTGATACTTCCTGCTCAGCCTTGTCATGAATAGGTAGATGTTCTAGAATAGTCTGGAGTATCTGCATAGCATTAAGCTCTCTTGAATCACCATGATGCTCACCACTATTCTCTTCCCTGCTCTCCTCAACTCTATGGCTCACATGAGGGCTATGAAGCCTACACCTCCCACATCCTCTACAATGGCCTCTAGGAACTGATCTAGTCTCAGTGGCCATCTTTCCTACAACATTCAAACAAGAAGAATGATATCTTAAATAAGTTAGAAATAATAAATCGTGAAGTAATCGTAAAACAATAATATGAAATACAAGACTGATATATGTCTAAGTTTTGCTTAGGGTTTTAACTAGTAGACATCTAATGGGTGTACAAAATTCATAGAGTTCCCAGTATAGAAACATAGGCTCTGATACCAAGTGTAATGCCCCACCAGGGAATCCAAGAGAAATTAACCTAAAACATGATACTAAGTTTACAAAATAAATTTTTTTCTTAAGAGTTTACAAACCATAATAAATAACAAAGCAGAAGCAATAACATAAAGTTAATACATACTCATATACACAATCTCATTTACAAATTACAAATCTCAAGGGTTCCTTGATGTAGAATTACGTATTTACAATTACATCTATTAAGTACAAGAATCATATAAATCTTCTATATAATGAAACTAAAGTACATCATCTCGTAAAAGAATAAACAAATACATCTGAACCATAAGGTATACATGATAACCCACATCCATTGCACAAGTTGCAAGGTATGTAAATACAACTAAGTACAAAGTAAAAATAAAAGAAAGAATAGGAACAAATCTCCAAGGATGAAAGAATAAGAAGCAAATGTAACAAAGGATCATCTAGCACTAGTATAGGAACGTTGGAGTCTCAAATGGTAAAAAGAATCACTAACTCCTGACCTTGTGGAAACCTGTGGTTCCAATCCTACCATGTTGAAGAGATAACATCAGACCCCACTCGGGTAACAATACCAAAACCAATCACTAGGTAGTACTAAACAAGGGATCTTGAAAGCTTCCTATCTCAAAGGTACAACTCAAAACTCAAAGATACACATACTAATCAAGAGGCAACCAACACACATAGGAAACCTAATTTTAAATTAGGGAAGTGGCATTGCATATGTCAACCCCTTGGAATGATCTCACTAGACTTTGACTCCCAAGTGTGATCATATGCAGAACCTGAAATCCTCTCATGTAGACAAGGATAACTGATCATGTTAGAACTCAC
>BSBK01003531.1:1225000-1560000 GCA_027943335.1 Chamaecyparis obtusa | reverse complement strand
AGAGGAACAATGGTAAAATAATTAGATAAATAAAACTATCCATTTAATTGAGTTGGGGCATTTTTAGGTGTCTATATTTTGGACCTCACTGAGACAATGCAGTTCATTATGTTTTTTCAAAGAAGAAAAATCAAGATGGTACATGCCCTGGTGTGCCCCAGGTAGGGATTGATGTGCCCCCTTAAGATATTGGACAAAAAATAGAAAAATAAAAAAATCACGAACAATATCTCAATAAAAAGGGGGAGAGGTTAGTAGAATTGGTAAAGAAAAGAAAACAAGACAAAAATGAAGAAAAAAGTGCCCAAGACGAGTAAAAAAAAGGCAATAGCTATTACAATGATGCAACATAGAGGGATTAGGGCTATAAAGCCTATATATAGGAGGGTTGGGGTAGTTATAGGTTCATTTTCTCTCCACTTTAGAAAGCACCTAGTTACAGAGCCAAAGGAGAGCTAAAGTGAAGATGTCAATAATTCCATTAGAGATCACTGATTTGAGAGGGTTCATTGATGTGAAAAACCTTAGGAGTATGGTGATCCACTATGTATCTAACTTTTAGGTCCCTAGGAGGTCATTAATGAGTCATAAATAGACTTAGTGAGTAGGTAAAATAAAGAGTGCAATAGTACAACTTCTACGCAATTGATGCAAGAAACAAGACAATGTATTTATACCTTTAGATGCCAATAGATATAAGACTAACACAACTAAAATGGGCCTCTTTTAAGAAAATTCTAATTCTAATAATCCTTCCTTTATTCCCCCCCAAAAGGACTTCCTTAAAAAGGAAGAACCTTTTAAGTACATATACAATGAGTATATTTATACTAGAAGATGGTTACACAAGTTGACAAGGTGTAAGGAAAAATTCCATGCAAAAGGACAAACATTATTTATTTTAAGTCCTCAAACAACCCTTCAATTAAATAGTTTTATCTTGTACTTGATGATTTTGAATTTGTGATTTTGATAATAGTAAAACTTATGACCTTTAAAAATTCTTCTACCATTTCTTCTCTTTCTACTAACATTATTTGGGAGTTTTTATCCATGTATTTAATAACAAATTTTTTTAAATTTAATTATATAATTTTATGATAAATTAAGTGAGGGGTAAGGACCTTCTTCTATTATATTAGAAATTAAGATAATAAAGTGTTACTATAATTGATTTTGTTGATGATGATGAAGACTGACCAAGATTAGAAGATTAGAAGATTGTATAATTATTAGATCAGTTATTATCTTGTCATTGATGTCAAGCAATTGATATCTAAATTATATTGTGTTGCCATATCATTCGAAGTATGATATAAGTGAATGAGTTAAGAAGAAGAAGAAATGAGATGTTGTGAAGTTGAAGAAATTAATTGGGCAATTGATACAAATCAGACAATGTTAAGGTAATGTTGATATAATTGTTTTCTACCAAAAATTTGATTATATCAAGTCGATAAAGAAGATTAGCCAAGTCGGCAAGCAAAATAGTTTTGGCTACTGAGAAAGAAAAGTCATTCGGTAAAAGCAAAAAGGTCATTCGATAAAAGGAAAGTGAGTTTTGGTAAAAGCAAAGGAACTCAAGACACCGAGCAGAAGGTTTTAGACATCGAGCAAAATTAACCAGAATTTAGGATAAGCTATCGAGAAAGGAACATAAATTAAATACAAGGATCATAATGACATTTAATGTTCAGCTATGATGAGCTGGAATATTCTAATGATAAGGAAGAGTTAGAGACATCTACGATCAAGAAAATTCAAAGTGATGACCTATGGTATAGATCTAAGCGGCAAAAAGAGAAGGAACAAGTTCCAAGAAAGTTCAAGTTCTGAGGTGATGATAAAACATTTTAACCAAGATCCAAATACATTGAATAAGTTTATGAAATGAATTGGATGACTGAGATTAATCAAAATAAAACATGATAAAGGAGATTGAGTGGAAAAACAATGTCCATATAAAGGATGAATTTGTATGAACAAATAGCTGGAAAATTGAAGGGTTGATGAGTCACCGACTGATGCAGTGAAGAAGAAAAAGGTGAATTCTGAGTCTGAAAGACAAAATTTGATGAAGTGTTGAAGCCAGTGAAAAGTGAAGGATTGAAGTGAAGATAGAGAGTGCACAAATGATCTGATTATGCAAAGATAGTTGTGAATCTACATGTCAATATATTAATTGTTGCTTATTAACATTTATAACAGAAAAATCTCGTAACCGAGTGGACATAGTAGTCTTATTGTAAAATCCTTGCAAAAAGTAACATTCTAAAGAGTGTTTGAAGTCCTTTAACCAAGCCACTCCTAACAGGGTGAAGATCCTAACAAATCTGAGGTAAATCCCTTGATTGGGTCACATTTAATAGTGTGTATTGTAATCTTTAACCAAATTGGCTCTTAACTGAGCATATTTCAGAAGAGTATTTCTTTAGTGGGTGATGACTCCCATGGTGGCTTTTCCCAAAGCTGGGTTTCCATGCTAAATACTGGTGTTATATGTGTTGAATGATTTATGTGAATGTTAATATTGATTGTTATTTAATTTACTGTTGTCAGTAAATGTTGAATTGTGTCTGACTGAGTTGACACTGAGTTAATTAGAGAAAAGTTTTTAAGGTACAAATAATCAAGGTTACTGATTCACCCTCCTTCTCTGTAATCCAACATAAAGTACATTAAATTATACTTGGAAGGTTGACAACAATAATAGAGAATAAGGAAGAACTTTGAAGAATTCACATAAATACCATTTAGAGCACTACCAACTTAACTAACAACTAAAAACTTAGATGAACTAATTGAAAAAAATATATACATGAAAACAATAGAAAAATATTGAGGGCAAACCTTAAAACTAGAGCATTATAGAGATACAACTATGCAATCTATCATTATTATCTTCTATAATTGCACATTTCACCAAGAACTTTATAGCTTTCTCAACCTTGATAGCATTAATCATTTATAAGAGGGGGGGGGGGGATTTCTTTGGCCTACAAGGTTTTGTAACCTTTATTGTTGATTAATGAAAGAAGGAGTCTTTCTTGCTTTGTAGGAAACACGTCCTTTGGCAACGCTTCCATCATTATCTCGATGTCTCTTACCACTTGCATAAATACTATACCCTTGAAAAAATATCTAATGTATGGGATAAATGAAGTATTGATGGGTTGTCCTTTTTAACATAATCTAAGTTGATAAGTAGGAGATATTTTCCACAACAAGTCAAATTGTGATATTGCTATTAAGATTCAATTATGTAGTTTTTTTATTCAAACTCATTGACCCATGGTTCATTAGTAGCAGCTCACCATAGCCCATATATCATGAGAATGAATGGAACACTTACCACTCATTGCATCTAGGTGATGCTCACAGAGGTGAAGCACTGAGACTTCTCGAGAGGTCACCCATCCCAATACTACTCCAACTCGAGTGCGCTTAACTATGAAGTTTCCTCCATGGTTAAGCCCACTCTTCTTACAACCTCATTTTTAAAACCTTTAGCAAGTGTTGTGCCTTACGAACCATTCATTATAAATCCCCTTGAGCTCATCAATTGATAAGTAGGAGATATTTTCCACAACAAGTCAAATTGTGATATTGCTATCACGATTCAACTGTGTAGTTTTTTGAGTCAAACTCACTGACCCATGTTTCATGAGTAGTGGATCACTACAACCCATCTCTCATGAGAATTAATGGAACACTTAACACTCATTGCATCTAGGTGATGCTCACATAGGTGAAGCACTAGGACTTCCCAGGAGGTCACCCATCCTAGTACTACTCCAACTTGAGCGTGCTTAACTATGAAGTCTCCTCCATGGTCAAGCCCACTCTTCTTGCAACCCCATTTGAAAAACCTTCAACAAGTTTTGTGCCTTAAAGACCATTCATTAGAAAGACCCTTAAGCTCATCAATTGATAAGTAGGATATATTTTCCACAATAAGTCAAATTGTGATATTGCTATTAGGATTCAACTGTGTAGTTTTTTTTAGTCAAAATCATTGACCCATGTTTCATGAGTAGTGGTTGACCAAAACCTATCTCTTATGATAATGAATGGAACACTTAAAAATCATTACATCTAGGTGATGCTCACAGAGGTGAAGCATCAAGACTTCCCGGGAGGTCACCCATCCTAGTACTACTCCAGCTCGAGCACGCTTAATTATGAAGTTTCCTCCATGGTTAAGCCCACTCTGCTTGCAACCCCATTTGAAAAAACTTAAGCAAGTTTTGTGTCTTATGAACCATTCATTAGAAATCCCCTTAAGCTCATTAATTTATAAGTAGGATATATTTTCCACAATAAGTCAAATTGTGATATTGCTATAAGGATTCAATTGTGTAGTTTTTTTTAGTCAAACTCATTGACCCATGTTTCATGGGTAGTGGTTCACCAGAACCCATCTCCCATGAGAATAAATGGAACACTTAACACTCGTTGCATCTAGGTGATGCTCACAGAGGTGAAGCATCAAGACTTCCTAGGAGGTCCCCCATCCCAATACTACTCTAGCTCGAGCACACTTCACTACAAAGTTTCCTCCATGGTTAGGCCCACTCTACTTGCAACTCTATTTAAAAAATCTTCAGCAAGTGTTTTTCCTTATGAACCATTCATTAGAAAGCCCCTTAAGCTGATCAATTGATAAGTAGGAGATATTTCCACATCAAGTTAAATTGTGATATTGCTATCAGGATTCAACTATGTAGTTTTTTGAGTCAAACTAATTGAACCATGTTTCATGAGTAGTGGTTCACCAAAACCCATCTCATGAGAATGAATGGAACACTTAGCACTCATTACATCTAGGTGATGCTCACAAAGGTGAAGCATCAAGACTTCCTAGGAGGTCCCCCATCCCAATACTACTCTAGCTCGAGCGCACTTCACTACAAAGTTTCCTCCATGGTTAGGCCCACTCTACTTACAACCCCATTTGCAAAACCTTTAGCAAGTGTTGTGCCTTATGAACCATTCATTAGAAGTCCCCTTAAGCTCATCAATTAATAAGTAGGAGATATTTTCCACAACAAGTCAAATTATGATATTGCTATCAGAATTCAACTGTGTAGTTTTTTGAGTCAAATTCATTGACCCATGTTTCATGTGTAGTGGTTTGCCAGAACCACTACTTTGTAATGAATGGTTCATAAGGCACAAAACTTGCTAAATTTTTTGCAAATGGGGTTGAAAGTAGAGTGGGCTTAACCATGGAGGAAACTTTGTAGTTAAGTGTGCTTGAGCTGGAGTATTACTAGGATGGGTGACCTCTTGAGAAGTCACAGTGCTTCACCTCTACGAGCATCACCTAGATACAATGAGTGCTAAGTGTTCCAATCATTCTCATGAGAGATGGGTCTTGGTGAACCACTACTCATCAAGCATGGGTCAACGAGTTTGACTAAAAAAACTACACAGTTGAATCCTGATAGCAATATCACAATTTGACTTGCTCTGGAAAATATCTCATACTTATCAATTGAGGAGCTTAATGGGCTTTATAATGAATGGTTCATAAGGCACAACACTTGCTGAAGGTTTTACAAATGGGGTTGAAAGAAGAGTGAGCTTAACCATGGAGGAAACTTTGTAGTTAAGCACACTCAAGCTGTAGTAGTACTAGGATGGGTGACCTCCCTAGAAGTTTTGGTGCTTCACCTTTGTGAGATTCACCTAGATGTAATAAGTGCTAAGTGTTCTATTCATTCTCATGAGAGATGGGTTTTGGTGAACCACTACTCATCAAACATGGGCCAATGAGTTTCAGTCAATAAACTAAACAGTTGAATCTTGACAATAATATCACAATTTGACTTGTTGTGAAAAATATATCCTACTTATCAATTGATGAGTTTAAGGGGATTTCTAATGAATAGTTCATAAGGAACAATACTTGTTGAAGGTTTTTCAAACTAGGTTGCAAGTAGAGTGCACTTAACCATGGAGGAAACTTCATCGTTGAGCGTGCTCGAGCTGGAGTAGTACTGGGATGGGTGACCTCTCAGGAAGTCTTGGTCCTTCACCTCTATGAGCATCATCTAGGTGCAATGAGTGCTAAGTGTTCCATTTATTCTCATGAGAGATGGGTCTTGGTGAACCACTACTCATGAAACATGGGTTAACGAGTTTGACTAAAAAAACTACACAGTTGAATCCTGATAGCAATATCATAATTTTATTTGTTGTGGAAAATATCTCCTACTTATCAACTGATGAGCTTAAGGGGATTTCTAATGAATGGTTCATAAGGCACAACACTTGCTGAAGGTTTTGCAAATGGGGTTGCAAGCGAAGTGGGCTTAACCATGGAGGAAAATACATAGTTAAGCGCCTTCGAGCTAGAGTAGTACTGGGATGGGTGACCTCCTAGGAAGTCTCGGTGCTTCACCTCTACGAGTATCACCTAGATGCAATGAGTGCTAAGTGTTCCATTCATTCTCATGAGAGATGGGTTCTGGTGAACCACCACTCATGAAACATGGGTCAATGAGTTTGACTCTAAAAACTACACAGATGAATCCTGATAGCAATATCACAATTTGACTTGTGGAAAATATCTCCTACTTATCAATTGATGAGCTTAAGGGGCTTTCTAATGAATGATTCATAAGGCACAACACTTGCTCAAGGTTTTGCAAATGGGGTTGTAGCAAAGTGGGCTTAACCATGGAGGAAACTCTGTAGTTAAGCACACTCGAGTTGGAGTAGTACTCTGATGGGTCACCTCCCAAAAATTCTCGATGATTCATCTCTGTAAGCATCACCTAGATGCAATGATTGCTAAGTGTTCCATTCATTATCATGAGAGATGGGTTCTGGTGAACCACTACCCATGAAACATGGGTCAATGAGTTTGACTCAATCCCGATGCTTCAACTCTGTAAGCATCACCTAGATGCAATGATTGCTAAGTGTTCCATTCATTCTCATGAGAGATGGGTTTTGGTGAACCACTACTCATGAAACATGGCTCAATGAGTTTGACTCAAAAAACTACACAGTTGAATCCTGATAGCAATATCACAACAATCAAAGTTACTTATGCAAAAAAATCTTAAATGTGTAGAACTTATTGATAGCTTTCATTACCTCATTGTCACTTGTAATGATGGGGATTTTAGTCACAGACATAGATAAAATTTTCAAATTCACATAGTATCGAGTTAGGTTGGGGTCCCATGGAGGGAATTCATGTTCTATTTGCAAGGAGTAGAGGATCCCATGAAGCAAAAAAATATGCTATAAGATTATTTGGAATGCTCTACTTTATAATAACAACCCCCACTTTTTAGGATTGCAAATTTGAACAACTAAAATTGAGCTGAAGCTGAGAATTGCTCTTGTAGCTTAAAATTTTTTTAGACACTTATAAATCATGTGAAATTTATATTCGCCACACATGTTTTTTATAAAGAAAAGTAATCTTTACTAAGCTACTAAATTCACTAGATCACAAACTTTAATATACTCATAAGAAATCCCATCCATAGAACCTAGCCTTACTTGATCATAAATATAATAACAATAAAACCTATATAAATTAATAATAATAATAAGAGAAATTTTTAAACAATTCATGTAGTACTGTGGTGCTATCTCTAGGTCTTCGCGACTTTATACCATTGTAATCAATTTTATTCTCGTTAGCTAAGCTGGTCAGACAGCCAACTGATCCATGGATAAGGAAAACTGGAAGCAAACTACTAGTGCTGTTCATTACCTCCTCTTAAATCCCAATCCTTCCCCTTACGATCCAGTTTTCTTACAGGCGCATTCTACTCCATTCCTACAACATCACCATGACTACCCATTCTACAACAATTATTATTTCCATGCATTAAAGACTAAGATCTCCGATTATTTCAACAAAATATGGCAGCTTAGGTTACCAGACGAACGCGATAAAAAAACAGCAGCAGGAATCGAGCTTCGTTACAGATCGTTGATAAATGCAGAAGAACAATATGTGACACGCATGCTTCCAATTGAAAGGAAGAGGAAGCCTCCTCTGTTTGGGCGACCACCTACATGGGCTTTTATCATCCCTAATATTATTCTCTTAGTCCATTTCTACTACAAGATATACCTCCCAGGTTAAGTTTATTTCGTTCCATTTGTAGCTAGAACTTGCCAAGCTGTATGAGCATCTATTAATGATTGCTGAAATTTCGTGTAAGCTGGGTCTTTCATTTTTTTACATGGTATTCAGATTTGTGTTTAACCCTAGCCTGTGGATGTTTACTGTAAATATATTATAAGATGCTTTACTGCGTTTTGATTCGTTGTGATTGTTTATAATAGAGTGTAGGGTTAAATGGCGCATTTGGGCATTTGGCTCTTTCTAGCTTATTATTTTATTTCAAGTTGTTTGGATGTGTTTCTATTTTAAATCCTTTCTTCATTGGAGTGGAGTAAATTTGCAATTTTTTGACGAACACTCAGAAACATCATTAATAACCCATTCTATGGGGTTTAACTTTCTTAATTTTATTTATCCAAGCATCACAGTTGACGCAGCCTGTCAAAAATTTAGGATTTCAAGATTTTTCGTAAATCATAATAAAATATCAATGGATTCAACTATGGGAAATTAAATTTAGTCAAATTTTCCAGCCATAACATATTTGTTAAGAGCCTTGGCAGACTCGTTTAGTCTTATCATACCATCCAGTAATGTAAATGAAGGAAGAACAGCATTATCATCATCAGTATGAGGAGCACTACCCACAACGGCAACAAGATTAGGAGCACAATCAATGCCAGCAGGTCAGGAAGAGGAGCACTTCTAACAATAGCAGAAGCAGACACATCTGAAGTACAAGAGAAGACAGGAGGAACAACTTCTACAAAAGCAAGAATGGCCTCGTCCCCAAACTCTTGTTGGCAAATCTTATTCTCACTGCCAATTTCGGTTATCATGTATTTCTTTCATGCATTAATCTTGCCCCTTTAGAACTTGGATGGATCCTTTATCAAAGTTAAATGCCACCAAATCAAGCTTCCCTCTATCTATTTCATCTTTTCATTCGGGATCATCTCAGTGCAGGTTATGTTTTATCTGTCCGGTGTTATCCTTGTACAAGGAGACGTTTAATCCTTGTGCATCAAACATAAACATGTTGAAAACTATAGAGCAAGCACAGTACATTTCATCAATTTCATAAATCCAAACTTCTTGAGTAGGGGCAGTAATCTCTTTTTAATAGCAGAGTGCCCCCATGATCATGAACTGCAATAGAAAAGGTGTTAGCTGAAGCAACACTTCTGGGTTATTGCTCGTAGAACTTATTGGATGGGAGGATTAAATTTTAGGTGTTAAGAGTTTTGTGAACTTCATGAGGTTGCTTGATTATGATGCTCTCTTGCATTACCTGATAAATCAGGTCAACATGCCGATTCTACTCATTCATGTGCCTTCTCATCGCAGATCCTGTCCAAAGTTTTGTCTATAGGAACTGCAATCTCATCGTCATCCATCCAAGTTCTCTTGCAGGATTACTTGCAAAGTCTTGTCCTTTGTACCAGACATTTAGCTGTAAGAAGAGCTAAGAATGTTTGACCCCCTTCCTCCACTTGACCATCCTTACTCGGTTTTCTACATTGACTTCATTGTTAGGGTTAGGAGCCTTAATGTCTGTTTCATTGCGTCTAGAGATGCTTCTCCCTCATCTTAATCAAATCTTTTACCATACCACTAGACTGACCCTATAAAATGAGCTGGGAAGTTTCTCTCCATTTCTCTCTATGTGAGATCCATTGGAGAGCCTCTCCACTCTTTTCATTTGTGGGAAATTTCCTTTGTTGTTCCGGCTTATGCATTCACTTGATCAAGAGGCAAGGGTGGTCTCTAATTTCTTTCTCCTAGCTTTTTGGAAATGGTCCTATAAGAGCAGTTTCCAATTCTTAGAAATTCTCTTAGATCCTTTCACATATTAAATTACTAGGGGACTTGTAAAATCACCAAGGAAATTGTGACTTCACTTTTTTGAAGTTAAAGTGATCTCGGGATGCATTTTGGTAAACATACTTATTTCTTTTAATCTAGATCAACCTCAACACATTGGTTGAAACATTAAGTGCAAAACACTCAAGAAACTTTTTTTCGGTGATGGAAGAGCATATTGGGAAGAACCTAACTATCCTCTACGATGGAGAAAATTGGGAGTACTCATGGTCATGCTGACATGTCCAAGAGATTCTAGCTTAAATGCTTCTACATTGCAAATTCTCAACATTTCTCATTGAAGATGCTAGTTGAAAACTTTCTTGTTCAAGTAGTAATAAGAGTTGTTTGATTGTAACAAAATAATCATAGAAGAGGCCTTTTGAGGCTTTATAATATTATTGAGGCTTTATAATATTATATCAGACTTTGGTTCCCTTGGATCACAAAGTAGTTATAGAGCTCTCTTCTCGTACATGCCTTTAAAATCTAATAATGGGGCTGTAGAATAAATTTTAACTTTCTTAAGCGTAAGGTTTAATTAATTTCCTAACTAGTGTGTTATTTAGTGGACATATTCATTTTTCATATAAAGAAATAAAGAAACGACAGAGCTGGGATTTGAAAACATTATAAGCTAAAGTATGGACTAGACAAGTGAAGTTGTATCCCTAAGTTGATGTTTGTAGAAGGCAAAAGGTTGACAAAAGTTTTGCAATAATTCTAGAACAAATTCTAGACTATTCAAACGAAACCAATGGCAATGACTTGTACAAAGTAGATAAACTGGATTTAGTAATAGTAACCTAGCACAAAATAGGCAAGTGTTAGGAAATGGTTGAACGGGATTCTAGAGTTGATCTCTCAAAATTGCAGTCTCAATCATACTTCCATGCTTGAGACTAGGTGTAGGCGCTGGCAACCTTGCATCATATAGTCACAAAACTTTACCAAAAGTTATTATGCCTTAGTTTCACTATCCCTCAATATGCTTGTAGAATGTATATTCAATTCACTTGTAGGGAGATTTTGATGGTAGAAGCTCTTGGCTTGGGATAAGAAAATTAGGCTGGTTTGCATTTGAAATTACTTAAGTTAGTCCCTTGGACTGGTATTTTTCATCCTCAACAAAAAACGATAGAGATGTGGGTGGGCGCCAAGTTGTTTATTACTCAATTGATAAACAACTATCTACTGTGAGTAAATGGATTTAACACAAAAAATTAAATGAGTTATACCAATAGTTGCAAAATAATATCAACCATTTCTTTCTTGCTCTTATACAAAATTGTAGTTGAGGGAGCACTTCCGACATGTTGCCCCTTCCTTGACTATGAGAGATCTATATAAACTCTCAATGATTGCAAAGTTACCACAATTGTTGATAATGACCATGAAGCTATCACCAAAAGCTATGCACAATAACGTTATGGACTACGGAAATGATATGTCTACAATTATTGTGAAATTATATTTTTGTTAACATCTAGAAGTTGACAAAACATTAAACCAAATGAGTAAAACATAACTAATACAAAATATGCTATTTATCCCCCCTCCCCCTCACCCCACCTTGAAGAAAAGTTTTCTTGTAGACTACAAGGAAACATAATGAATGACACTATTGAGGGGCAAGGGAAACATAATTGGAAGAAGAAAGAGTCAAATGGTGAGAAACAACCATGTGTAATTCATAAAATTCGTCCACCCCTTGCTTTAGTTGGTTAGTAGGAAGGAGTACACTCTCCCAAGAACCCTTGACCATTTGCACTGCTTCCAATAGCTAAGATTTGGCCTCATCATTTTTTACAACTCATATTTCCATATTATTTCAATCCTTTTTGGGTGACTTATTTCTCTCCAATTGAGTAAGTGCTTGTTGGGCTAGTTGGGCTTGAAATCTGAGCCTTTGGTCTTCAAGTTCCACTTGTAAGTTTTGCTAAAAATGTATTGATTCACCAATTTCAACACTGAGAGTATGTAAGACTGCCATTTTATTTTCCAACATAAGAATGAGAGAATGCATCTAGAAAAAGTGTTATACCTTTTTGTGTCATATAGAATCTCTTATGTTTTAGGGAGAGGAAGTCTTAGATTTTGATGGAGAGGAGCTTTGTCTAGTTGTAATTTTTCCCCTTGCTAACCCTGATCATGTATTCAATCATCCATGTTGCAACATCCGAGGCTTGTGTGGCCCCCATTAACCATTTTAAAATAAGGTCTAAGATACATTTCCAAATATGCTTAACCAATAAAGTTTGAAATCTCAACAACTTAAGTATGGAACTTGAATTATCTTGGTAACTAGGAGATATTTTCCACAACAAGTCAAATTGATGAGCTTAAGGGGCTTTCTAATGAATGATTCATAAGGCATGACACTTGCTGAAGGTTTTGCAAATGGGGTTTCAAGAAAAGTGGGCTTAACCTTGGAGGAAATTCCGTGGTTAAGTGCGCTTGAGCTGGAGTAGTGCTGGGATGGGTGACCTCCCGGTAAGTCCCGGTGCTTCACCTCAGTGAGCATCACCTAGATGCAATGGGTGCTAAGTGTTCCATTCATTGTCATGAGAGATGGGTTCTTGTGAACCACTCCTCATAAAAAATGGGTCAACTAGTTTGACTCAAAAACTACACAGTTGAATCCTGATAGCAAATTTAATTATCTTATTCATGCATTTTTTAGAGGATGAGCTTTTGGATTTCCAACCCAGAACAACCAAAATTTAGAAGTAGTAACACTCTCCTAGGTGAGAGCTTCTATGGTATTGGTGCCTTGGGTTTCTGATTCTTGTTTTTTCCCTTTTTCCTTTAATCATGTTGTAGGTGATAACCTTTTTGTACTGCCATCCACTTTTTCAAATGCTTTATCTGATGTTGTTTTCAAAATCTTCGGTCTATATGGCAAGGAAGGGAGATTGCTTGTTGCATTTATTTCATTAGCTGAGATTACTTCTTTTCCTTTTCTTGCCATGGCCAATGCCACTTGAGAAAAACCTAAGTTATCACTAGCAAAATATTGGAGGAAGCTAGTACTTGGAATAGCACTTTTATCTTCTCTAGTCCTTTGATCTTTTGGGTTTCTCTAAACTTAGCCAACTTTTCTTCAATTGTAGATTGTGATGTTGGAATGCAGCATAAATGAATGAACCACTAAATTCTTGTAAAGGCCATTTAGATAGATATTAACTTATTAGAACTACTTTCAATTGGCTTTTCTTGCTTTAGAAGTACTATTGATGTTGTTCAAGGTAGGCATCCCTCAGGGAAATGTTGATTTTCATGTGGGAAGAAGAAACCAAATTGTATAACAGTAGTTAAGAGCAAGATTGATATGTGTATGCAAAGATTTGTGGTTGTTATGACAATCAAAACATTCAATTCTTTGTATGATGTGAACAACATAAGGCTGTATACTTAAAAAACCTTACGGGTTCTTATGGTAGGGGTAGCAAAATGCCGTATGACATATTAAGGCAAAAAGGAACCATTGGGAAAAATGTGTTATACAACATTTATAAACCACTATATCAATCTTTTGGGTTTCTCTAAACTTAGCCTACTTTTCTTCATTTGTAGGTTGTGATTTTGGAATGCAGCATAATTGAATGGACCTCTAAATTCCTGCAAAGGCCATTTGGGTAGTTATTTGAACTACTTTCAATAGGCTTTTCTTGCATAAGTTGTACTATTGATGTTGTTCAAGGAAGACATCCCTTAGGGAAATGTTGATTGGCATGTGGGAAGAAGAAATCAAATTGTATAACAATAGTTAAGAGCAAGATTGATATGTGTATGCAAAGATTTGTGGTTGGTACAAGCAGCAAAAAAATCAATTCTTTGTATGATGTGAACAATGCAAGGCTGTACTTAAACAAGTTTGTGAGTGTAGGGGTAGAAAAATGTCGTACGACATCTTAATGCGGAAAGGAATCATTGGGAAAAATTTGTAGTTGTATTTTTTACCCATTTTTTAGTAGTTCATGTGAATATGGATCTGATTTTATTTTTGTATTTTTATTAGGATGTCTACGAGTCTTATTTTGGTACACGAAAAAGGGGGTATTTTCAAAATATAATTTAATAAATATTGGTTAAATGTTTAGGCTTTTAGTTAACCCCACACTTTTCTCATGCCCCTCTGTGTGGGCCTAGTCAAGAGTTTTCCTTTTCTTGGAGAAGAAAAGAAGCATTATTTTTCCTTTTGGAGCATGTTAAGGAAAGAGGAAAAGTTTTTAAGAGAAACAACATTTTGTTTTGACTTGGCTGACCTCTGTGTTAGGGGTTCATCTTGTTCATCACTTCTAACAAAAGGTAGGCAACCTATATCAACCACTATATGGTCCTCATTCTTCACCATATGACTCTCCTCATTCTTCTTTCTATACTTCTCCCCATTCTTCACGATACGACCCTTCATTTTTTACTATACGACTCTCCTCTGCAATTGCCCGGCCATTAAAAGTTTCTTTGCTTGATGTATAACCAAATACTTCTACAACATGACCTTGCCCTCTTATACTTATGTGTTCCTTGAATGTTCTTCAATTTTTGTTGTCTCTAACTTATAATTTTAAGCTATCTTCACCATATTGGCATATAGTTTTCTACTATCTCCATTGTTTAATTCTATTGGGAATGTTTAAAAGATTAAAAAAAATCTATTGGGGCTTGTATAGGTGTGTGTTTTCACTTTTGTGTATGAGGGTGCTCGAGGAAATCAAAGTAATAAAGATGCCATTGGGAAAGAGTGTGAGGCCATAGATTTTTGAAAATGGAAAAACATATGGAAGGAGTGATGGCTAGAAGTTGTGAAATACTTCACACGTATGGTAGAAGAAGCTATAAAATATTCACAAGGAAAAAACTAGCCAAAAATTATAATTGAAAAGCTTCGAGGGAATTCCACAATAGCTCAGAGAGATTTTAGATGATTGAATCCCAAATTAAGCTTCAAAATTGCATGTTTATAAAACTTACATGCAATTTAGTTGTTAAAAAATGCAAAAGTGCCACTATACACTATGTTTGATTGTTTTCAAATAATTGTGTGTACAAATGATAATATGATCCACTAGTGGCCTAAGTCTATACTATCTATGATCACACTAGTGGCTCGGGGAACACAATTTCCTAAACAAATATGAGATAGTTAGAAAGAGATATTGGATTGAAATTGGGTGTTAATGGCATCTTGACAAAGGTTTTAAGGCTTGGGAATTAACTAAATAAATCCTAAAGCATACTAAAACATTGAGCACTAAATTTAGTGTGCAAGAGTAAAAATTGCAAAGAGGGCGATTTTTGATTGTATAGGACTTTGGCTTCGTTTACATTAAAAAGGTTTATAATTTGTTTAGCTAAATAATGAATCCTAAAAGATACCAAGGAATGTGCAGTAAAATTGGTGTACAATATAGAGTGAAAATTGCAAAGAGGGTGATTTTTTACTATATAGGGTTTGGGCTTTTTTTAAATTAAAAAGGTTTATAATTTTGTCAAAGGATGCATCCTCAAACATACGAAGGGAATGAGCACTAAAATTAGTGTGCAATATAGAGTGAAAATTCCAAAGAGGGTGATTTTCAAGTGTATAGGGCTTGAACTTCATTTACATTGAAGGTTTATAATTCATATAGAAAAACTTGGTTGATGGATTATAGCATTGTGGAAACCGTTTTGCTGTAAAAGGACATTAGATGTCATTAGGTATACTTTTGGATCAACTGTTATCATTTCTTCAATGCTAACTTGCCGAGTTGGAATCAAATCTGGGTATGGGTGTGTGGGTGCAGTACGTTGGTACAACATTTTTTTTTGGCTGGGTATATTTTGGGTACATCCAAACAAAAAGCATATAAAATCACAATTACACACATATTTTGTATCCTAACAACAAGAATTAAGTTAGAATATCATATATCATGTACAAAATTACTATAAATATTACAAATAATATTTACTAAATTGACAGCAATTTGCCAAACTTGAATGCTATTATACATATTAATTGTTTAATATAAAAATACTATAGTTAGTAATTTGCATCATGTGAATCTTCATCAAGACAAACATAATCACCATCATTGACATAAGTCGATGTAGGTAGATTAGAAGAACCACAAGTAGGCCTACCACAACTTGTGGTAAAAGTATGTTGGCTATCTTCCACCAAAGATTTTGGGATGAGGACAACAAGGGACATGTTTTGGGATGGATTTAGTTTTTGGGAGGCCTTTCTCAGGGGACAATAAAGGACAACTGTACAAAAATAGGGAATATTTAAAAAATATAGGAAATTTCAGTTTCATAGGATAACATTGATAAGACATTTGTTATATACATTTTAGAACCATAGCACACAATATTAGAATTGAAATGAGATTTCACACGAGAGTGGACAAATAAATTAACTTAATTTAATTGCTTTCATTGCCTATGTGCATATATATTATATAAAATTTACAACAAAATGGCAAAGGCTAAAAGTTACAACTACAAAATGACAAAAACATAGAAAATTTGTTGTTGCCATTATTTAGCATTGGTTGACACTACATCGAAATTTGAGTTTGAGTTTGAGTCACAACAAGTAGGATAGGCTGCCTCATCCAATGGAAGCCCAATCAATCCTTCTTGCACCTCCTCGTCAACTTGTGTGGTATCTTCAAGATTGACATTTCAATGTTTGGTTGTAATTTGTTGATCTTTAAAACACTATGCACAACCATCAACTTCTTTATTGTTAAGAGGTAAGCTTGTTCCTCTTCATTGACCAGATGAAGTTATATGTAGCCATTTCACTTGGAGTAGATGAACTAGCAACTTGTGAAAGGAGGCTAGTGGCAAACATCCTTAACTTTGGTGCATCCTTGCCATGCCATGTTCAGGATTTAATAGGGTTGGTTCAAGGTAATGTAACTCTATCCATCCTACCCTTTGGTTTACTGAATTTTGGATCGTGGAGATTAACAAAGGGTAGCCATTGTGTCATAAGTAACGTAGACTCATCCTATACATCTTTCAAAGGGCCTTCACGAGTCTTACATTCACCTCTTTATCATCAAATGGAGGCACTCTCTGAGGCCTTACTACATACCATTTGGGATTTAAAGAATAGGCTACCATATTATTTGGGGTGTTTGTTGGCAGGGAAAAGGCAGAGCCAAGACATCGACAGCAATTCTACCACAAACCACCGCAAGGAGGTTGTAGAGCTATTAATTGAAGATGCATCATCCTGGATAGTATTAGAATGTAAGGTACCTGTCACATCAACTAGATATATGTATAGGAAAAGATACAATGTAACATAGAGAGTATGTAGATGATAGAAAGGAATAGAGAAGGAAGATACAAGGATATAGTAAAGATAGATGACTATTGTATGAAGGCTGAATGTACATGGATGATAAATAGTGATATACATATATATGGAGTTATATCTATTATGCGTTATGGTTTATGGTCTGTTTTGTTTACTTCATTCTGTTAATTGGCTAATGTACAGTTCAGACTAACTCCTTACCCCTTTTGTATGACTAAGTCCAGGGTATAAATGCAACACATAGATGTTACTTGGGCATATTACTTTGGTCTATGTTCCCTCATTTTCTTGCTGATATTGGTTCCATAGCCAAGATCTTGGTTAGGCTGTGCAAAGGAAAGTGAGGAAATTCAGATTTGAAATCTCAATTCAGACTGAAGAATTAGAGGAAGAGATGATTTTTTTCTCATAGATTGTAGCACTATCTACTTGGTATCAGCCACATGAGAGGGGGTTAGGCACCGAGGGGATGAAGAATGGAAAAGAGGGAATCTTTGAAAAAAGATCCTTGAAAGGATGTGACCTATAAAAGGAAGATAGTGATTAACTACCATGGGAGCAGATAAAGGAGTAATCTAACACCAAATAAAAAACATCAATGAAAAAAGGACATAAGAAGAAATCAAGTTAAACAAGGCAAGCACAAACGGGTGAGGAAAGAAGGCAAAGACAAAACATGTAGAGGGAAGAAAGACACCACAAAAGATTGGAAAATGTAGAAAAGAAGAGGAATAAGCATGCCAATGAGGGTGTTGTTGAGTGCGCTGAGGTGGATGCTGCCGGTTAAGAGAAAGGGAAAGAAATTGAAAAGGAAGAATAGAAGACTCCAGAAAGGTTGAATTCACACTAGGGAAAGTAGGACAAATCCTAACAGATTTGAAGAAGAGCATGGAAAATCCAAAAAGTTGTTGGTAGAGAACTGTCGAAGCATGGAGGCCTCAACCCTACTGCACCACTCTGAATGTCCAATAATCAAGTTGGATCTATCACACATTACCATCAAGTTGGATGATAGATTTCTTGAATTCCTGAAAACGTTGGAGAAAATTTGATCCATTAAAGAAGAGGATTTGGAAGAATTAGTGAATAAAACTGTAAAGAAGTTAAGAAGAGAAGAAATAAAAAAATGAACTAACGTCGTATTTAACTTAGGTAAAGAATTATTTTCAATAAATAATGAAATGTCACTAACAAATAAGAAGATAAGACATTACCAAAGATGAAAAGAGGTTTTGAAGAGTCTAAACCTGTGGACCAAGACCTATCCCCTATGCCATATAAAACAAAAAGGATATCGGTAGAAGAGACTGCCTAAAGAAGAGAAGAGTCAACAAGAGGATAAAGTAGCAGATTGGGAACAGATCTTGGGGAAAGGATATTTTGAGATAAAGGTAGAAAGGGACAAGGTTAGAGAAACAGGAGAAACATAAATTGGAACTGTTAATCAAGCTTCTGGTATTCCGCAAGGATACTACAGAAGTTGCGGAGCACATATTACTTTTGGAGTCACTATGGTAGAGGAAGGACATTGAAGAAGACAAGATCAAACTACTAGATTGTGTGGCATCCTTGAGGAAAGACTCGTTAGATTGGTACAAGAAGACGCACCCAAAACATGACAAAGATTGGGAAGAAGTCAAGAAGAATTTCTTGATCAACTTTGACACTTCAAAATTACCAACCAAATGAGCGATTTAGTATAGAGAAGAGGAGAATCAGTTAATTATTATGATTAAAGAAGATCTACTAACAAAAAAAAAGTAGAATGGTTCATTTTAGTGACAGATATATATCAGAGCAGCACTAGATGGAAGGATATTTGACACCTACCTAGATGCGGTAACCATGGCCTATTGCATTGAGGCACAACCATGGAGAAAGGAGGATAAGGAGAAAGTGAAGCCATGGAGAAATTGCAATTCGCAATTGAACAATTGATTTTGTCTCAAGACATCATGGCAAGGGAGGATGCTAATAAGACAAAACAAAACATTTGGTGCACATATTATTCAAGATAAGGTCACTTGATAAATGATTGCCCAAAGGTGCATGGAGAGAAAACAAGCAACAACAATCAAAGTAGAATCCCAAATAGTACAACCAAAGTTAATTTCAGCATAGCATGGAGTATGTAGACAATGGGAAAGCTATGAGATAGAAAATTGTTCATCTCAAGCATTTTTATCAAAAATGCAGAAGATCATTTGGTCCCTAGATGTCTATTATAGAGACATAGACTGAAATATGGCTTATGTTAAGGGACTTGCGGAGTGGTCCTTGTACACACATGATGCAAGATATAGGCAGCCCCTGTGGAGGAATAGTAGCAATGCTAATTCATTGCAAATTGCTCCTCTACAAACTATCAAGGGGACAATATATAGTTTAATTACAAATGAGGTAGAGGATGTAAAAGGTGTAATCATAGGAGAGATGGTGCTACTTGCTACAAATGTAATAAGAATAAACATTATGCCATAGAATGCTGGTCCAAAAAGCGAAAGAGTTGTGCATTTTATGATAGTGGAAATTGCGATTTATACAATTTTGAGACGGAACAACAATATTTTCAGCATGTGCTACCACAATCTAGGATGAACTTCAGGGGCTAATAGGGGAGCAAGGGTTATTGGAGAATCCCTCCACAAGGAGCTAGATGATGTCAACAAGATGGCATTTGGTCATGAAATACATTTAATAGGGAGTATTCTGGAGAAGATAATCAATAAGTGATGAGGCCCTCGAAAAACAAAGTTCAAATAATTAGAAGAATAGAATTGCAGTAATCACCCGCAAAGGGATTGATATTTGTAGGAATAAGAAGAAAATGAATAAGGAAATGAGTGAAGAATCAAGATGGGAAGAAGATGAGCATGGTTACTTCCGACCTACAATGCAACAACGTGATAAGGTGACAAAGAATGGCAAGCAAACCATTATTCATTAGCGGAATGATGAAATAACCCGCTTTTCAAAAGAAGAGGTGCTTATGTTAAAGAAATTGGCTTCTTTAGCACAACAAAAAGATTTATTAGTCAAATTGAAGCAATTGGGCAAATATTGGAACAAACAGACTCCCAAGCATCCATAAGTTCATAGAATAACTCAAGATCGGATTGGAAAAATGGAGTACTCCTAATAACTGCATAATTAAACAATCATAAGGTAAAACATGCCATGGTAGACTTGGATGCTTATATAAGTGTCATAGCAACAACTCCTTGGGAACAAGTAGGAAGATTTAAATTGGCGAAAAGCCCATTTAATATGAGTTTGTCAAATCAGTCTACAATGCAAATGATGGGGACATGGAAGAATGTTGAAGTAAATGTCCAAGGCTTGAAACAACAACAAATTTTGAAGTGGTAGAAATGAAAGAGCCTTTTAATACATTTAGGGCATTTGTTAGTTCTAAAATAGTTTGTGAATGCATATGGCATTGTGATTCCATAAAATAAGAGATTTTATTTGTGGATGATAATAAGGTGATACACATCCCTCCAAGCAATGATGAAGATAACTCATATGTTGAGGAAATTGCCCTAGAAAGAGATGAAGAAGATAATTCAAGATTGATCTATTTGATCTCTAAATTTTCTGTTGGAGAAGAAGACCCATATAGTGAAGGAGAGATTGAGGTAGAAAGTAAAAATATAGTATAGATGGTGATGAGGTACTAGATGCATGGATGCAAGAGGAACAAGAATTAACATCCCAGAAGGTATATGGGTTCTAGGGAGCCTTCATGATACAAAAACAATCTAGAAATGCTCCACATATTACTGCAAAAAGGAGGTAGGTACTGTAGAAAGCAGAAACTAGTAACAAATCTCAAACACTTGAGAGTTAAAGCAAACAAAGCACTGTTGCACCAAGTATTCAAATAATCCTATAAGATTGAACAAGGAAAAAACACAAGGCCACACATTACAAAACTAGCTTATGGAGGAACAAAGGAGCAACACAAAGATGGCCATGGCAAGTTCCACCACATCTAAATTAAGTGATTACTTCCAAAAGAAGTTGGTATTGATAGTTAGATATAAGTTTGAAGATCCATTTCCTCAACCTAACCTAAACCCTAAGGACATCAAATAGGGTAGTAGGAAAACAATTTATGTTGAACTTATAAGTTAACATACCTCATTATATAACATTATTTGTATTATTTTAGTATAATAGTTATATAATAGTACATTAATCTCCCTGCCAAAATAGAGGTATAGAAAAGTTGATGGGCAAATAGATGCGAGAAGATGAAAAAATGGCTATAATATTTAATGCACTTCGCTATCTCAAAATCTATAAATACAAGAAGGATCAATCACCACCGACTAGTTTGCTCTCTCTTACACACACTTGCCAAATCCCACGCTCTCATATGCTTCCATTGTGAAACACTAGCAAGAACATTATTGTTAGTTGTGACACAACAATGGCCGCTCCCATCTTCATCAACATTTCCCAAAAGGCCCAATCCAAATATAAGAAATTTTCGTACAAAGCCAAGGAGATATATTTGGAGGGGGCAATCTCTAAAGTGCTTGCAGATGTAATTTACACATAAGATATAAGAATGTATATCCATGCGTTGCTAACAGAAATAGACCAAACCAAGTTTGAGGCCCTAAGGTTAACTCTTTTGCAGCTTGGAATGCAGAGCTACCTTCCACATTATAGTGGCATGGCAAAGAAGAGGTTAGACGTTTATAAAGACTTTCTAGACTTCACATGAGAGGAGGGGTGACTCTGGATTATCTTAAGCCGGATCCATAATGAGTATTTGTACTTGGATGGGCCATATAGGGTAGCAAAGAAGGCCATCAAAGCTGTCATTGGCCTATACATGCAAAGGCAAGTACTGCTGAAGAAAGTAATAAAAAATTTGTAGGTGACCAAGCTAATTGAGGCCCTATATGATCAAAATTTAGATTTGACCAAATTCACAAACCTTGTGGTGAAGTATGCCACCATGGCAATCGCATACAAAGTATATTACACCAATAGAGAAGACTCCACAACTACAACTTAAATCCATGCAATATACCAAATGGTGGTTGAAGGCAAAGATATTGACCTTTGTGAAGTCTTGTGGCAAGAACTCTTGGAAAATGTGGAACACACTAAGCAATTGACTATCAGTTTTGATATGACACCCTCATCATTCTCTGGCATTCTATTGCATAAATGAGCTGCCAACATTTGCAAGGAAGATCTGGGATACATACATATTGGAAGCTGCACAAATTTAGGACCATGCGAAACATTTTCAAGATGCCACCTCCTGCATGACTACATATTGGGTTTTTTTAAAAATCCCTCCCACAAAAGATGCACAAGAGGAAATGGATTTCCTATGATATGGTCTACAAATACATTGAAAACATTGTTTGCTTGGTTGACAAAGACTTCACATTGATGGAGGCAATTGAACCCCAGACATCCTTGATCCCCAAATTGTCGTATGAAATGATAGATGCAGAGATAGACTCTTATACAACACCTCTACTTAGCCTCCCCAAAGAGCTGGAAGTAGAGAGCTTCATAACTTACTTGGAATTCATGGACAACATGTCCAAGAAGTCCAAGGAGCATATGGACAAGAACTGGGAAAAACTAAAGGAGAAATGGGGTATTCCTAAGAAGGAATCAGAAGAACAAAGTACATCTACTCCACGGAGTTTCGAGAAACTGCATGTGTGAGCTTCATTGACATGATCTATTCAATTAGAGAGGAGCTCAAAAAGGGCCAAGCAGAAATTGCCAACCACACTGCTGCAAAGGGAGCCATCAATGGAAGAGGCCTAAGAGGTAGTGCTACAAATGAACACGGAGAAGAAGAAACGAAAGAAAGAAGAATACAAAGAAACCACATAAGAGATTTCAAAAGAGGAGCCACCAACAACAAAAAAAAGTAGAGCCACTAGTGAATTAAGACCAATTCTACATGGGCTATTTTGAAAAGAGGTTCTGGAGAAAACCTTCGAACTCTACAAAAATTGTAACACATAATAAGGTATCTCAAGAGGGGCACTAGTCAGATATATGGTGGCCTCCAAACCACATTGGAGGATCTTATAGAGAGACTTCCAATTCAATTGGTTGTTGCACTAAAGCGTAGGAGAGAACAAGATGCACAAGAAGAAAAATTAAAAGAGGTAGCCATTGTTAAGGTATTTCTCTTAGCCACTTTGGTTCAAAAGGAAAAGATAACGTAGATACAAACCAAGGAGTTAAGGTTGAAACAAAGATTGGACAAATTGATGCTTGGGAAGCCAGAGATCACCAAGCAAATTCTGGTGAAATTACATAAGCCATCGCAAAAGCTTACAAGGAGCTTTGTGAGGAAGAAGCAAAATTTGAAATGTTGACTTCTTCAGAATTTGACCCCATAGACCATAGGGCTCCCTCTCCCCTGCATACCTCTAGCACACCTTCATCTTCGACCACCTCCCCTATACAATCCATCAAAGACTTCTTGATCAAACAAAAACAAATCCAACTAGAAGCCTCTTAGCAACTAGTCCAATTAGCTTTGGTTGGTTCCTAGATGGACCTTAGTAGTATCCCTTTGATCCAAAAATGTCAATTGGGGGACCTGTTACACCAGACAACAATTCAAAGCAACATGTAGATAGCATTAAACAATTGGAAGATATTGTAAAGGATATCTAGGGTAAATGTCCTCACCTACTTCTTCCCAACAGGTGAATGGGGTACTTCAAGAGACACAATTGTAGAAGACAACCATGTGAGAAAATGTACTTGTGGAGCTCCAAAATACGAGAATGGACGCAGAGAGAAAGAAATGTGCCACCTCTCATTCCACCTTGGAATCCATCATGAGAATATTGAAAAATACACAAGAAGACATCAAAGCCTTATATTAGTTGTTTTAGTGGTCCACTATCAGTACACAACTTAAGGCTCAAATGGATCAAACTGAGTTGCATATCCTCCAAGCAGCCACCTCTTATGATGTCGTACAATATTATAATGGGCAGTTTCGGATGCAGATCAAAGCCCTGCACACATGGTCTCATTTTCAACAATTGTAGGATCAGAGGGAATAAACAATACGTAAGTTCCAACAACTTAGGGAAGTGGTCAATTCGTGGTTGGCCCACATCATCAACCTTCTCAAAGATGGATTAGTGATATTAGAAAACAAACAGAGGATTTCCTTTCCAGGATAGTTCAAGCCTATGGAAGGACTACATTACTGATGGATAAAGTCCAAGAATTGGAGGAGACATGGAAAGAATTTCAGCCAATTGGAGACACGATGATTCCTCCTCTTAAGGCATTAAAGAGTGTCCCTACATTAGTTTTGATTCGAGGAGTAACTGAGAGAGGAAGTGCATATTGACTTTGGTCATTGGTACCATACCTTGTCCATGAGGAGGTCTACATTGAGCATGCACATGCTGATTGTCTTGATATTGAGGGCCATTTCCTGGAAATACATTGGAAAGTCCAAGAAGTGCATCTGACTTTGGTCAGTGGTATATTCCTTGTCCATGAGGAGGTCTGCATTTGAGCATGCAAAGGCAGATTGTCTTGATATAGAGGGTCCTTTCTTAGAAATACATTGGAAAGTCCTTGTTGCAATCAAGGAATTATTTGGTCTTGACATTGATGCTTCAAGTGAGTTGAACTTAGAGAAGTTAAAAGAAGAGTTGAAATTAGTTGACTTCAGGGATATGGAATCCATTAAGAAGAGTTAGTTGGATGGTTTTCTCTCGCTTATGATTTCCATTAATGATCTGCAGAAGCATACTTCAGATTGGGACAACATACGTGATATTCGCATGGAGAGTTTAGAGGTAATTGAACTTCAACATAGCAACCTGCCCAATATTGTCATGGATGAACTTGGTACAATTATGATTAAGTTCATTGAGTTTGCTAGAAAGGAGAAAGAAAAGGAGGGTGCATCTCGTGGATGATGAATTGTTCAATGACTAGGCATCTTCATTTTTTCTTATTGGACCTCATGGTATCAAATTTTCTCATTGGTTTATTTTGTGGTGCCTCATTCTCATTGGCTATGTATTTAATGATTGTAGCTATCCTAATTAAGGCTTTCTCTAAGTAAATCTGGGCCATTGATTTTGATTTAATCTTGGTCGTTCATTGTAATTGGGGCTCTTATATAAACCCCGCCCCTCTCATTTGTAGAAGGGGAGATTGTTGGAAAATTGTTGCAAATATACTGCCAAATTTGCTGCATATTTATTGTTGTGTTGTGCATGGTGAATACTTGTAGTCTTTTGGAGTATTGCATAATGATCTATTGGAATCATTTGCCGTTGCACCAAAAGCTCGAACTATCAATGCCCGATACAAATGTCAAATTTAACACGATCCACAGGAGGCGGTTAAGCCATGTCACGAATCTCCAAGGAGGTGCTGACCACCAAGTCAACAATCTCCCCCTCAGCACCGACTGAGCCTTCAGCACCCACTGAAGGGAGACTCGAACCCGTGACCCAAGGCTTTGATACCAATTGTTGGAATCATTTGCCGTTGCACCAAAAGCTCGAACTATCAATGCCCGATACAAATGTCAGATTTAACCCGATCCACAGGAGGCGGTTAAGCCATGTCACGAATCTCCAAGGAGGTGCTGACCACCAAGTCAACATGATCTACATTCCTCATTTAAAATAGATTTGATTTCAAGTATTTAGTTAGAATTTGCTTAGGATAGTTAAGTGGGATAAAAGTAATTGTGAATGTATCTCTGCTTGACCCGATCATAGACCAAACCACTAGTTGCTTATTGATTGTAAGTCTTGCCTTGCGTGGTCGAATGACATTATTATGAATTTAACTTCAATTGGTACTTGCTCATTGATTTGCATCCATAGATGGGATTGATGAAATGGTAGTAATTTGAACATCTTTCGAACAGACCTTAGAAGATTGCACTAGGTGGCTGGAGTTGATGACAAGACTGCATCTAGTAGAGTCCAAGGATATTCACTTTTCCTTGCATCCTTGAGTAGATGGAAATTAGTTTAGGATCGCAAGTCTACGTTCATTGCATTTCATTTCATGAGTTGAGAGTTAAAATATTTTCATTGCACATTGTGAAGCCATATCATCCAAGGTGAAGTTGACTAAGTCCTAGTGTACTAGCGTAAGTCCCCTCGTGATAACCTGCATATCACATCATAACAATTGAGTTAAATCCACCATTTGAAAAAACCTTGGAGTCACCTCTATGATCTTTCATTGCCATCTCTAGCATAACTGGTGTCTTTATTCAAGAGAGGATTCAATATTTGGTGTTTCATCCTGAAACCATTAGTGTTCTATTCTGCATGTTGTAAGGGTATAAAACTCTCATCAACACTACCATCTTTTATTTTATATTACAGTCACACCAACAAGTACTGGGAAGCCATAATTGCTTGTAATCTAGGGGTTATACCTCTAGCTTGTGCTATCTAGAATTTGTTTGGGGTCCTTCTGAAACATCTATTGGTTCAAATCTTATTTTTTTGTCTGTGAGATTTACTCCTGTAATGATGTACTTTCCAAGGGACAGAGATAGTTTATTTGAATATTGGACTGCCATAGATTGTATCTATACTGTCATTCTTTTCAGTTATTACCAATTATTACTTGCACATTGAAAATGTCCCATACATAGATACATAGTACGAGAAATTGCCTTGTAAGCTTATATGATTATATCAATATAGAAGTGAAGAATAATAGCCATTAGAAAATTGGATGCAAAGTTTATTTTCAAGATAAAATGCTTAGTGATAAATCATAAAATAGTCAGCTTTCTCAGAATGAAGAATAGAGACGGGACTTGCAGAATATGCCCCGCTTCTTGCAGAGATGACTGTAACGAGGCCCACAGAAGCTGCTATTCAGAATAAGAAGCATGGAAGAACACATGTTACTGCTACTTGCAGTGACCGCAATATGAACTTGATTATGGAGTTGGGAGCTGATGAAGTATTTGATTATACCAATATACCATGGTGAACATTTAAACTTTAATCTAAACTCTTCTACTAAAGTGATCAAACTAACCCCAAGTATAATGTCATTATCTAAAGTTTTGTACATAAAGAGACACTAGCCAGGCAACAACTTGTGTTGTTATTTGTTTGAAGCAAACAAGAGGACCTTCCACCAAGGATACATGCCTCAAAAGATGGCTATTTGATTTCTTGAATAGGAGCAAAAATCCAAGTTGGAGGTGGACCACTTTGCAGATGAGTTCTTGTGCAAATGACTTGTGGAACATCATGCGTGAAGAAAACTATTAGCAATGAAGACTTTGCAAGCCCGGTGGACCAGAACTTGCTAGTCAAAGCTGAGTGTGGGAAAATTTATGTAGTCAAAGATAACTTTAAAGTGATCATATTACTTTTATTACGTATGTCACTTTGAGGCTCACAGCTTCTGTACGTTGATATGCCTTCAAATATTTTAACATTTGCTTGAGGGACAAGGAAGTACAACAGAACTTGCTGCACATGGCATTATCAGAAAAAGTGTATGCCTCTCTTCCATAGTGTTGGTTTTGCAGCTTGCAAAAGTAGTAACAGTATCCAAATAAATATTTTTGTCCTCACTCAAATGGCAAGTGTTATGTCATGATTCTATTTTTTATTTGGCTATGTATACTCCTGACACCAATTTTGCCTGCCCTGCAGAGTGATCTTAGGGTAAAATCTGCAAGACACCACTGTAGGATTTGTGCCATTTCCATGGCCTCCATGCCCACTATTCAAAGCTGTGAGTGTGGGAAAATTTATGGTAGTCAAAGATAAGTTTAAAGTGATCATATTACTTTTACCATGTATGTCACTTTCAGGCTCACAGCTTCTGTACGTTGATATGCCTTCAAATATTTTAACATTTGCCTGAGGGACAAGGAAGTACTACAGAACTTGCTGCACATGGCATTATCAGAAAAGGTGTATGCCTCTCTTCCATAGTGTTGGTTTTGCAGCTTGCAACAGTAGTAACTGTATCCAAATAGACATTTTTGTCCTCACTCGAATGGCAAGCATTACGTCATGATTCTATTTTTTATTTGGCTATGTATGCTCCAGACACCAATTTTGCCTGCCCTGAAGAGTGATCTTAGGGTAAAATCTGCAAGACACCACTGTAGGATTTGTGCCATTTCCATGGCCTTTCCATGCCCACTATGGTTTAATGCTTACATCCCCATAATGTTTTACCAGCAATGTATTATCTATACAGTAAGAGTTGACTTACACCTTCAAACAATCAATACCAATCGTTTCATGCATGTGAAAGTTGACAAGATAGATATAATCATATATATATCTTACTTAAACAAATACCTATGTAACAATGAAATTCTCAGCCCAATCTTTTACGATTCTTATCTTGTTCAGTTATGCTTGACTTCAGGCCCAATCTTCTGAGTTTTATCTTAGTCAGTTGTGCTTGACTTCAGCCCCAATCTTCTACTAGTTTTGTCTTGGTCAGTTGTGCTTGACTAGGCTATTGTAAATTTTCAGCTTTTAGACTCTAGCAAAGCTTTTCTTCTTGAAGTGTTGTCAATATTTATGGTTATCATACGTAGAAGCAGGCATAGTAGTTCTTTTCCAAAATAATGCTTACTACTCAGGTCTGTTCTTATATTGTTTACAAAGTCACTTCTTAAGTCTTTAGAAACTTTTGGTTTGATTAATTTACTTGCATTACTTTAAAAGTAATGTTGTTTTCAGTTATATCAGAGGTGGCAAGTGTGAAAGCTATTGTATGTTTTCTTAGTTTCAAGGTACTTTCAATTTGCAATGGTCATTTCATTATGCTCTCATTTTTTTTGGGATCCAATATAATTCCTAAGTTGTTTTCATGTAGCAGATTAGCAAAAGGAGACTTCTGGTGTAGGTGTGTGCTTACTCAGCACGGTGAAATCAGCTACTTGAGGACAGAGATGCTGAAATTTTGTCAACTGATTACAAATTTGTATCCATAAAAATACATTAAGTAGCTTTGTACGCATGGCAACCTCTTTCATCTCCTTGTTACAATTTTTTTTTCTTGCCTTTAGGGTAAATTTTATGCTGTCTTTTCTGACTTTTGATTGAATCCTCCAGAGAATGTTTTGCTTAAAACATGAAATAAAGCCTCATAACTGAAAGAGAAGAAAGATAGAATAATTTTCCCCAAATTAATGATTTGTGGTTCTAAGTCTATAACATTCAAAATTTGCTTTCAAGAAACTATATGTATCAAATAAATGATTTGTGGGTACCATTGCCCATAACATACAAAATTTTCTTTCAAGAAAACTAGGTGTGAACTTTCGCCCTGTGAACATTAAAAAGTTTGGAAATCATTCAAATTTTGCCTTCAAGTAAACTAGGCTTAAACTTTCACCCTGTGAACTTTAAAAAGATTGGAAAAAATTTCAAATTTTGCCTTCAAGAAAACCAGGCATAAATTTTAACCCTGTAAACATTAAAAAGTTTGGGAAACATTCAGATATTGCTTTCAAGAAAACTAGGTGCGAACTTTTGCCCTGTAAACGTTAACAAGTTTGGGAAACACTCAAAAATTGCTTTTAAGAAAACTAGGTGTAAACATTAAAAAAGTTTGGAATTCATTTGCATTGGAGTTTTTGCCTACAATTTTTGCATAATATGTTTGATTTAATTAAAAAGTGGATAACTAACAATTGTGAAAATAAAAAAAGTTAATGTGTAAACTTGGAAACATTGAAAAGGAAATTAAATTTGCAAATGGTGTCAGCTATCCGTTAAAATCTTGACAATTATTTATAATTAACCCCTCGCATTGTATTTACTTAACAATATTAGCATCATAATTCAATCATTTTGGTAGTCCAATAAGAAAATGTCTCTGAAATGGATCTTACATATATTTGTAGGGCCCCTTTTTTCTTTCAAAATGTTAACAAACATTTTGCCTACAATCACTGGAATAGGATTGTCAACACTTGCAGTTACATTCATAATCCCATTTGAATTCACAAGCACTATATTATTTCAATGATATTTCGTGATTTGAGGAAAACTAAAATGATAGGATGCATCACTAGTCAGAAGTATGACATATAAAATTAATCACACGAATCTTGTAAATATCACACAGGTGTTAATTTACCTAGCATTTACTTGAACCCCAACTAAACTATTGACCAAACAATTTGAATGGATCACATTATTGGCTTGTTATAATTACAAAGATAATGCCCAACTTGGACACAGTGTTTTATTTGAATGTATATGTACTGGCAGCTTGTTTGCTTGTGACAAAACTTTTGGCGTGCTTCTGGAACTTTTGACTCTAAAGTATATGACAAACTAGCATGATTGCACCCATATAGAATCTTGTATTTCGTTCGTTTTAAGATATTTTTGGGTCATATGCATCACTTGACTTTGAAAAGGATTTGCCCTTTTGGGATTGCATGATATACATATAGCTCAAAAATTCTCATGGCAGACAAGTGCTGAGAAACTTGATCATGTTTGGTAAGAATTTATTATAAAAATTAATTATCTTTTTGAAGTAACCAAAATGAAAGAAAATTTAAGATAATTGAATTAATAATTTGACTATCCCTTACCCCCAACTTATTTTCCCATTATTTCCCCATTTTCTATCTCAACAAATGCAATGACAATGTCAATTCCGAATAAAGACAAAGATATCTTTTGTTTGTATTATGATAGTATCCATTTATAATCTATTTATTCATTTTTCTAACATGATTTCCAATTATTAGACTATAACTTAGCACTCAATTTATTTTCTGATTTTAAAGACAAGGATACTTTTGTTTGTATTATAATAGCATGATTATTATTGCAGATCTTTAAGATTGCGTGGTGGAGAGGAAGAGCATCTAATCATGTGTTATGTAAGATCAAAGATGGATGAACAAAGGTGAGTATTATTATTGTGTGTGGATTCCCATACATAATCTACTTATTTATTGCATCAACATGATTTCCAATGACTTGCAATGTATAACAAGTGGACAATATCACCTCCACTACAGAATGTAGTTGAGAAAATGAAGTAATAGTTTATACAGACACTTTGAACAAGCCATGTGTAAATAAAAGCAAACTTAGTGTTGTCAACCTTTTGATTGGCACAATCTAGCAAAGAGAATGTTTCAATTTGTAACAACATACAATTTCTTGTTACGAAGGTGAGCTACAAGTTGTATTAGAAGGCAAGCTTATGAAGTTTTAATAATTCCAATTCGAGTTTCAATCAATAAGAGTTCATTTTAATTATAAAGTTAGCGATTACAGGTGAATAGATCTAAGCTAACAAAAGAGTGGTGCTAGTTAAAAGTGTATTGTTATTTATACATTAATGTTTTGGATCACATTTTGCATTTTGAAAAAAATAAAATATACTATTCATTACGCCGAAGGCGTTCCCTATGTGAGCTTTTTGGCTCATGTTTGCCGATCAACGGTGGAAAAGGCTGGATAGAGAAATGACTACCATTGAAAACATCATGTCCGTTCATTTGTTTTTCATAAATGATATGGGTCATTGTCCACGGCACTTTCAAATTTCTCTGCGCAGTTTTTTAGCAGTGTACGTGGAGAAACGACAGGCGGTGGTGACGGCGGCCATGATTTTGTGGGTGTTTTGCTGTAAAGTTTCATCTGTTTTTTAGGGTTGTTGGAAGTAGATGGGCAGCATTCAATGCATTCCCAAGCGGGCAAAGGGAGGAGGAAGAAGAGTAATTTGCCTTTTTACTGTATTTCACTCATCCGTAGTCTCTTTGTGCATTTATAAAAGATGATTAACAAAATACATATAAAAATCTAATATTTTATCCTTTTAATAGATTTCATAAAAATTTGTAATATTTTAAGTTTAATTTTACTTGTCATTTTTAGTATTAATTTCAAATAATATTATGCCTAATTTTTTTAATAATAATTATAATATTTATAATACTATTTGATTTTTTATTTTGATATTTTTTTTAAGTATAATTGATTTTTAATTGAATAACCAGCATAATAAAAGAATTTAAAATTATATATTTATTTTCTAAAACTTAAATAATATTATAAAATATAAAAAAATTAATAAATGATTGAAATAGAGTAATGAAATTCTTTTAGTTATTAAGAAAGTGTATGAATATTACTTTAAAAAAAAGTTAGTCTGTATGTTGAAAGTGTGTTGAAATACGTTTTATAATCTCTTTTATAAGTTTGTCTACCTACTGCACCTCAAACAAATATTCTAATAGATCATTCCAAAGATAAGCAATTTAAAAAAAAGTTAGTCTGTATGTTAAAAGTGTGTTGAAATACGTTTTATAATCTCTTTTATAAGTTTGTCTACCTACTGCACCTCAAACAAATATTCTAATAGATCATTCCAAAGATAAGCAATTTTCAATCATATGTGCATTTCTATGGTTTGGAGTAAATAAATTAACTTTTGGCTTTTAACATATTCATATTAGACCTTAATCTATATTCTTTTTCATTTATGTCATGTTTAGGTTAGGGTTGTGTTTAGAGTTTGAATTTTCATCTTGTCTGGGATTAAGATTAGTAGTTATATCATGGTCATAATTATGGTTACAATTAGAGTTTTGATTAAGATTAATATTTAGCGTTAGGGTTACAATAGAAGTTTAGGCTTAAACCATGGTTAGGGTTAGGATTGGGTTTACAGTTTGAGTTATGATCTTGTTTAAGATTAGAGTTTAATGTTGGGATTAAAATTAGGGTTGAGGTTGAGGTTAGGATTGTGAATAAGGTTTAGGGCTACAATTATGGTTAGTGTAAGGGGTTACATCATTGTTAGTATTATGATTAGGGTTAGGATTTTGCAAGTAGGGTTAGGGTTAAGGTTAGGATTGATTATAAGATTTAGAAATTTGATTATTTTTATGATTAAAATTAGTGTGTTTAATAGGGTTAGGGTTAGGGTAATGGTTGAGGTTTATATCATGCTTAGGATTAGGGTTTTGTTTACATATTAGGTTATGGTCTTGTTTAGGATTAGGATTATGGTTAGGACTACCATTTAATGTTGTGCTAAGGTTTAAGGTGAAGGTTTATGGCAATGCAACATGATTATCTTAGACATTTTTAACAAAAAATAAGATCAAATTTTTTCTTTAATTGAACTTCAATATCTCTTCGGCATACCTATTGCACCCTAAGGTGCGATTGCTAGTATATTTGTCAAATAAGATTGTGCAATGATAATGATTAATATTTAGTGATGTTATTTTAATAGATTTGGTAGTATATTGTCCGCTAATGGGTCTTTTTGGACTAATCTAGAAGAAAAGGATGGTAAAAATGTCGATTAGATCAAAGTAAACTTTGATGGAGCAATGAAGGGCAACCCATGCTCATCAGGGGTATGATTTGTAGCACAAGATTTGGTTGGAAATATTGTGGTGATGGAAGCTAAAAGTTGACCGAACGAACAAATAACGAAGTGGAAGTGTATAGGCTACATTATTGGCAATCGAAATGGCCAAAAGATTATCCATTTCAAATTTATATTTGAACGAATATTCATTGATAATCATTTATTGTATTATTAAAGAGGAAGTATTATCCTGGAAATTAAATAAATATATAAAAATAATTAGAAAAATCTGAATGACATTCAAAGAATTTAAAGTATCACACACGATGAGGAGTAGCAGATACCCTGTCCAAATTGGCAAACAAATCAAATGCATGTGGAAAGTATGAGTTGTGGGAGGACTATTGAGATTTACAGTTTGGGCCTTTAGATTACTTGTATGTTGTTATGCATTCTATCCATCATGACAAATAATGCCTGGTATCTGTGAAGGGCTTGGACGTAGGAATTATTAATACCAATATGGTTGTTATTTTCCAGTACTTGGAGAAACGATGAGAGGAACGACAAAGCTGTAGAAAGGGTGGTTGCGTAGAGCAGAGTATGGAGGCAAATCTCATATTGATTAAGCAAAAACAACAACTCTCTGTCTTGGGCAAAACCCCAGAGAAGACATTGAAAGGTATATTCAAGATCAATGATCTAATTATTTGCCAAATAATAGACATATTACTCGATGAATGGCCCCCTTAAGCCAGGGAAGAATATGTAAACAAGTCTGCTTTTTTGCAAGTTTTTGATACAAATTTTGTTCTTTTGACTTGTATTTGTATATCCCCTGTAAATTTTGTATGACTCATTGGTATGTGTTGATAGTAGCGAATATACAGGGCAAGGCTCAAAGTAATTTTGTAAATTCTGTAAAAGGATGGTCTAGCCTAATAGTACTAGTAGGATGGTTAACTTGGCAGTATAACGATTGCTAGTAGATTCAGGTGGCATATAATCTTTTTTTTGAAGACACATAGATATGTATTGCTTATACTTTTTAAAATTTCAATATATAAATATCATAACTAATTAAAAAATATATTTGGAGTATGTTAAAAAAATATAATCTTTTTTTAAGACACATAGATATGTATTGCTTATACTTTTTAAAATTTCGATATATAAATATCATAACTAATTAAAAAATATATTTCGAATATGTTAAAAAAATATAATCTTTTTTTGAAGACACATAGATATGTATTGCTTATACTTTTTAAAATTTCGATATATAAATATCATAACTAATTAAAAAATATATTTGGAGTATGTTAAAAAATATTTTTGAATGTATTTCATTTTTAAGAAAACTAAAGATTAACAATTTCAGATAATAATTAACTCTTGAATTTTGAATTCGATATTTTAAACATAGTTAAATACAAAGTTTTTAATAAATTTATACTTTCTAAAATTAAAGAAAGTATAAATCTAAATTTTAATATAAAAATATTACAATAAAATAATGGAAGTCCAATATTACACATTATAACAAAAAAAATCAAATCAGCTTTCTATGCAAACACATATGTACACATACATCCATGCAAGAAGTATTTCACTAAATAGTTTAATAGACTATAAAAATAAACAAATTCAATTCCACTTAAATATACAATACTTTCTTTTTTAATATTACAATTAATCTACTAATTTACTATTTTTAAAAATTTTTTCTTGGAATAATTACATAGTACCTTAAAAATATTGCAAGGGGAAAATTGCTTTGCACTTTTTTTCACTAGTAAATTTTACCTTAAATTTCGACGAGAATTGGTCGAATTTTCTACAACAATTGGTCGAATAGACGACTAAAATTGTCGTCGATATTTTTTCGTCGAATTTTCTACATGGTGAATAATAGTCGCAATTTCGACCAGACAAGTCGTCGAATTATCCACTGAAACAATCCCTTTGAACTGGAAGAATAACACCATCACCTCGTCGAAGTCAATTGGTGTGAAGGTCGAAATATCGACCTTTATGCCCTTGAATTATCCACCCTCATTCGTCGAAAAGATCGTTGAATGTATAGCATTATGGTCGAAAATAGTATTGTGTAAAGGTTGAAATTGCAACCAATCCACCATCGAATGTATAGCATTCTGGTCGAAAATAGTGCTATGTAAAGGTTGAAATTGCGACCAATTCAAACTTTTGTTTAAAAAATAAAATGTGGTACACCATTTTCAATATATTCCTACTTTTAGTTGAATATATTGGTTGTCTATAATTAGCATTGCAATGTCAAATGCAACATGAATGTTAGCATGGTTTCTTGCTTCTCAAAGCCATTTAAAATTTGTTGATATTGATATTTGATGACGTTTGTTTGAACCATATATTTACAAACTTAAGTTCAAACAATAGTTGTTTATTTATCTGGATTATTAGATGGTTTTAATGAATGACTAGTACTGGTCTGAAAATCTAAAGTATTCCTGATTGCATCTATTTTGTTGTAGTTGTAATATAATCTAGTGAAACAAAATCTGATTAATATTTTGGGACTTACCTATTAGCATCAAAAAGTTTGCATTCAGGTCTTAGTTTAGTTTTCTAAACTGTGATGTCTCCATCATATCCATGAAACCAAACAAGCATAAAACACATGTTTTGGACTAGGTGAGGTAGACCTGGGACACTTTCAAGTTAGTTAGGAAGTAGAAGTATCAATTGTACATAGCATTAAATAGTTACTAATAGTTAGTCAATATTGAAGGATGTTTTATGAACCATGTAAGTAATTGGCAGCAAATATGAATAAGAATAGCATCAAGGAAATCAAAGTTGAACTAATATCATATCTATGAAAGTCATCTTATTTATAAGACTTCACAATAAAGAACAAGACGGATCATTTGATATCAAGAGAAAAGATTGTATGCCATTGTTGATAAGAGTGAAAGAGTAAGCATGGTACCATTGACAACACCACTTTGATACATGAACGGTACATTAGAAAACCAAGTGATCAACTATGTCTTAAATATAAGTGCTACTCTTCTGTTCATGGGTTCAAGACTTGAATCAAAACAACTAAAACATGAATACAAAATAGTTATGAGATAACAAGCAGATGATCGTTGTGGCCTTCATTTTGATTGTTTCTCATTTATTGTCTTCTCTTCTTTTTCTATGTGTCTTGAAAGGCACATATCACATGCAAAACACCTAATTAAAAGAGTTGGTATACATCTATTTGAAAGATAGGCCATAGGAAATTTGAAATTGATAAATAATAAAAATAAGGAAGAAGATCAATCTAGTTCATTTTACTTAATGATCAACATAAAAAAGTGAACATCACACCATTTGGGGACCACCCCAAGAAGTGATAAAGCATTTCTCACTCATAGAATCCCACAAAATTGTTAATTCATGAATCAAGACTATGAACTTTCAACCTAGGATCATTTGTGTGTCATTTAAAAGTGCATTAACATTAAACCAGGCCTATTTACATCCTATGTTGATCTATTCCAATGCTTCTTTTCCTGATCTAAAATTTGATTGATCTCCATTGGTCAAGGTCTACTGGTTGATAGCATAAATTTTATGAGGGTCACTATATGCCCTTAAGTCAACGCATAATGACTTGGGGAAGTATGCATGTAGAATGTGACCACCTTTTGGTAAATGCCAAGAAGGGTGAGAAAGATGTTGCTTGGCATATGATGAGTTGGTAGTAGAGATAACCATTGAGCTTGAGAAAGTTAAAATGCTTGTAAATATTAGGCCACCAAGAAGAGGTATAATTTTGTCACTTCTTCATTGTTCTTTCTTGGGATGATCTTAATTCATATGAATGTGATGCATTTTTCATTCAATCACATAATTGTCCAAGAGTTCGGCCTAGTCCAGTGTTCAAAATATTTCTAAAGATCTAAATGTTGACAAAAATATTTGTATTTATTGTTCTTTGATCATGGAGGATATAAATATGTTCATGTTTGTTTACTATATATCACAACCATGACTGTATCTTTTATTGTATCTTCTTTTACCTCATTATACTTTAGTGAGATGCCATGCTACTACCAACCCAAAAAATTAGAGATCCATCACTTCCATTGACTGCTTTTATATGTACTAATTACCATTGTCTTCACAATATACCCTTTCACTTTGGTGACTATCTATCTCATTACTAAGACTGTCAACACATATCTATATTACCACTTTGTAGAATTAAGAACCTCTAGTCTTCTTCACATCTGCCATGTTGTCTTTTAGAAATGAAAATCAATTTTGTTACTGTGGTCTGTGAGACTAACTCCCATGCATTTGATTGTAGCATCAATGCTTTGATTTATTAGTCCTCATACCCATGCGCTTATGACATGTCTTAATCTTTATAATTGTTACTTTGACATTTACCTTAATTATTGTCTTTGTGTAAAACCACTAATTATGTCTTTAGAAGCAAGTGTTTTAATCTTATAGTCTATATTCCTACTTCTTTAATGCTCATGATAACTACCTCCAAATATTTTTTGAACTAAATGCATTATCCCTGGTGTCCTTTAGATCTTTCATTGTCTTGGACTATCATATGATGCTCAACTGATAGCACCATTCTATGCAGAATTTGATATCATTGGTAAGACCACTTTGTAGTCTTTATTCATGGCTTTATCCACACCTTTCATGTCATTGTTGTTCTTTTCACTATTAGATCAATGTATATTACTACCCTAAGATTTCATCATAGTGATCGAGACTCATCTTGGATAGTTATAAATCCAAATTGTCCATGAGTTCATTGCTTAAACTGCTACATGACACATCCACTTCTACTCTTCACCATATCTACCCTTTCGACAAATTTTATATGTTATATTTTCTACTATGTTTTTGATGCATTTTGATCACTCTTATGATCTACTATGTTTTTGATGCATTTTGATCACTCTTATAATCTCCATAATCGCCGATCAAAGGAGAAGTTATTGAGTTAATTGGGTGCAAAAGATAAGATGACGAAACAATGCATTAAGCACCAATTAACATAAAAGGTGTGAATCGTGATTGCCAAGAGTTAAATAATTAATTGCTAAGTGGTTTGATTTACTAAGGATTAGTGAAGACTTGCAGTCTTTCATATTCACATCCTTTTGTAGCATATTAAAGAGACATCAATATCATTCCAAATGAAATCAACTCATTCAATCGGGTTATTTTATATACATTAAAATTAGCATTGCAATGTCTATAACAAGCTGCCAAATCAGTTTTATAGGTTAATCAAACTTTGGTTCATTGGTGATAACTTGTTCATCAATCCACGATAGTTATAGTTAGCATTTCAACAGGTCAACCATATTGAACTATCCTTGAACAATAGCTTTGGAAGGGTGAGTTATTTGAGTATTGAAGCCATGACTTGTCATTGTTGGGTGAGTGCTTGTTGCAACGCCAACTTTAAGAGTATTTCAACTTTAAAAGCAATTTTTTCTAATTCATAATCCGATTGTTGTGAGTTGATGAGGTTTAAATCTGTAGGTCTTGTATGCTGCTTGTTCATTGAGGTAGTGTCTTATCTTTTGTGCTTGTGGAGAAGGGAATTTACCACCCTCAAGATTGAAATCTCAAAGACGAATCGGCCCAACACCACCTCACTTCTACTAGCACTTTGGTGAGCTAAGGCAATCAATGACACTAATAGACTAAATATAATTTAAGACTTATGGGAAATGCAATGCGGAATAAAGAAACTGAATTAACTAAGCTATGCTAACTGAATTGTATGCAGTGGAGTGCAGATTTGTTGGAAGAACCACAAAAGTTGGTTGTTTGCTGATGGAGACTAAGCCCGGATTGAGACACCAGTCATTATGAAAGCGATTTGATCCATGGAAGTGGAGATTTGGTGATGGAATGTGTATGGGGGGATCATTTATGAAGCGTTTGTGCTATTGTTTTAATTTGGGAGTGAGTTTAGAGGTCCTGTTGAACAGGCCCTAGATTAGTGACCCTAGAACCAAGGGTTTGGTGGCAAATGGGTTGGGTGATGGGTAGAACCTTGTAAGTTTGGAATCCATTATTTCTCAACCTCTAGAAAGACTGTTTTAGTAGTTGGAGTCATGGGAGCAAGTGGAGTTAGGGGTTGCTTTGTAAAAGTGGAGAATTAGGCCTAGTGAGGATAGGCTAGGGGTATTGGATCTTGGGTATGGTCCAAAGGATCATAGGCTAAAACTTTCAGAGGATTTAAAGATCCCAAAAGGGTATCAGAATCATGTATTAGTTTCCTTAGTTGTTTGGGGAAAGTTGGAGGAAAAGTCAAATTAATGACTGGTGAGGGCTACTAGCTTCAAGGACTGATTGTGTGTGTTGGATAGAAAATGAGTGATCCAGACTTAATGGATTGATGAAACATGGTAGATAGGCTATATGGAGGTGTTTCATGAAGTTAGAACAAAGGTTGGGGCTTTGGGTGAAGATATGGTGTCTAGGAGGAACTAGGTACACTTGGGAGACAAGTCATGGAGGGACATTGAGGTAAAGAAGTTATTGCAAAGTGGAATGGATTTGCTGTCTGATATGATGAAGATGGATAACACACACCACCTTTGCATCAGAACGTTTCTTTACACTATAATAAAAGAAAAACTATTTCAAATCATGCATATTGAATCCTTTAATTGACTAGTATACATGGAAGCCTAATAATATTTAATTGATGATAGCTATTAAAATATGTTAAACAACGATGAAATAATCAAATCCAAATAATAAAGAAGATAATTTTTGCAAGACGATAAATAAATGTCTTTAGAAGAGTAAAGAAACATTGAATATTTTAGTTGATTAGTTACTCAAAATAGTACACAACTCACCAGCATACTTTGTACAACAGTAAGATTCAAGTGAGCCAAATTATTCATAATCTTCAGAATACCAGTTGCCACTTCAAAATTGACAGGAAGCATATACGCTGCCTGTAGCTTCAAATCAAATAATTAGAGTAACCCTAGTCGCTTCAATAGGTGAACAAAAATTATCTATCTTGACTCAAATCTAAGCAAGATGCTTCCAAAAGTGTATATGGCTTGAATAGATAAATCATAACATCAAGTTCAACATCAAAATATTAAAATGTCAAATGATAAATCATAACATCAAGTTCAAGTAAAGGAAATAGAGCCTGTATAACCATATTTGTTTGTCATACCCTTTTTGCAAGGAACTCAAAAATTATTCAAATTAAACAAGTATGAACTGTAAGAGACTAAGAAAGAAGGCAAAGGTGTTACCTCACTAGGATGATAGTAATAATGAGACAAAGAACCATGAAGACTAAATCCAAGGAGACCAGATCTGAACATCCGGGTTCAATCAAATTCAAAAATTGGTTTGCCTTCATAGCACTATCAAGTCAACAGCATGAGCATTATTTTATATCTAGAGTGTCATCAATGTTTTTAAATGTAGAATGAAATGGTTGTAAGTATGCATTTCTGCCACATGCAAATGATTTTGAGATACAGACCTGTGCAATCCAATCTCCCAAGGAATAGACAGCACCACTTATCATCATCTTTGCCAAAACAGGATTTGTCATAAAGCGATGTTAGAATAGTTACTAAAATGGTCATAAATTATGTTCTTATAGTAAAAGAATACTTTGACTTAAGAAAAAAACTACAAAATATTAAAACATGACATTGTGCTTTAAAAACTAAAAAGGTACCTGTAACGAAAAATTTCATTTCGACTTGCTAATTGGTTGTCACTATTAACTCTAAGCTTGTCTTTAAAGTTTGAGCTTCACTTGGTTTCAAGAATAGTTTAATATTCTCTACTAAACAAGGCCAACCACGTGAAGATGGAAGCTCATTTGCTCCCCCCCCCCCAAACATCACTCTAAATTCCCCATTAACATTTAATAACATTCATTCATTCGTCCATTTTTGAAATATAACATTCAATCATTATAATCACATGATAAAATTCATTAACACATAAAATTCATTAACACGCAACATTCATGAATAATTCATTAACACAAAATTAATTAACACACAACATTCATGAATAATTCATTAACACATAAAATTCATTAACACACAACATTCATGAAGAATTCATTAACACATCATTCATCAACATTACTAGTACAAAATTACATCAAGACAATGTTCTTTCATTAGCAAAAAATGTTAATTACAATCCTTTCTTTTTGGGTTTCTTGTTGTTTTTTTTAATCATGTAATTTCTAAGAGGAAGATCAATGTCCTCATTCCCCTTCTCTGCTGATTCTAATTCCAACGCGTGTCTCCTCCTCATCTATTTAGGAATAGGAGGCCGTTGCGCCAAAGGGGGGTCTGCTGCAATAACAACTACTTCATGAGTTAAATTCACACCATTTTATATTAGTGAATTACAAGTATTTATTTAAGTAAAAGAACTATAAATCAAAAAATTAATTTAAAAGAACAAAACATGGATTTTCTTTACTTGAATGTGCCACATGATCTACATGGTGATCAATTTGAACATCCTCTGAAACTCGTTCAGCATAACATGATTCTGTATCCTCTAAAATATACACAAAAAGGTTACACCAAGTTCAATTTAAGATGTTAAACTGTATTAATAATTACATAATTAGTTTTAAATAGCAAATGAGCACCTCCATGGACAATACTATGCACATCAGGGGCTTCATGATGTGGCGTATGATCTGTGTCACGATTAAGAGGCTGCATTGCAATGTCATGCACATTATTATCAAATAGATTGTTGCTCAAGTATTTAATTTCTAATATATTTTTTGACATATTTACCTGTGCACATGATGCAGGAGACTCTTCGGTTGGGCCAGTGGAAGCTTGCCATAGGCGTTGAGCCACGACTTGATAGCCTTCCTTGAAGGCAATTTTTTTGTGTTCTTCCGTGGCCTCTAAATTAAAATCAGAGCCCTACATTTTTTGATTAAACAAAATTATTTGCATTTTATAAATAATTTTTCTCTGCAATTCATTTACTGCTACTTACAATTTGTGCTTTAATTTTTGAATATCCACCAGAGCCAAGTCTGTGCTGCCCAATCTTTTGCAGCCTGGCATTTGTTGCCATTGATGTGTCTTGCAACCTATGAAAAGTTTGAAATATGTTAGATGATATAGATATAAAGATCACTAATTAGTGCATTATTACATTGTACTAGTAGTTAATACTATTGCATACCTTCTTGCATTTGCTGGTGTAATTCCTCTTTGAGCATCCCCTTTCTCCTTTGCATCCAAAATGAACTCATTCCAATCCCTCACTAAAATAAAGGGAGGACACTCGTACTTTGGGTTCTGGATGAGACTCTTTCTATATGAGTCCCTCACAGTCTTAAGATGTTTGCAAGCTCTTTTTAAAATTTTCTTCTCGTCAAAAATATTATTACCAAACTCATGCTCTAAATCTTTAACGAGCTGATCTTTTAATTTTTTTTCTTGCAAGTTCCACCTTTTAAGAAAAAACACAAAATTGTTAGATATAGCTAGTAAAAGAAAAGACCCGAATGAAAGGAAAAATACTATACCAATTAATGATATGAAAAAAAAATAGTGGGATAAAGTTAGTTCACTTATGATGTTCCACCTTATACATATGGTGGGCTCGAATATATGCAGTGCGAGGTCATAAAGCTTCTTATAAAATAGATTGTTTCTTGCAAAAAATGTCATGGGATAATCAATCCAAAACTTGTTATGAATAGGTAAATGCATATTACAATATAAAAAATAATTATTTAAAGTACCTAGAAGCTTAGGACATTTTAAAGGCATTTCATTATTGTCAATCAACAATGACGTCTACATAACTCCCGTGCTAGAAACACGGGTAGATCCAGGAAATGATGGTGAATTATCACCAATACATGTACTCTGATCTGTATCTGGCGTACCAGATGGTGCCGCCTTTGTATCTCCTACTTCAAAAAAAATAATCCACTATGTGATTCACCCAAGATTAAAGTACAAATTATCAAATCATAATTAACACAAAACCAAATATAGCAAAACAAAGATTTACCAGGTGGCATAGACCGTGAAGGCGTCGATGTTTGTATGCCCCTTGTTGCCAACATTGCACTCGACAATCTCGAATGGACGTTTGTCGACCTCCTAGGAGGAGTCTCCTGCACTTGATGACCTGAACAATACATTGTTAGCAAAGACATTTTGAAATAATAAAAGTAAGAGTTAACTTAAGAAGTTTTTGAATGTTCCAAAGAAAAAATTCCTTGTAACTTGTCAACTAAAGAATTATTTTACCTGAGGCAACTGGAGCTCTGCTACTACCGGCCTCACTGCGTTGTCCTTGACCAGGTTCTGGATCAGTTGCCAAAAATTCTTGTAACAAGAACACATATTGCATATTTTACTTCACAACATAAAAGAGTATATAATATAAACCTTTATTGAACTTTTGTTATAACTAAAGATTCATTACTGCTTACTTCATAACAATGTGCTTGCGCTCTCAATTCAGATAGCCTCTTCATCGTCTCCTCGGTTGGAATATTTGCTTCATCCAAAATTCTCATTATTTCTAAATTGATTTTTTTAATTTTTTTCTTCAACATAATTGTTACATTAGGTGTTTCCACAATATCATCATCAGAAGGGGTAGCTATTGCCTCTGTACTTAATGCAGGTGCTTTTCCCCTATCCTGAACATCAAATTGTGACAGGAATATCAATAAAACTATCATAAAAACTCTAAAACCGTAAATAAAATTACGTAATAATATAACATTTTTTAACTATTTAATTTGTACAATTTCAATAAGGTTTACCCTTGCTGAAGAATGGGTGGGAGGAGCATCCTCGTGGCCTCTATCATGTGCAGGATCCATATTGTCTTGTGACAAAAATTAAATATAAAAACTTCAGCAAACTGAAAGCAATAGACTTAGCAAAAAAAAAGTTATTAATAAAATGGTATATAGTACTTACCACCCTCATGATAGTAACTTTGTTTTTATCTATGTGATTTAAATGGTAATCTATTAGCAGTTCTTCCCTTGCACTTATTGATTTTATTGCACATACAAAAACTTGATTCCCCTCACGCGCCTCAAATATGCAATTGGGTTGTTTATTAGTTGAGGAAGGTCGCGTACTATTTATAAAACCCGCAATATTACCTGTTGCTTTTGGTCTCCCATCAATGTACATTGCAAATCTTTTACTTTGATCATTTTCTTTCCATTGTATATAATTAGCTAATAGTGCATACCTACGCATATTTTTTTTATATTGAACAATCCGCATCTAATCATTGTAATTGTAACACGAACCGACATACTTGAACAATTCAACAACTTTGTTGTAACATACCTTTATCCCATCCATGGAAAATAAGCCCAAACCATGTAATGAGGATGGAGCAATGCGATATATCCTCTCATTAACACAAAAATTAGTGTTAATTGGAGGTAGCTCATTGGGTACCCATTCTTTCTCAATGTGTGTGTACCGAAAAGGAACCTTGATGTCACTTTTGGTCTCATCATCATAAGAACATGACCCCCCATTAGCAAGGAAAAATTGCATGCGTTTATCAAATTTTTTTCTAATCTTTTGACCTCTAGTTGATCTCCCTATTTTAGCCGTACTACATGTAGAACTTTCATCTAACATTCCCTCATTTCCCTCATTCGATGTAGATAGATCTGACAAGTACCTATTTGGTGGGTCCTGCAATCCATCAAATGAGATATTGTCATGTCCCTGCTTGAAATAGAATTTTGATAATATTTAAATAATACATATAGAATAATCAAGTTGTGACCCATACGTACAGTTCTTCTTTGTCTATACGTGAGAGATATAAAATGTACTAAGTTGAAAGTGATTATATATATACATTATATGATTATATAATATATCTATTTATAACATACGTGCTCAGTGATAAACAAGAAGAATATAAGAAAATTATGTCTATTTATTGACTTATACCTGTTGATCCATGTTACTGTGCACGATCCACGCCAAAGGGGTTAAATTTCCTGCATATGTTAATCATTTATCTTAAGTTAGCTAAAAATTACATGATATGTATGCTACAAATAACTTAGAAGACAATATGAACAATGTGAAACATCGTAAACATGAACAAATTTACCTTATATATAGAATGAAAGATCGTCAACAGAAGGGGTGACGATGTCTGTAGTCAATTACTTGTTTGCAAAAAGGGTGATAATTAAACACAATATATACATGTATCAGCAGCAATTAATTGAGCATCGTAAGCAAAACATTGATAATTATAAATCACATATGTTGTAATCATTAGAATTGAACACAATAAATATGTAATCATTACAATTGAAAACAATAAATCATGTCAATCATTTCATTGATCATTTCAATTATGTCATTAATCTTCTTCTTCTTCATCATCATCATCATCATCACCATCATCATCGACATGATCACCATCACCATCATCATCATCGCCATCATCATCATCATCATCATCATCATCATCATCATCATCATCACCATCATCTTGATCTTCAACATCTGCTTCTTCATCATCTTCAATATCTTCTTCTTCCATAACATTATACTTTATTGGCCTTCCTCTTGGATCATGTCTAACAACAAATGACCAACCCTGTTTATGTGGAACCTCTGAGTAAAACACTTGCTCACATTGGCTTGAAAGAACATAGGGCTCATATCTAACTGGCTCAAACGACCTTGTATTAATAATTGTAAATCTATTATCATGTTGAATAACAGTTCTATCTGGATCATTTTGATTCAGTCGTAGCCTGTACCATTTGACGATGAATAGAACTACTTTGAAGGAGTTAAAGTCACACTCAATTATATCATCCAAGATGCCATAGTATTGATTTTGAGATTGTTGAGGATGTATGTCATTTCTAGATCATATATTGGTGACCTCAAAAATTGCAGTTATCCCAAAATCACAAGTTTTCTTTGTGTCATCCAATTTTTTTATGCGAAATTTGTGGTCATGATAGTACATAGCTTTGTGGTGCTTGACCTGCAATTTTTCAAGTGTGTGTAAATTATTTGCATCGTGAGTTGATACAAAACATATGAGTCATGATAAAAAATAAATTTGTACATACCTCTTCACCTCTTAAACCATGTGCTAGATCAATTACCATTGGCGTGACATTGGAATCTTCATTACGATGAGCTTCTCTAACCAATGAAGCAACACTTTTCCATGTTAATGAGCAACCATTTTGTTGACATCGTTCAATCCATATCGTCATCCAATCAAGATTGTTCACAATATACAAATGTATTGCATCCCACTCTCGACCAACTGTATTAAAAAAATACACCAATTATAAATAACTTATATTGAAGATTTATAAGAATTAATTAACTACAATAACATCTTAGATTTACCTCTCACTTTTCTCAATCTACCTTTGCCCATCAAGTACTCCCCTTCGAATTTGTTAATGGAGTTGGGATCCCAAATATGATCTACATGGATCTTTGCTGGAAACTTAGGAAGATATTCACTAATGTACACCATGGTCTGGTATACCATATATCCCTCCACCATAGAACCCTCAAGATGTGCTCTTTGTTGAGCCAAGCCTTTCAAAAATTTCAAGTGCCTCTCAATCATCCACATTGACCTAGTTGATACAGGTCCACACAATTCAATCTCCTCAACTTGATGTATGAGGTAGTGTTCTTGTGCATTGAAAAAAATTGAAAGTAGACACTTTTGCATTTCACACATAAGAAGAAGAATTTTTCTCTTCCAACATTTTATATCTTCTTTATTGATTTATTTAGATGACAACTACCTCATGTATTTTCCAAGATCATATATAACTTGTTTGACATTGTTGGCGAAGTGGTGTGAGAGAGATAGAGGTAGAACGCAATGCAATATTTGTAAAATGATCTTGTCAATATTTTATAAAAGAATGCAATGAAAACTACATGCAGTACACAAATATATAGTGAATACAAAATAACATGAATTACCTTAATAAATGTATGTCAATCGTGTGTTTTCATCCCTGGCCCAAATTCACTTTTCTTTGATATGAGATCGTTTATATTCGTAGCAAATCCTGTGGAAAATTGTATTTTTTTTATGATTTCTTTTATAGCATTGCTCTGCTGCTTCGACAATAACCAACTAAGGGAACTTGTATCAATCTGGTCTTCATTGTTATTTGATCGAATGACATTTTTCATTGCATGGTTGGATTCTTCAATGTCACTACAAATTTTGACAATTTGGTCTTTGTCACGCCTTCCATCCAAGATTTTTCATAATGTCTCTATTACATTCTTTCCAATATGCATAGGATCAAACAAATGCACAATTAGAAGTTGCTCATAGTACGACAACCTAGTAAATTGCGTAGGATAACTTTTTAGTCCTTTTGGAAGTTGGTCATTGATGCCTTGACGACCTTCACAAGCATCAATTACATCATTAGTAAACAAAACACAATATCAAACTATAAATTTTAAATAAAAACCATCAGATGGAATGACATTACCTCGATGATTTATTTTATTGTATGCCGACTTCCATAGGCGAGGTGTCATTCTCTGTGGCTTTGATGTAGTCTCTTCTTTCCCATTGAAAAGATGTTTTTCAGTAATTCGGTACTTATGATTTCTATGCAGAAAGTGTTTATTCTCATCGAACACCTGCTTTCTTAAAAATTTTGAATGACGAGATTTCATCTTTGGACCACAAATTGGACATGCAAATTTTTCTTTTGTCTGAAGACCTACAAGATCGTGTATAATTGGATTAAATGTGTTAACTTTGTATTAGCACTATAACATACCAAAAAAGACGTGTTAAAAAGAGAACATACCACAAAAATGTGTTAGCCCAGGGGCATCATGTATTGTCCATACAATCATTGCATGGAATTGAAATTATCTTTGTCCTATTGGTCTAGAGATGTCATACATAGTGACCCCATTCCATAACACCATCAACTCGTCAATAAGGGGCTCAATATATACATTAATATCTTTAATTTGGTACTTACCTAGTTGAATGAACAAAAATATTACATAATTATTATGACCATTTTGATGGATTATTAATAATAAATTAATTTAGATGACCATTAAATAAAAAAATATCTGGAACAATCAGTGCCAACATTATGTGCTCCCTCTTTATGGACAACCAAGGAGGAATGTTATTGTTGATAACAAAAACAAGCCACACCGAGTAAGTAGATCTCATCTCTCCAAATAGATTGACACCGTCCACTGCCAATGAAAGCTTGAGATTACGAGGTTCTTCTTTAAAGTGTGGCCATTTTTTCTCTATTTCCTTAAATGTCGAACCATCCGCAGGCATTCGCATAATGTCATCTTGACTTCTATTGTGTGCATGGTAATCCATAAATTGTGCCAAGCTATTGCACTTGAATAATCGTTGCAAGCGTGGAATAATGAGAATATGCTGAAGAACCTTGCAAGTCACCTTTTTTGTTATTCGATCTTATTGATATCTACTAATATGACAAATAGGGCATTCTGTTGCAAATTCATGCTGTTTATGATATATAATATGATCGTTCAGACATGCATGTATTGTTTGATACTCCATTCCAATATCTTTCATAATGGTAGATAATTCTCGGTACGAGTGAAGTAGAATGTTTGATGGTGGTAACAAACACTCACCTATCAACCTGCAACCAAAAATATAATTTGTTACTTTAAAGAATATTAATTGCTAGACGATTCACCCAATGTTAATTGTAAGGGAATTACAATTAAAATAATAAAAAAAGATGACATGCCTTAACATATGTGTCATTTCTACGTTGGATAAACCATTCATAACCTTCAAGTTCACCAACAACAATACAGCGGCAAGAAGAGTTGTTTCAAAGCCTTCATATAGGGGCTCGTGTGCCTTCTCAAGTATAGGTACATCAAGCTCTGCGTCAACATCATCATCATCATCATCATCATCATCATCTTGATCATCGTGATCATCTTGATCATCGTGGTCTTCTTCCATGGTATCATTACCTTCTACTTCTATATTCACACCTCCATGTTCCCTCATTTGAAAATCCACATTCTCTGGATTGTCATGGTCCATAACATGAAACTCAAGGACGTTGACCTATATGAAAATGATGACCTTATATTAACCATGACCATGATGTCATTATCAAATCATGTCTTATGTATTTTATAAATTATTAAAATACATACCAATGGATGAAATTCGTTTCCCCCTTCAATGTGACCATGTTGCCTACAATGTTCCTCAATTGTTTTGATTAGATATCTTCGAGTCTTTAAGCCCTTACAAATTTTGCAAGGACAATAACATTTTCCATCACCTTTTCTTTTTAAGTTAGACCACAATCTAGCAATTGTCTCCCTATTTTTGTGTGTGTTGATATCGTCAGACATGGTCTTTCTTGAATGGAATGACTCATTGGTGGAAGAAGGATGATTTGTTTGCAACCTGCAGATACAAATCGTTATTGAACAACCATTTTCTCAACTATAATTTTCTCAACGCAAAGGGACATTTATCATACCAAATCAAATTTTAGAAATGGACGGTTATGATGCTTTGCCATTACAATAGCAATAGAGGGTGTATAGATAGAAAAATAGTTGTAAAGAGTAGATTTAAATAAATAAAATCAGGTAAATAACTAAGGAAACTGAATAACATTGTAGGACTCCTTACCTCCATATATAGGCTACTCTTAAGTAATGAAAACACAAAGAAACCTCTCCTAATCATATGAATACAAGCATGAATTTTTTTATTTCATTGTTAACTTGAGCACCCTATTTCAAATAGAACATTATCATAAAATCTCGTAGGCCTTAATTTTTTGTATTTTTTTAATGACATTAACATGGTAACTTTCCAAAGTTAAGCACCTCCAATAATACTCCCAAGACCATTCTTGTGGCTTACCATAATGACAACTCATTTCTTAGTTTCCTGAACTGTTAAATTGCCTCTACAAGTCCATAGTACTTCCAATATTAGTAATCTATCTAGTTGTGAGATTTTCATATCTAATCTCTTAACATATTTGCTAGAAGCCCTCATATTTCTCTCAGTAAGAATAGTTGTGGCATAAGATCCTTCAACTGTTTGTGGACCCTTTGTCTTGTAAACAATGACCAATCTTTCAATCAAATGCACCTTATGTTTGACGTGTTGTGGTAACTTTCTCATTGTAGTGACGAATCTATTGTTTAAATCAACTATTGTCTCATAGATGCCCTTTTTGATAGTGGTAAGTTCATGTATAGCAAACTTGATATCGATCGGATCCCCATATTGTAATCTAAAAAAACTCGTAAACTCCTCCCAAGAAATAGTACTACTGTCTAGGATATTTTTGTACCATTCTTTGGCACTTTCTTTTAAGGAATTCACAAACAATTTTATCATGGCATCCTCATTGTCTGTCTCATATTCATGTGTAGTATTGATGAAATAACTTAGATGTTCTTCCCCAATTACTCCATTATTACCTTGAAACATATGAATCATTCCTTTTATTTCAACTATTGGCACAGTTTTATGGACATGGTATGACTGTCCCAGAATGACAACATTTCGGTGAGTTAATTTGTTTGTGTAGAAGTATGAATGGATTGGATCAATCGATTGGAATGGATATGGGCAGAGTATAGAAGAGTTTAGAATGATGTTAGAGTTTCTTGTGGATGAGAAGGCAAAGCCATAGTGCTTAGGGGAATAGTGTGATGACTGTCCCAACTAGAGAATCCCTCATATTTCTCTTAGTAAGCTGAATAGTTGTGGCATAGGATCCTTCAACTATTTGTGGACCCTTTGTCTTGTAAACAATGACCAATCTTTCAATCAAATGCACCTTATGTTTGATGTGTGGTGGTAACTTTCTCATTGTAGTGACGAATCTATTGTTTAAATCAACTACACATGAATATGAGACAGACAATGAGGATGCACAAATAGGAATGATTCATATGTTTCAAGGTACAAAAATCTCCTAGATAGAAAAAGGGTCCACAAACAGTTGAAGTATCCTATGCCACAACTATTCTTATTGAGAGAAATATGAGGGCTTCTAGTAAATATGTTAAGAGATCAGATATGAAAATTCACAACTAGATACAGCTGCCCCAGGCAAGCCAGTTTGCATAATTGGACAAGTTGAAAGGTGCCACGAAGAACCTATAATATAAAGTTGTGATTCTCTAGTTGGGACAGTCATCACACTATTTAGAAGAAATATGAAGAAATATGAATATGAAGAAATAGTACTACTATCTAGGATATTTTTGTACCATTCTTTGGCACTTTCTTTTAAGGAATTCACAAACAATTTTATCATGGCATCCTCATTGTCTGTCTCATATTCATGTGTAGTATTGATGAAATAACTTAGATGTTCTTCCCCAATTACTGCATTATTACCTTGAAAAATATGAATCATTCCTTTTATTTCAACTATTGGTACAATTTTATGGACATGGTATGACTGTCCCAAAATGACAGCATTTTGGTGAGTTAATTTGTTTGTGTAGAAGTATGAATAGATTGGATCAATGGATTGGAATGGATATGGGCAGAGTATAGAAGAGTTTAGAATGATGTTAGAGTTTCTTGTGGATGAGAAGGCAAAGCCATAGTGTGCTTAGGGGAATAGTGTGATGACTGTCCCAATACAACTGTAACAAGACATATGGAACTTAGTCAAACATATTGAGCACTTTAAATAAAGAATACAATGGAAAAGAAAGAGGAAATGGCTTTAAATCAAATTTTTAATTCAGTATTTTTTTAAAATGTCAAGTTACTGGCTAATTCTTTTAACCAAAACCAAATTCAAATCCAAGTCCAAATCCAAGGGTCCACAAACAGTTGAAGTATCCTATGCCACAACTATTCTTATTGAGAGAAATATGAGGGCTTTTAGTAAATATGTTAAGAGATCAGATATGAAAATCTCACAACTAGAGACGGCTTCCCCAGGCAAGCCAGTTTGCATAATTGGACAAGTTGAAAGGTGCCATGAATAACCTATAATATAAAGTTGTGATTCTCTAGTTGGGACAATCATCACACTATTTAGAAGAAATATGAATATGAAGAAATAGTACTACTGTCTAGGATATTTTTGTACCATTCTTTGGCACTTTCTTTTAAGGAATTCACAAACAATTTTATCATGGCATCATCATTTTCTGTCTCATATTCATGTGTAGTATTGATGAAATAACTTAGATGTTCTTCCCCAATTACTGCATTATTACCTTGAAACATATGAATCATTCCTTTTATTTCAACTATTGGTACAGTTTTATGGACATGGTATGACTGTCCCAAAATGACAGCATTTTGGTGAGTTAATTTGTTTGTGTAGAAGTATGAATGGATTGGAATGGATATGGGCAGAATATAGAAGAGTTTAGAATGATGTTAGAGTTTCTTGTGGATGAGAAGGCAAAACCATAGTGTGCTTAGGGGAATAGTGTGATGACTATCCTAATACAGCTATAACAGGACATATGGAACTTAGTCAAACATATTGAGCACTTTAAATAAAGAATACAATGGAAAAGAAAGAGGAAATAGCTTTAAATCAAATTTTTAATTCAGTATTTTTTTAAAATGCCAAGTTACTGGCTAATTATTTTAGCCAAAACCAAATCCAAATCCAAGTCCAAAACCAAGGGTCCACAAAAAGTTGAAGTATCCTATGCCACAACTATTCTTACTGAGAGAAATATGAGGGCTTCTAGTAAATATGTTAAGAGATCAGATATGAAAATCTCACAACTAGATACAACTGCCCCAGGCAAGCCAGTTTGCATAATTGGACAAGTTGAAAGGTGCCATGAAGAACCTATAATATAAAGTTGTGATTCTCTAGTTGGGACAATCATCACACTATTTAGAAGAAATATGAAGAAATATGAATATGAAGAAATAGTACTACTGTCTAGGATATTTTTGTACCATTCTTTGGCACTTTCTTTTAAGGAATTCACAAACAATTTTATCATGGCATCCTCATTGTCTGTCTCATATTCATGTGTAGTATTGATGAAATAACTTAGATGTTCTTCCCCAATTACTGCATTATTACCTTGAAACATATGAATCATTCCTTTTATTTCACCGGGGATTGTGTTTGGGTAATTAGAAATTCCAAAGAAATCCAATTCATGTCTATATATTTCTGCTCCTATAGGGTGTTTGAACTTTGAAAGAAACAAACCTTTGAGCTCGTATTCAAACTTGATGTCTAGGGTTTGGCACATTGCCAAACCATTGATTTCACTACTAAGTACTGAACTGCTACTGGCAACAGTTTTATGGAACTTGATCATTGGTATGGTTCCCGTGTTGTTGTTGATTTCTATTTTATTGTTTTTCATTTTCTCTCCCTTCAATAGGATGCATTAGCTTTCTATTTTTTCAAGAATCTTGTATATGCTCTTGTGACCTAGCAGGTGAAACATGATATGTGCGTTTGTGTTTAAGCATGCCAAAAATTCTCTTACGTGCGTCCCTTAAATCTACAAATGCATTGGTTATACCAGATGTACAATGTCATGCTACATCCTAAACAATGATATGTGCGTTTGTGTTTAAGCATGCCAAAAATTCTCTTACGTGTGTCCCTTAATTTGCAAATGCCTTAAATCTACAAATGAATTGGTTATACTAGATGTACAATGTCATGCTGCATCCTAAACCCTAGTCGCAGCCTTCATAATTCTCGGTCATAGCATTTACAAACCCTAGTCAAACCGTAGTCACCACTAAGAATACTCATTGATTCAATCGCCTACCAGCATATTACTAACAAAGATGACTGCAAGAAAATGACAATCCAGTACGTAATGAAATATAGCAAACACAGAAGATACCTCAAACTGCACGGAAGATAAATGATGAAATGTACTATTAACCTCGGGTGTAGGGCTCTTCACGACCTGGAATAAGCTCCGCTCCTTAGCTTAGAAATGAAAATCCTAATTCGCGCGCTACAACGGTAAAAATGAAAATGAGAATTGAAATGTTTTTTTTAATTAATATGCCCGTGTTGGTCGAAATTTCGACCGACATGGTATTGGTGGAAATTTCGACCAACACGGGCATGGTTTAAAAAAAAAAACAAATTTTTCCTTCTATACCCCGACCAACCTAAACCATTTTCATTAATGGTTGATAATTTTCGTAGAAAAATGATGTCAAATGTACTAGTGTTCCTTTATTTTAAGCACACTATGTCCTACATGTAAGGGGAAAATTGCCTTGCACTTTTTTCTATGAACGTATTCATAAGTTTATTTGTACATTATTGATTCTTTATCTCAAGTTTAATTTGTAGGTATAGTTTTTACTTGTAAAATAGATTCAACCCTTTGATTTTCAAATCAAATTTATATCTAAGCCCATGTTACCTTGTTTTCTATTTGTTTTCATTACTTATTGCCCTAACATGGAAACATTCAATTTACACCTAAAAGTGTTGTATAAATAGATAAATCTTAGATCATTCTAAAAATAGAAAATAATAATGAAAATCTACGTTGTGTAATTTGATTCATTGTACAACAAAGTATCAATGTCTTATTATATTAATATAAATTAATAGTAGCATTGTGGGATGTATATCAGTTTAATATTTGTTATATTTGTGACATATTAGAACATTATAAGTTCTTTCATATAGATTATATATGGTGTTGATAGTTCTTTCCTAAATTATAAGATTGTTTGTTTAAGGCATTGGCTTGTATAATAAGTCATTCTAAATTGTAGTATTCATCAACTTAATAATGTAATAATAATAATAATAGGGTATCGACAAAAGTGAGATTTTAGTGAGAGAAGTGATTCTTAGTAAAAGAAAATACCAAGGAGATGTGAGATTTTATTATATGGCACATGGATTGTTTGACATTTCTAACATAATAACATTGTAAACAAGTTCTTTCGTATAGGTTATATATGGTGTTGATAGTTCATTCTTAAATTATAAGATTGTTTGTTTAAGGCATTGGCTTGTATAATAAGTCATTCTAAATTGTAGTATTCATCGACTTAATAATGTAATAATAATAATAGGGCATCAACATAAGTGAGATTTTAGTGAGAGAAGTCATTCTTAGTAGAAGCAAATACCAAGGAGATGTGAGATTTTATTATATGGCACATGGATTGTTTGATTCATTGTACATCATAGTATCAATGTCTTATTATATTAATATAATTAATAGTAGCATTGTGGGATGCATAACAGTTTAATATTTGTTATTATTGTGACATATTAGCGCATTATAAGTTCTTTCATATAGGTTATATATGGTGTTGATAGTTCATTCTTAAATTATAAGATTGTTTGTTCTGATTAAGTAAAAACAGGATTTGAAAGGTCTCGAAACCTTATACAAAAGCATTCAAAGATAGAGCAATAGAAAGACCATAATACAACTGTGGTGCCCCACCAAACAAGCCTAAGGGTCAAACCGAAGAACAACCCAGGCGGAAACAAAAAAGGACAATCAAGATATACATTTTTGCCCAACCTTGTGTGAACGTAAGTTCATATCAAAAGGAGTTGATGACTTAACTTTCTTTCCTTTAACTGTAGTCCATCCATCCTCCATCAAACCGATAGCCTTCTACAGAGAAGAACTAGAAGAGCTCATAAAGGGGCACATAACATCTGAAACCCCAGAAGGGGCAGGAAAAGCACCAAGATCGTTCTTCTGAGCCCTCACCAGAGAGACAAGGGATAAAGAACACTCAGCTCCAACAACCAGAAAATCAGCAGAAGCAGAGACAACATCAAGAGCATCTAGGCCGGAGATAGCATCATGGGCAGTAGGACCAACAACACCAGGAGACATCACAAAACCAGTGTCAGCAGAGACAATAGCAACAACAGCACCAGGAGATAGCACAAAACCAGAGTCATCAGAGACAGTAGCAGGCTGAACCTGTATGCACCCAAAAATGGTCGCCTAGACTTTGGGCCCCATTTATTCAATTTATCAATCCTGAATCAATTTTATCAATAATCAATATTTTCAACATTATCAATTTCTTGATCAAGTCTTAAATTCGATCATATATTGGATTTTTATCCTATGGGCTAACCATTTATCCTAAGCCTTTATTTAATTAAAAGGAATATTTCCTCCCCTTTTGATTAAATAAAAAGCCCCACTTTTCCTCTTATCCTAAGTTGCACAAATAAAGTATTATTCCTATTTTATAAAAAGGATAAAAGCACTTTTTGTCTCATATGGACATAAAGTCAACTCCTATTTTCTCATTGGAGGATACTTGTGCACATGGATTGCTCCTCTTTCAACCTCCACCGCCGATTAAGACTTTTTGCCTCTTAATCTCAATGGTCCATTCCTTTGCATTTCTTATAAAAGGAGAGCTCTCTCCTTCATTTGCATACCATGCTTTTGTGCTAATGTTATGCTGCAGGTTTTAGGTGCATTTGGAGCTTTTAAATATATTGAAGACTTGCTTCATTTCATTACATCATTTAGTTGCATATTTTCTTTGCTTAGTTTGCATGATCATGGCATATTAGCTTAGTTTCATTTTATGCAATAGAGTAACTCACATAGCTTAATTAGGAAGATTGTAATCCCTTGTTATTTCCTTTCATAGATTAGTTGCATTGTACTTTCATTTTGATAGATTAATCTTTGCATCATCATTTAGATTTGCATTGCATTGCATATTTGATTCTTGGAGATATTGGCATTGTTGCCCTTGTCTTCATTTGAATCTCTCATTGTGTGGTTGACTAGCAAGGTCATGAGTTTATAGCTCTAGCTGAGAGCAATTTTACAAATCTTGCAACTCCATGCATAAAGAGCTATGAGCCACTTTGTGAGGCCTCATTCTTGAGCAACCTTGCATCTAATGGTTCATAGAAGTGCACCATTTTAGTGTGTACATTTCTGGCACCCACCGTGGGGCTGAGTAGATAGGCTTTGTCCTTTGTTTCATTGCATTTTTGTCATTTTTTCAGATTATTTTTCAAAAATTTTGCAGTTCTGGTTTTCTGTCTCAGAATATCATGCGATACTTCTCAGTATATCGCGCGATATACCTTTATATAGCGGTGCGACACTTCGCGTATGAGAATAATCGCCCACCAGTACTGAGGTATATCGCCTGGCATTGTGCGAAGTATTGCCCGCCCATAGTGCAGAGTATCGCCCAGACTGAGGTATATCGCGCGACTATAGGAAATTGTGTCGCGCGATACTGGTGAAGTCTGAGGTATATTGCCTGATCTGATAGAGACCTACATTTCCAATTTTATCATCCGAATTTGATCATTTTAGTTTGCTGGTTTATTTTACTATATTTAGATAAGTCTAACCTGCATCTTTTAGCTTGGATCTATCAGTTTATTGCATATTTACATTTAGATTTTGATTTTGCTAACCTTGTTGGTCTAACAAGTTATGTTTGTAGGTGCTCTCATTGCTTGAAATTTGCTAAAAATGCATGTCAAAGAGGGCTACTAACAGTTTTTGCAGGGCTGCCCAAGCATAAAAACAAAAAAAAAAAAATCTTGCTTGATTATGTGCTTTCCTTTCAAGTGTGGCATTCACTAATTGTATTAGGAATTTTTAAAACCTTGTGAAAGAGATTTTGAGGTGGTAGGAGAAGTATGCTCTTCACCTTTAGGTGAATCAGAAAATTTTGACCCATCTTAAGGTTTTGGAAGCAAGGGAGTAATTGAACCTCTTTGCTTGGTGTGTTTGGGAGAGATTCTTGAGATAGGGGAGTATGCTCTTCACCCTTGTGGTGAACCAAAAACCTTGAACCTCAAGAGTTGATCCATTCTTTGTTTAGTTTAGGATCCTTTAGCGGGCCTGCTCTTGAGCAATCAAGAGGAACGACTCAAGTGGGGACAACCTTGTCATCATTTTCCTTGGTGGCAAGTGATTCCAACTCACTATAATCTCAAGGCTATCAAGGACACCAAAAACCTTGATAGACATAACACTTATCTTCGTTTGATGTGAGTAGCTCATGGGATTGCGACCATGGGGAAAACATTGAACAAGAATGCTTAAGGTACTCTTGAGGCCGCGAGGTCCTAGTCCTTTATGAGGAGCAAGAGGGGTGTTGTGAATGGAAATCCTTATGAAGAACCATTAGATAGAAGCCACCTTGTTTAGCCGCTTATCTTCTTAGTGCAAGGATTGATCCAAGTGGTTTACTTGGATCACCTTAAGATACTCACCATATGTGTCCCTTTGGTTGTGTCATTTGACACTTCCACGACAAAGCCAACATCTCTTGTGGGTAACCACTTGGTGTGAGGCGAGGGGACATCAAGTTGTGGGCTAAGTTGGTAAGTATTGAGCCTTGACCTTTTTAGGATAGATTTGCTTGAATTGTCTTCGATTGTGTGATGCCAATATAAACATTCTCACATACAAACGATCGATAGCATTCATAAGGTGCTTTTTCAATTCTGATATCACAAGTGTTTTCCTTGGAAAGGTTGCTTTTGCCCTTGTTTCAAGTGTTTTGAGACATGTTTGATCCCTCACTGTTTGCAAACCTGCCAAAATTCTGCTGATATTGTGACTGAAATTGAAAACATCAACCCTCAGACTGAAAATTTTGACCAAGAAAACCCAAAAATGCAAATTTTACACAATTCTGGTCAAGAGTTGAATAATTCTGCAATAGTATCGCACTCTGTAAAGCAAAATATCGTGCGCTACTTCGCGCTTGCTAAAAATATCGCCTGCTTTGAAGAGAAATATTGCGTGATAGTTCACCCTTGACGGACTATCGCCCGACCTGCCTGGAGTATATCGCCTGCCAGTACTGAGGTATATCGCCTGGCATAAGGCAAAGTATCACGCACCAATAGGTATATCGCCCCAGTAGCCTAGAGTATATCACCTGGGTAATTTCTGTCATGCTTGCAATTTGGTCAGTTTTAGTTGCTATTAATCAGGTTAGGTCTTAGAGTAGGCTTCTTGCTCTGGCGTTTGAGACCTGTCTTGACTCTAAATTTCTGGTTTTAGTCCTCTGGGATAGCGTCATTTGATTTATGAAATCACTTTGGAATAATTGTCAAATTAGAAGGTCATTCTCGGTGCCAAGGTTCATCTCTAAGATTGTTAGCTACATTCTTGGAAAATTTTAGTGCTCTTATTGTCCAAATCGCTTTCATTTAAATCTCAATTTCAATTATATTTTGGCCTAGTCCAACCTCCTGGTTCAAAAGTGCAAGGGTAGTCACCCTTTGATTTAAAGCACCTCTTTGACAGTGTTGGTAAAGCCCCTTTTCTATTTTCTCATTTCTCTTTGGACAATAGAGGACTCTGATTATCCTAGTTTGGCGCTGACACTTTGAGAGGTCACCTTATCATTGAGAGTATCTTTCTTTCATGTCAGTTACAACAAGGCACCAAGTCAATCAAGGGAAGCGACCCCCTGTTGCCTTTAGCCAGTTACCACCCGTCAAGACTCGTCGACAGCATAAGGGAAAAGGACCCCTTTTTGATCAATCACCTAAGAGTGAGTCTGAGATTTGTTTTAATCTGGGAGCTAATCCTAGTGAAGTGAGCACCTCTTTTGTACCACTTTCATCAAGTATGGACATGAGTTACACTTTCACCCGACAACAAAGAGAAGCCATGAATCAAACTCTTGAGGATATCTTCCAACGACATAGAAGAGAGTACGGTGGTTCTTCACATGCTAGTCCACCCGGGTCACCTCCCAAAAATGTGAGGTATTTTGATGCTCACCAACGAGCTGAGAGACATCATAAGCAAGCTCACTCAGATTCAGGGTCACAACACAAGGACCAGAATAACGAATCTAGTGATCACCACATAAACGCAGCCAACGCAATAAGGCATTCGAGACCATCCTCCCCACTTAAAGACACCTCTCGATATGCAAATACAAGATTGAGAAGCATTGAGAGAGAGAAGCAGCCTATTTGGATGAACAAGTTGCTAAAAAGGAAAAATTCAGACAACTAGAAGAAGAGGAACGTGCGTTGTTGGATATAAAGAAAAGAGTCACCCAAGAAGAAGAAGATAGACTCTACGCACAACAACTCCAAATCTGATTCAATGGGAGGGGAACCAATAGTGGGACCAACTCACCCCCATCTACCCCTTCGCCAAGTCCTAGAAGAAGATCAAGGACACCCTCACGATCCCCAAGTCCTAGAGGAAGAAGGGTTTCAACATATGACCATCATAGGAGACAGTCGTCTCATAGACATTCAAAGGAACCCTCCCAACGAGCACATCATGGCTCACAACATGGAAGAAGTTATGCTAAATTTGATCATATGGATTTCATGACTATGCAACAAGAACCATCCTTTCAAGCATATGTGGAGCAATATGTGGAACAAAACAAAGATCAATTCTTAGAAAGTCTTATTAACAAACGCGCTAAAGTTCCATATAATTTTGATGTTCACCAAAAGATCAAGAAACAGAGCCCTTCAACTGATGAGGTGATCTTACAAATGCAAAAGGATATAGACAGGATGAAGGCTCCCAAGAGCACGTTTCATTTGGACTCCATATGTCCTAACCCCATTGACAAAAGTGTGGTGATGGTAGAATTTCCTAAGAAAGTTGAGTTCCCAACATATGACAAATATGATGGCACTGGTGACCCTCACAACCATGTTCGACAGTTCTACATAATGAGCTTTTCCTTTCACCATGAAGACTCCTACTTGATGAGATTATTCCTAAGGAGTTTAAAAGGTCAAGCCATGGAGTGGTTCACCAACCTTTCCCCTCCAGTAAAGACATTTAAAGAACTTGTCCAAAGGTTTGTTCAGCATTTTTCTTACAACTTATCGAGGTCGGTCACAATGCTTGATTTATGCAAACTCAAGCAAAATCAAGGGGAATCTTTTGTCACATTTTTACAACGATGGAGGCGATTGTGTTCAAAATACCCAAGGACAATTCCTGAGGAGGAGAGAATTGATATCATTGTGAGTAATCTAATACCAGAACTAAGATATGAAGTCAAGAAAATCCTGTTTAATTCCTTTGATACCATGGTAGAGGTGGCATGTCGCATTGAGGATGTCCTAAAAGAACAAGAAATTTTGGCTAAACCAACAAATAACAACAATGGCCAAAATAACAATACTAATGGTAAAAAGGACAAAAAGAACTCCTATTGGAACAAAAATAAGCAAGTGGTCAACGACGGAGTTGTTGACTCATCTCAACCCAAAAATGAAGGAGTTCTTAACCTCTCTCATGCAGTTCAAGCTATGAAGCTGCAAACGTCTTCAACACAACAAGACAAACCTAAGTATCAAAGGAGATCTAAAACGAAGAAGAGACAATTTACCAAATTGGGAGAATCTTATGCAGATGTTTTTAAGACATTAGTTGCTCATAATTTGGCACATCCACAGGATCCTACAAAACATCGTATACCTGATCTTTTACCTCATTGGTGGGATGCGAAGGCTTTTTGCGTTTTCCATAATGGGATTGGACATGACATAGAAAATTGTTTTAAACTCAAGCATCTTGTCCAAGACCTTATTGAAAAAGGACAATTACAAGTTGATGGTTTAACCACTAATGCGGATCATAAAGCCTTTAAAGAGCCCTTGCCTAAATATGAAAAAGGGGAAAATTCTAACAACAAGCATGGTAAGGCTGCTATCAACTATACATACACAAATGCTGAAAATGTGATTAACATGCTTGAAGTGGCTGACGATAACATCAACATGATGAGAGGGAAAGATCCTTATGGATATGATGTGGACTCAACTCCTATGACTGGTGAAAGACCCGTTGTGGTGATAAGAGGTCCTCACTCACGAAGAATGCCCCAGTCCCTCAATACTGTCACTAGGGGTCAGGCCCAAGCTCCCATTATTATCAGAGGTCCTAACACTAGAAAGTCTAAGTAGCCCATGTCCAAGTGCATTCCTCCTAAATCTGCCATTGGTCCTAACTCCAATTATAATCTTATTGACCAATTACAATGAACACCCGCGCAGATCTCTATTTTTGAACTTTTAGAATTGTCCCCTAAGCATAAGCATGTCCTTGAAGATGCTTTGCGAACAGCCAGTGTCCCTAACAACTTATATATTGATCAATTCCAGAATATGGTCAACCATTTGGCTAGCCCTCATTACCTCACCTTCTTAGAAGAAGACGACAAATCCATCAGTCACCCACATAACTTGGCCTTACACATCGAAGTCATGATTCATAAAACCCATGTCAGGCGTGTATTGATAGATGGAGGTGCGGGGCTCAATATTTGTACCATGAGTTTGTTGCTGGCTCTAGGATATTTCAAGAACGTCATTGACACAAGGAAAAAGATCACAATCAAGGCATATGATGAAGCAGAAAGAAGTTCTAAGGGATTAGTCATTTTGCCTATTCACATTGGTCTAGTAGAAAATGATATCTTATTTCAAATTATTGATGTTGGACCTTTAGCCTACAACATTTTGCTAGGTAGGCCATGGATTCACGAAATGCAAGCAGTCCCATCAACGTATCACCAATGTGTTAAGTTTCCCCATAATGGTGTAGAAATTTGCATACCTGGAGATAGTGCTTTGTTAGTTAATAACATTTCTGCTGGATCACATGTACCTTTGAATAGGGAAGCTGACAGTCCTAGTAGTTCACTTGAACAATGCAAGCAGAAGTTTAAGACCATAGATCTTGGGACGGGGGATTATAAAATTGATTCTTTTACAAAAATGCCAATCTCTCCTAGGTCTTATGGGAGACCATCACCAAATATGAAACCTTCATCATCAGCAATGACATTATTTGGAAAAAATTTTGAGTCTTCGGTTCCTATTCAGGAAGAGAAGGAGGAAGTTGTCATAAGGGACTGGATCTATCGTGAGGAAAAATACAAACACAACGAGAACTTTGCTCCTTCACCTAAAGCTTATGGGAGAGGGTATACACTGGTTAAGAATATGGGTTATCCAGGATATGGTCCCCTTAGCCATAGGCTGGATGCTAAAGCTGAGCCTCTTGATCATGCTCTTTTTGGATGAAAGAATAAGTCCACAGTTGGCCTAAGTTTTGAAAATAAGAAGAAGAAAGGTGTTCCTGTCCTAGCTGCGACGGACAATAACAGTGACTCAGACTATACACCTGATCTTTCTAATCAACAAGATATGTCTGATGATTGGGTGCCCTCAACAAATCTCCTTTGGGGAGATTCCACAGATTTGATAATTGACAGTCCTACTATCCCAGCTGTGACGGATAGTGACTACATGACTGCTAGATCGATAAAGGAAAGTGTTGCTATCCTAGCTGCGACGGATAGTACCAATGCTAGCACTAGAGAAGGGGAAACCCTTCCTAACCTTGAGGCTTCCACATCACGAGGCCCAAACGATGATTCAGACACAGACTCCCATGAGTATGAATGGGACTCACTTTCAGATGCAACAGTTGATTTGGACATGGATGTTGTCCATGCTTATAGTACCCAACCCGATGCGGCTAACGAGCTTAGTGTAGGACTAGAGGATTGTACTCCTCAAATTGCCTTAGTGGATGACACTTCGTTTGGTAGGATGAGTCCTAATTCGGGTATCTTAGGAGAAAACTTGACGAACCCCAATTGTATGGTCACCAGAGATACCACCTTTCACATAAATAACATTGAACCAGTCATTGACCTACCCCTTGTCCACTATGACCTAATTGACTGGTCTCGGTGCCATCAAGAGCCTATATTCCTCACTTTTTAGAATGATTATGAAATTGCCTATTATCTAAATGCTCTTGAACCTGTGGCTTCTTCCACCAGTGAACCGACAACCAATATGACAGAGCCTGATATTAAGTACTTCAGTCTAAAAATAAAAAAGAAAGAAAAAAAGAAAAATGGGTCTGATGGCGAAAACCACTTTGTGGCGGTATCAGAACCAAAAATAGTAAAAAGAAATGACGCATCTGAGGGTGAAAACCTCTTTGAGGCACCTAAGGATGGGGTACTTAATAACTTGCCGAGTTATTTCCAGGATAGATCATCAGTATTGATTGAGCCAACAAAGCCGGTCAATTTGAACACAGAAGAAACTTCTCAAATAGTTCATCTTGCTCAGTCTTTATCAGAAGAAGAGACCAAGGCATATATACAATTCTTACAAAAGAAGAAAATTAATTTTGCATGGACCTATTCAGACATGCCAGGGCTTGACACAAATCTTATAATGCATCACTTATCCATAGCTCCATGAGTCAAACCAGTGAAATAGAGACTCAGAAAAATGCATCCACATGTAGCTCTCATTGTCAAAGCAGAATTAGAAAATTTTTTGAGAGCTGGATTCATCAGAGCCATCGATTATGCAGAATGGATCTCAAACATAGTACCAGTTTCCAAACATGATGGGTCCATTCGTGTGTGCACAGATTTTAGAGATTTAAACAAAGCATGCCCAAAGGATGATTTTCCACTTCCAAACATTGACATGATAGTGGACATGACAGCGGGCTATGAAATATACTCTCTAATGGATAGTTTCTCAGGATATAATCAAATTAAAATAGCTCCCGAAGACCAAGAGAAAACAACATTCACATGTGCGTGGGGAACCTATTGCTGGAACATCATGCCATTTGGGTTAAAGAATGTCGGAGCAACCTACCAAAGAGCTATGACCACTATCTTTCATGATATGATGCACAAAAACATGGAAGATTATGTGGATGATACCCTGGCAAAATCAAGAAAATGGGACACACACCTCGATGATCTGGAAGTAATTCTAGATCGCATGGAACAGTTTCAACTCAGATTGAATCCAAAGAAGTGCGCATTTGGTGTCACCTCAGGCAAACTTTTAGGATTTATAATATCAGCAAAAGGCATAGAGGTTGATCCCGAAAAGGTCCAAGCAATTCTAGATATGCCACCTCCTCAAAATATCAGTCAAATGAGAAGTCTTCAGGGACGTCTTCAATCGATTAGGAGGTTTATTTCTTAGCTTGCAGATAGAGCGCAACCCTTTAATAAGACATTGCATAAGGGTGCTTCTTGTGTTTGGAACGAGGATTGTCAAAAGAGCCTAGATCAGATCAAACAATACTTGGCTAATCCTCCGATCCTAATGCCTCCTATTCTAGGGAAACTATTGATTCTATACATTTCAGCAATAGAATCTTCCTTGGGGGCATTGTTGGCTCAATTAGATGATACTGGGAAAGAACGGGCCATATACTATATCAGTCGTACTCTAGTCTCCTATGAGATCAATTACAATAACATTGAGAAGTCTTGTCTTGCAGTGGTGTTTGCTTCTCAAAAGTTGCGACACTATATGCTTGCTCATACCATACATTTGGTTGCAAAAATTGATCCCCTTAAGTACTTGCTTAGTAAGGCTGCCCTCACGGGTAGAGTTGCTAAATGGATGATGGTCCTAACTGAATTTGACATAGAGTACGTTGAAAGGAGGGCCATAAAAGGGCAAGCTATTGCTGACCAATTAGCTGATTTCCCAATTTAGGATAGTATGCCGGTTCAAGTGGAATTCCCAGATGAACACATCTGTATATGACTACTCGCACTTGGGCAATGTTCTTTGATGGTTCCCGCATGCAAAATGGGTCAGGTGCTGGAGTATTATTTGTTTCTCCACATGGGTACAATATTCCAAAGTCTTACAAACTTTTATTCCCATGTACGAATAATATTGCAGAATATGAAGCTTTAACCAATGGCTTGAGAATGGCTATAGAATGGAACATCACAGAGTTACATGTCTTTGGGGATTCCCAGTTAATCATCAACCAAGTTAATGAGGAGTATCAAACCAAGGATGATAAATTGATACCCTAGAAAAAGATGGTTGACTCATTGAAGCGTTACTTTACCTTTGTGACGTTTCAATAGATCCCTAGGACAGAGAACAAAGCTGCAAATGCCATGGCCACATTAGCTTCCCTTCTTCAGTTGGAGACACATGAATCAAGATTTGAATTCCTGGTGGAAGAGCTACACCATCCCATCTTTGACTCGTCTGAAAGCCATGTCATTTGTACCATTGTCACACACGAGTCTTCCCGATATGGTGCTATCTATTCATACCTTCGTGACGGCATCATCCCCAACACATTCAACCGTTCTGAACGTCAAAACCTCATCTGTAACGCCTCTCGCCACACCCTTATCTCTGGTGATTTATATAGGAGGGGTTTAGATGGGACGCTCCTTAGGTGCTTGGAAAAGGAGGAATCCAACCAAGCGTTAGTTGACATCCATGAGGGCATTTGTGGTGGACATTCTAATGGTCTTGCCATGGCCCGAAGGTTGCTTAGGGTGGGATATTATTGGCCCACAATACAGATAGACACAGTCGCCTTTGCTAAGTCGTGTGAAAAATGTCAGAAACATGGAAACCTGATTCATGCTCCAGGTAGGGAGCTGATCCCTTCTATTTTTCATTGGCCATTTCAGCGCTGGGCCTTTGATCTAGTTGGGCAGATTCATCCCAACTCATCAAGTGGACATAAGTTCATTATTACTGCCACTGACTACTTCACAAAATGGGTGGAAGCTGTGCCACTTTCTGTTGCTTCAGGGAAGACTATCTTTTTGTTCATCTTGAATCATATCATTTGCCGATTTGGAGTGCCTTCTGAGATTATCATTGATAACGGAGGTCAATTCAAGAATAAGGACCTAAAGCATTTATGCAAAAAGTTTAAAATCAAGCAACATTGGTCCTCCATCTATTTTCCACAGGAAACAGACAGGCAGAAGCCTCTAATAAAACCATTCTTAAAATTCTTCATAGGACAGTGCACAAGAATGGTAGGGATTGGCACTTACAAATCAATCCAGCACTATGGGCTTACAGAACAAGCATTCACACACCTACAGGAGCCACTCTTTTTTCTCTTACCTATGGCACTGAAGCGATATTGCCTTTAGAAGTCGAGATACCATCACTTAGAGTCTCACTCAAAGGTTTGATTACAGATGAGGATTACCGCGCCATGAGGTTACAGGAGCTAGAACTTCTAGATGAGAAGCGTAAGGCTTCCTTTGATCATATGAGAGTGTATCAGAAGTGTATGTCCAAGGCATTCAACAAGAAGGTTCACCCTAGATAATTTCAAATAGGTGATCTTGTTTTGCGAGAGAACCCTAAGAACTAACAGAATAGAGAACAAAAGGGAAAGTTTAAACCTAACTGGCTTGGACCATATGTCATCACAGCTACTTTTGGTACAGGTGCATATTTACTGTTAGATCCAGATGGAGAACAACTCCCTGATCCCATCAACATTGTACACCTCAAGAAGTTCTATCCTTGATGAATGTTTCTGTCTGGGGGCATCCTTTGTATATATTTATTGATCCTGAAAAAATACCAAAAAAATAAATTTATATATGATGCTAAAAAAATCTTTAAAAGCATATAAAGTCCTGAAAAAATACAAAAAAATCAAAAAATGCAAAAAATTTAAAAAAATATAAAAAGTGCCTTGGTGAAAACCTGGAAACAGGTGCCTTGGTAGCAAAAAATCCAAAAAAATGAAAAAATGAAAAAAGATTCCAAGTGATGAAAACCTGGAAACAGGCGCTACTTGAGGCCTTTGCACCCTTGTCTTTTAGCATGCGTCCTCGACACCTAGCCACTTTCCATGACGCCTTGACCATATTTGGCTTAGTCTGGAATTGGTCTTTGTCTTTGTCTAGGGGGCATAACTGTTCGCATTGGTCCTTTAGGCGCGTTTGTCTCTTGGGGCATTTCACAACAGGTGTTTTTCAACACCACCCCAAAATAGTATTTTTCAACACTACCCTTGCGTCAAGTGTTTCTTAACACTTATCGGATGTCTTACCCAACAGTCTAAGTATGATGCAATATTTCTCATTTGCAGATGTGATAACCAGAGGTTGACTCTATGACCAACACACACACACTTAAACAATCAACTCACTTGCGATATGATGACTTTATTTTTTTCTTTGTGTGCTGTCTATGAGGATTTCTTTGATAAGTGGTCTCTCCCTAAGAATTTTTCGATGATGCATAGCTAGAAGACTAAGGACATGAGAACATGTTTTATTTCTTTATCTGCTTGTGGGTATAGTTTGTTAATCCTAACTGTCATGAGCATTTATGCTGGTCTTACTTGACACTATGGATTGACAAGGTATTATCCTTGACTGTTTTATGTGAGTGCATGCTTCTAGTTATCCTGACTTTCATGCGTCTTGATACAAGCATAATCTCGCCATATCAAACTTAGGGAACCTCACTGCACTAGTCATCTTGACCTACATGTCTTTGGTGCCTAAGTGGGATTTCCACATTTCTATCTGATAAAGATCATATTCATATCCACATAGTTATGCTAGTGTGCATTGTATGATCTTCCGACGCTACCAATAATGCTCGATGATGATAATTAGATGTCTATCAGCATTGTGACCTTGCAAGTCAACCACTTTCATAGTAGCTTGCATTTTTAGGGTCATAATAGTCTAGTTTTGCATTTCTTGCATATGGAGAGAGCTCTCCTTTTCATCTTACGTGGACCTGTCAGTCGACTGTGCTCACCTTTCCTTCTTCTTGATCATGTCTTTTACTCCTTGTCCTTTTCATCTCGAACCTGTTCTTGTTCATCACAAGGGGTTAATCATATCATCATATCTATATCACAACTGTCATTTCCAGAAACACGAGTCTATATCATACACATGAGAATTAAACATACATCTATGAGAGAGAACATACATAAGCATTTTTGAGAAAAATGACAAGACAATATACATAAACTGATACATCCATCACAAGAGAGACATCAACACATGATATAATCAAACATCCAGTAATCTCATATATACATCAATGTCATGATATAATATACAATATGGGATCCCATAATTTGGATCAATGTCTCAAGATATGTCTAAACATCTATCAACCTAAGACCTAACCCTAGGACTCGCTACCACCCTCGTGAGGAGCTCGTGGTGGTGGGGAAGGCATGGCTCTCCTATCAAGTACCGCATCTGATACCCCTGCCCTCTGAGAATATAATGGCGCTCTCTCACCCTCTGGAACAGCCTGCAGGTAGAGTCCGTGATAATATGCTGCTCTCGCTGACTCTCGTCGGAGCTCTAGCGCATCTGCCTATGCCATCGCCTCACAGCGTGATATCTCTGCCCTGAGATCAGCTATCTGCTGATCTCACTCCGCTCTCAGATCTAGTAACTGCTGATCTCTCACTTCTATAGTAATCCAGAGCTGCTGTATCTCTACCTCCAGAGCATGTATGTGGGCTCTCAGATCATCTCCACCCGTAGGCTGATCCTACTGTGCCTCTACCTACCGGCGAGCTGGTCTCGCCTCATCCTCGGGCGTCGACAATCTCTATCCCTGTGACCATTTCTGGCCACTTGATCTCGATCCCTCTCCTCTCTCCATCCTCCTCCCTCTCCCACTCCTGCCATCCCCTCCATCCCCTCCGTCTCCTTCGTCCCCCCCATCATCTCCTCCATCTCCTCCCTGTGCTGGTACCTGTGCATCGGGTATCGTAAACCAAGGGAATGGTGCCCTCCGCCGCTCTGCCCTGTATGTCGCATCGGCCCCCACATCTGCCACATCTGGGAAATACTCCCAGGGCTCGCTCCTGATACTCACTGTCTCTGCGACAGCCTGCTGATAGTCCAACATGGGTAACCACCCATGACCCTCCTCATCCCTGGCCTTGGCATATGTATTAGTCTCTGTCGAGACTCGCTACTGCCTCCCAAACTGCCGCCACACCTGAGTGATACAAAATCTCTCCACTATCTCGGCATATCGACCTACTAGTGGTTGAGTGCACATCATGTAGCTCAGCTCATCGACTGCATCTCCCCAGACCTCCACCTCCCTGTATGGCCTCCATGTGAAAGAGGCTATCTCATCTAGGATCCTCCTGTAATATGTCACATCCCCAGTATGGGCATGTGATATGAATCCTAGGTACCTGTATATAAAGGGGTACCTCCTCTCCCTCGGCTGAACTCTGGGGCGCACCACAGTGATGTGCTCCCAAACCCACACCTATGCCAGGATGGCACTGCAAGCCCAAGTTCGACCGTCCCTGTAGACGATCTCATGTAACTCATGATACATCTCTACCAATATGGTAGGACCCCATGCCATCCGACGAGGCCTGCCTACCAAATCTACCAGTAATCTCATCCATCCAAGCCAGAAACCCTTCTGACTACGGTCAATCATCAGGATCTGAGAGATGATAGACGCCACTATGCATGACATTGGATAATCTCTGCCAAAGTCATCTATCAGCCTCTCCCAGCTGACATGCCTGTCCAGAATAGTAACATCATGGAACATCTCCTGGATCAGTTGACGCCCCTCAGTGGCATCCTGATCATAGTACACCTGTGCCAACAAATAAATCATGTCATTTTTCATCATATGGAAACATTACATTTATGATTATATCTCAAAACATGATTATACTCACCGGCTCGCCATGGCATGACACTCGTAGGATCCTGTAGACATCCTCCAGAGTAATGGATGCCTCTCCGGTAGGCAGGTGGAAGGTGTTGTGCTCACTATGCCATCTCTTGGCAAGAGCAGTCAACAACCCATGGTCAACCTTGATATATGGGAATCTCAACAAATACCAGAATCCCATGGCCCTGATATCGGCATTGCCCGGATCATCCAGATCTCGGACACACCGCAACCCAGTCACCTTCGGCGCTTTGATGATCAGCACCGGAAAGACCTCCTGCAAGCCAAAAAAACTAAGCCAGTTGTTAGCACATATCATGATGGATGTCTAAAAAATTAGTATAAAACATCTCTAAAATGTAAACATTGTCTGGACCCATGTCATTTTTGCTCAAAAATGCGTCAAATATCAAATTTCTAACTTGGGCGATACTATTTTTTTTGGAGAAGTATCGTGCGATACTTCTCCCTATAGCGGGGTGATATACCTTAGGCCGCGCGATACTTCACCTAGTATCGTGTGATACTTCGCCCGGTATCGTGTGTTCTTTCACCCAGTATCGTGCGATACTGGTGCCTATGGTCGCGCGATACTTTGGGGACCCGCAAAGTATCGCGTGACACTTCTCCCCAAAAGGTGCGATACTTCTAAAGTATCACGCGATAGTTCTCTCAACTTACAAAATTTGAAATTTTAAAAACTTGAAAAACGTGCTAAAAAGGTATTTAATGCGAAAAATGACTCAAAAAGCTCAAGTTTTTCAAAAACATACCGGGGCAGGATAGTGTGGTGGCCGGTTGTGCAACCGGGTGCGCTCGAATCGATGCCTGTGGACGGGAACTCCTGCTTGCTGGGCCATTTTCTCTCTCTAAAGCTCTCAAGATTCTCAAATCACTAAAAGACAAATGATTTTGAAAATGACATTTTGACCCCTTTTATAGCATTTTGACTTTTTGACCAATTTTCAAAACACCTCAGAATTGCGCAAAAATTGCACCCCTAGCTAATTTCGACGTCCTGGATCCATTTTCAGACTCGAAATCAAAATCTGAGGTCATCTTGATAGTCAAAATTGCATTTCACGATCTTCCATTCTTCTGCGCAGTTGATTGACCTTTTGAGGCATAATTTGATTTCCGGTGGAATTTCTTCCTTCCATGTCTTTCAAATTTTCTAGTCTTTCATTCACGCTATTTCTAGTCTTTTATTTCTATTCTTCTACTTCCTCACTGGGGCATGTTTCATTGCCTAATGGTTAACCTATTGACCCTTACCTTCAATTGTGATTTTATTCTGATTTGATCAACCTTATCCTCTACTTGATTTCGATTTTGATTCCGAGGGGGCAGTATTTATGGGATTCTCATCCCCGATTCTTTGATTTTCCTGATTCAGACATCTTTTGTGAGCTTTTGCTCAAATTTGAGATTCTTATCTCTTACTTTGAATGTGATCCCGAATTGACCTCATGTTCAAAGGCCTTTGTTTATGTTTTGTCCGGATGTGATCCCGAATCGACCTCATATCTAAGTTATTTTGTGATCCCAGATCGATCTCATATTTCAACTTCATTCTTTGACTACATGTGTTCCCAAATCGATCACACATTAGTCAAAGAGGGGCAAATGTATGCACCCAAAAATGGTCGCCTAGACTTTGGGCCCCATTTATTCAATTTATCAATCCTGAATCAATTTTATCAATAATCAATATTTTCAACATTATCAATTTCTTGATCAAGTCTTAAATTCGATCATATATTGGATTTTTATCCTATGGGCTAACCATTTATCCTAAGCCTTTATTTAATTAAAAGGAATATTTCCTCCCCTTTTGATTAAATAAAAAGCCCCACTTTTCCTCTTATCCTAAGTTGCACAAATAAAGTATTATTCCTATTTTATAAAAAGGAGAAAAGCACTTTTTGTCTCATATGGACATAAAGTCAACTCCTATTTTCTCATTGGAGGATACTTGTGCACATGGATTGCTCCTCTTTCAACCTCCACCGCCGATTAAGACTTTTTGCCTCTTAATCTCAATGGTCCATTCCTTTGCATTTCTTATAAAAGGAGAGCTCTCTCCTTCATTTGCATACCATGCTTTTGTGCTAATGTTATGCTGCAGGTTTTAGGTGCATTTGGAGCTTTTAAATATATTGAAGACTTTCTTCATTTCATTACATCATTTAGTTGCATATTTCCTTTGCTTAGTTTGCATGATCATGGCATATTAGCTTAGTTTCCTTTTATGCAATAGAGTAACTCACATAGCTTAATTAGGAAGATTGTAATCCCTTGTTATTTCCTTTCATAGATTAGTTGCATTGTACTTTCATTTTGATAGATTAATCTTTTCATCATCATTTAGATTTGCATTGCATTGCATATTTGATTCTTGAAGATATTGGCATTGTTGCCCTTGTCTTCATTTGAATCTCTCATTGTGTGGTTGACTAGCAAGGTCATGAGTTTATAGCTCTAGTTGAGAGCAATTTTACAAATCTTGCAACTCCATGCATAGAGAGCTATGAGCCGCTTTGTGAGGCCTCATTCTTGAGCAACCTTGCATCTAATGGTTCATAGAAGTGCACCATTTTAGTGTGTACAGAACCAAGGCCGAGACAAGATCAACAACATTAGCATGATTAGAAGGAGGAGAGCCAGCATCCAAACCTTCAACAATAGAGGTTTTACAAACCGTATAATGATGGTCAGTAACCCCCGACCACCAAGTAGGCAATTTCTTTGGTTTGACCTCGTCAGAGACGCACCACGCAACAAGATGGCCAGTCTTGTGGCATTTCCAACATCTAAATGAAATTCCCTCATAGTCAAGAATATGAGTCCAAGAGCCCGAAGGAGAAGCCAATGTGATCTTCTTAGGAAGACCCTTGGAGATGTCAATCTCCACAAGAATACGAGGATAAGTAGTTTTGAGGACATCAGAGGAGACGGGATCCACCATTTGGAAATCCCCAATAGCCTCACCCATAGCTTCAAAAACTGAATCAAGCCACAGATAGAGTGGGAGATTCGGAAGTCTAACCCATAAGGGGATTTTATTGAAGGATTCAGTAAGAGGATCAAACCCCATATACCAGGGTTTAGCCATAAGGGGGAAACACTTTTCCCACATAAAATAGTTATTGCACAGAATAGAGTTCCTATTTTCAGCATTGTCAAACTTCACAATAAAGAAGCCCCTGGCCATAGGGTATAACTGAACAACAACAGATAAAATGGGTTCCCAATGCTTGGAAATCCAAGTATGCAGGTCAGAGAGAGAGGGCCAAAAACCCTTAAAGCGAAAAATGGTTGCATTGGAAGAGAAGTCTTCATTATTTTTTAAAATTTCATCTACAGTCTCTGAATCAAGGTTAACCCGAATGGGTTTACTCACAGTAACAAGTTGCAAAAGGGAAGAGGAAGGTCCCTTCCACCCAGAAACAGGGCTCGGGATGCCCACCTTGAAGGCAGCCACGTCTACATATGAAATTGTGGAGCCCTGAGCAACCAGAGCACCGAACCGTGAGGACGGGAGCAGGGAAACCCTTGATACCACAGGGACGGTGCCAACAAGAGGGGACGACAAGAGCAAGCCTTGAGCTTCATCCGCCAGCAGAGTCATTGGAGCATACACATGATCTGAAGACTGGGCGTGAGCGGGAGGGTTTTGAACGCGAGCAGGAGAAGATTGCTTGTTTAAGGCACTGACTTGTATAATAAGTCATTCTAAATTGTAGTATTCATCAACTTAACAATGTAATAATAATAATAAGGTATCAACGTAAGTGCAATTTTAGTGAGAGAAGTGATTCTTAGTAGAAACAAATACCAAGGAGATGTGAGATTTTATTATATGGCGCATGAATTGTTTGACATTTCTAACATAATAACACCTCTACCTAATTTGCTAGTTTGTTAGATGATGGACAAAAAGATGAATTGGGTCTAATTGTTCTAGGTGGCTTGATTAGTGCTGTTGACCCATTGGTACAATGCAACATTCAATGCTTTTATCTACCATCAACTCCTAGAACTTATTCCTCCTGTAACTCAAAGCCAAGTACAAGGAGATTTTCCCTTAAAAAGGTAACTAATTTTTAGTTTTTTTTTTCTTTTTTGAGTTGGTGTCTTTTTGATACCCTTTGTCCTTAATGGCAAAGGGGAAGAATAGTAGAAGGAAAATAGTTGAGGGAGGTTAGTAGAAGGAGAATAACATATTATAGAGATGTATAATGGTTTAAGGGGGAGTAGATCTTATAAAGATGGTTTTGAAGCACTCGAAACCCTAAACAATGAAGCTCCAACATTTATTTAATTCTCATATGGTTTTATGATATATGTGGTATTTAAAGCACTTTTATAAAAAAAACCTCTTATAAATCCAAGTCGACCTCTTTCATTCAAATTTTTTATGTCCATTTGTATTTAGTAGAGCTAGAGATAGACGTTTGCTAAAGCATGGGGTTTAATATTAGGCTACTCACAAATGCTTTCAGTAGTGACACATGAAGCATGGGATGAATTTGTTAGTTGACATTCAAAAAAAAATTAAAGCTTGAGCTATGAGCATATTAAAGTCAATCAACATTATATTTGCTAATTGCTTGCTAATAAGGATATAGTGACTTAACCACTTGGTAAAGATAGATTTCTCAAGTTCAAGGGTAAACTTGAAATTGTATTTAGTTTAGTCATTATGGGGTCAAGGTAAGATAGGAGTATGTATTAAATTAATATAGATCAATGTTACCATTATAGGATAATTGTACTTTTATGTGTTAATATTGTGCTATCTCTAGTAAATTGTTATAAGTTGTTTCATGTAGGTTGCTGGGAGTTTGTTTTGTGGTTTCTTTTTTTAGTATTTGACTTATATAATAACTTATTGTATAGTGTAATATTTTAAGTCACATTGATAATATATGTACATGATTAAGGGTAGACAAATCATATTGTATAGTTATGTGACATTTCTTTAATCTTCTTCACATTTTTAAATCAATTCAAGTCATTTAACTAGGATTAAATTATTTGAATAGCATATCCCAACAACATTTGTAGATACCATTAAGTTTTCCATCATAGATTAAGATACCCAAGGCAAATAGGTTTTAGGAGATTAAGGGTGCACAAATTTAATTTATAGACAGTGGTTGAATTTAGGAACAAAATATCAACTCTAAAATGCAAACCTAAACTAGAATACAAAATAATTTATTCAATAATTTGTCAAAGTATATGGTAGCATTGTTGCAAATTCTAGGGTTTTTACTAAGGTATGCCTTGTGATGGTATTCCTTGCCTAGTTGAAAAACATATAAATTTGTTTGGTTGCAATTGCTTTTGATCTTTTTTGTCTTTGACCTACTATTGTTTGTGCTTGGTTACTTAAGTGATAAGATTAAGCCTTTCATTTTATTGTGTCACTAGCCCCATGTTTTTAGTGCAACCTATTATTGGCATTCAACCATGTGCATTTTAAGTCTTTTAAGTTGTCATGTTGAATGATCAAGATGTGATCCTCGTTTGTACTGAGTTAGATCCATGTATCAAATCGTGATTGCATCACACTTTGTAGGCTTATTGCAAGGCTTTGATCAATTCTAGTGGGAATGTATGCAAAGCTACAAAATGTTATTGCATGTCAATCTAGTAGAGGGGGCCCATGTTCTTTAGCTAGACCTAGTCAAAATATTCCTTCCATCTCAATTCCATATGGTCATTTCTATTTGTTTTTGTATGAATGTAACGTATAGAATGAATAAATGAATAATTTAAATGATGTCCCTTAGACTAAATAGTCTAAGGGACCAAGGAATAACAATGTCAAATTATTTTCACACTCCTTTCACTATTGAATCTCCTATTATGGGACTTGACTAGGAAGCTAGCAATTTGGTTGATCTTATCTTCATCAATTAAATGGTGCATGTTGCCAGTCTTCAAACTATTTTCATACTGAATACAAATGTCTTCATAAGTTGCACATTCCATGATAAAATGTTGTTCTGTCTCCATCATACCATTATATTAGAATATGCAAGTTATCTTCCCATAGTTCCTTGGATATCTTCCACCTACTAGTATCACATATAAGATGGTGTCATCCCATGCTTAGTCGTGCAACTAACAACCTTGCTTTTCCTTTAATAACTATCCTTAAATATATTTTTCACCATGTTCACAAGTTGGGTTAAACTCTTTGATGCAATATGGTTTTTTTGGCCATTGTAATTAGTCCATGTGCTAGTCCTAAATTTTCCTATCACAATTTTTTTGTATTTCTTCATTGGTGTTAGGACATTCATGCAACTTGATGTTCCACGTGCTCAACCAATTTTTATTTTTCTTTATCCAAGTTTTCTTCTTGCATTCAAGATCCTCCTCCACATCAATTTTGGGCCAGCCTTGGTTCTCCAAATTTTTATCCTTCTATAAATAACTTATTAACTAGGTTATTGTTGTTGCCTCAAACGAAAAAGCACCTACTTCAGCCAAAAGGATTTCATACAAAACTGTGGTTTTGAAGTTAAGATTTCTTGTAATTAGATGCTTGTAGATTCTTTCTAACTATCTCCAACTATAGTTTGACACGTTGCTTCCCCAAACTTCACACCCATAGAGGACAATTGATGTGACCAACCAAAAAGAGTTTTCTAGTTCCAAAGTTTAGCTTTCCTCGTTGGGATTGCAATGGTGCAAATTTTGAAAGTATGTCTTAAGACCTCCTATGTGCTCATACTTGTCTTACAAAGGCTTTAATTAGTGTGGTCCTTATGTCAGTCTATTGTGTACTCAAAGCTTATTGTAAGAGATAAAAAGTGGGGCCTAGAGCAGGAAACACGATGGTGTGATATACTAACATACCCTCCTTGCTTAGGGAAAGCTACCCAATGTGTGGGCTTGTGTTCTAACCTATAAAGTGGCCCACTACATGGAAAGTTCTAATTGGTGAGGAGGATTCAATGCAATTTAGAAGAATTTTTAAATCCAATCAAGGCCTTTGATCATGGTTGATCTTGTTTGTGTTATTTTAAATGAGTGAATGATATTCAAACTCAAGAATGATTTGTTATAGATGCTCTATTTACTCAAATGAGTATTAATGGAAGACTTGACTACTACCAATCGAGTGCCTCATTAATTTGATAGAGTGCTATGTTGTTTCCATATTATTTATTTTAGATTGTGTGTGAGATTTAAATGAAATCCAAACCAACTTGGCATGTTCAAAAGGAGACTAGGGTTTGCAAGCAATAAACAAGTACTTGATAAGTAGAAGAAATTTTTCACAACAAGTCAAATTGTGATATTGCTATCAGGATTCAATTGTGTAGATTTTGAGTCAAACTCATTGACCCATGTTTCATGAGTAGTGGTTCACAAGAATCCATCTCTCATGAGAATGAATGGAACACTTAACACTCATTGCATCAAGGTGATGCTCATAGAGGTGAAGCATTGGGCCTTCCCAGGAGGTCACCCATCGTAGTATACTCCAACTCAAGCACATTGAACAATTTAGTTTCCTCCAAGGTTAAACCCACTTAGTTTGCTAACTCATTTGCAAAACCTTCAGTGACTGTTGTGCCTTATGAACCATTTAGTATAGAGCCCCTTTAGCTTATTAATTGATAAGTAGGATACATTTCTACAATAAGTCATATTGTGATATTGTTACCAAGGTTTAACTATGTAGTTTTTGAGTCAAACTCATTGACCCATGATTCATGAGTAGTGGCTCACAAGAACCCATCTCTCATGAGAATGAACAAAACACTTAACACTCATTGCATCTAGGTGATACTCACAAAGGTAAAGCATTAGGCATTCTCAAGAGGTGGTCACCCATCCTAGTACTACTCCAACTCAAGTGTACTTAACCATGAAGTTTCCTCCAAGGTTAAGCCCACTTAGCTTACTACCCCATTTGTGAAATCTTTAGCAAATACTGTGCCTTATGAACAATACATTATAGAGCTCCTTTAGCTCTTCAATTGATAATTAGGAGACATTTTCCATTAGTTAAACTGTGATATTTCTATCAGGATTCAACTATGTAGTTTTTGAGTAAAACTCATTGACCCATGTTTCATGAGTAGTGGCTCACAAGAAACTATCTCTCATGAGAATGAGTGGAAGGCTTAAAACTCATTGCATCTAGGTGATGCTCATAAAGGTGAAGCATTGGACCTTCTTGGGAGGTCACCTGGATCCTAGTTTTTTCTCCAACTCAAGCTTGCTTATCCATGGATTTTCATCCAAGGTTAAGCCCACTTAGTTTGCTTCCCCATTTGCAAAGCCTCCAACAATATTTTTGAGCTATATTTTTTTATTTGTTTTGGTTTTTTGCTTCATTGCATCTCCAAGGTTTTTGTGTTAATTGTTGTAAGATAGGAAATGTATGATATGGATCAACTTTTGCAAACCCTAGTATATATTTGAAACCCGGAGCCTCTAAGCTTTAGGAAAATGGGTCAATTGATCTCTAAACCATCTTCTTTGAATAAACCTCTAGATGAAGAGCTACTGGTGCATCTACCAAATTCTTCTAGAAGTCCAATGCATGTTCACGACCCTAGAGGTGTGAATGACATATTACTAGACAATACTAGAGAATGTAGAGATGCATACATTCTTGTCTCTAGTTGGTCACACTTTGAGCATGGTACAAAAAGAGAAAATATTGTAGTCCTATTTCAAATGCATGGTCTTTGTAGTTAACAAGGATTATGGTGTCAAATGTATTCATTAATGCAAGTTTTAATCAAAATAGTGGAAAAACATTATGATGAATAAATTAAGGTTGTTCAAGCTCAAAATGTGGCTAGATGAGAAGTATTACTAAGTTATGCATTTTTGAGGTCTTTGGTTTGAGTATGGTTGCAAATAAGGCATTTAGATTTGAGTTCTTCAAATATTTTGATCAATTGAATAATGTTAGATCGAACGGGTAGATGAGTTGGCTTGGGCTGTGGGTTTGCTTCCCATAGTTCTTGAGTTTGACTCCTTTCTTGGGTTTAAGAGGAGGGATTTCTTGCAGGTTGTGGACCCCCCCAAGGGAGTTGTTCTCGCTTCTGCTCACCCCTTCCTTGACCCTAACTTGGCAATATGTAAGCCCAAGGTAAGGCAGACTGGGTCGTTGGGTTGGGCCGTTGGGATACCCTTCATGTACCCAAAAAAAGAGTAGTTATAGAATATTGTTGTTTTCAAAGCATATAAAGAAGGAATTTAAGTTATTTGGTTTGAACATTCAAATAAGTCAATTAATTTATAAATGAAAAAGTAATTATATCTTGAGATTTTTAGGGCTTTATAAATGAAGCAATTATTAAGGCCCAACTCAGTTATAAATGACTGTAAAAGAAATTACGTCATGTCTTGACTGTGCGTCCACAACTTTTCTATAAAGTGGGACTTATGTTTTTTATTAAGGTAACAACAGGTTTTGAAGGGACCCTGAAACCCATTACAAAACTGGAACTTAAGATAAAACTATAAGAGTTCCAAAGATACAACAGTCCAGCCAAAATAGAGGCCTAGACACCCCAAACCCCTCACTAAGAAAACACCCCATTCTACTACATAAGATAAACCAATGGAAAATAACAAAACAAAGGAAGGGGACTAAACTTTTGATCCCTTCTTATGGGACCGAAGGATCATGTCAAAAGAGGATGGAGATCTCTTAGAATGTTTCCATTTAACAGTGATCCACCCATCTTCAACTCTAGCCACCTCATCTTGCCAACACTGTGAATCTAAGACTGAAGAACTGACACCTAGCAAAGGTGTTGGAACAACCAATCAATCGCTCAACAAAGAACCATCATTACTCCCAGCTGAGGGATTAACAACAGGAGGATCAAAAACATCAAGACTAGCACCAGTCGAAGCCCCAACAAGGACATCATAAACAACACCCACCAAGCAGCCAATAGGCCCCCCAACTCCATCCAATGCAGAATCAGAAAGAGGACCAATAGAAGGGCAAACATCTCCAGCCAATGAAGAAGGAGAAGGAACAAAACCAACCAGAGGGCTAGAAGAGTCAGGGCCAACAACAACCTCCTCAACCACCTGTGAAAAGCTCCAATGGGAAGACACCTTATCCATCGTATAGTGCTGAGAGGAGGCATCCTTCCACCACGAAGCAGTCTTTTTAAGTCTCTGAAGATCACATTGAGAAGCAACATGACCAATGGTGGAAGGGTGACTGTATTGTGTTTTTGGATTAGAATGTTATATATGGATAGCATGTGTCCTTCACAATTGTCTCTAAGATGTATGCACTCTTTTTTTTTGGTTTGTTGGAGGTTCAAAACCTCTTTGGCTACGAGCCAAGGATTGAGGGCTATCTATTTCTCCATAATCCGCCTAAAGCATGATCTTGGCCTCATCCCTTATGATGTTAGAGCCTTTGGACTCAACAAGACTTGATCCCTGGTGGGCTCTATGTGATGAAGTTACTCACCTGCATGAAATTAAGATCTACTAACATCAATTTAATCAAATACATTGCAAATTTAACTAAAATTGAAATTATGATCTATATTATCCCATGGATCTCTAGAAAGAAGTGGTAAGTGAAGCTCTCAGCTACAATCCTCACTAGTGACACCTCTAAAATGAGAAATGATGCTGCTACTATGCTTATGCTATGCTTCTATGATGATTCTAGCTCAAGAATGATGAAATTATGATACTAAATGCTCAAGAATGCTCAAATTGCTCTTGGAAATGATCTCAATTGCCTATAGTAACAATGCTATGCAAATGAAATTCCAAGATGGAAATGCTCTCCAAAATGCCTCATACTTATAGTAATTTCCCAAGGGTAGGGGGTGGAGTGAAGTAATCATGATTATCCCATGGTTAAGTTAAAAACTTTGCTTTGTTCATAAATGGGGGGACAAATGAGGGGACAAGCCTTTAAATGGTTTCAAAGCTTTGGACAATTTAAATGTTTTGAGTGATTTGTGTCCTTTTTGTCTCAATTTTCATTGGTTGATCACTTTGTTGAAAGAAAATAAGGAATATTAATTCAATTAATTAATTAAACTTAGCCATGGAAGGGTAATAGGTTCATTTTGGTTTTTTATTAAACAACTATACAATTAATTGATTAAAATCAATTATATATTGTTTTTGTCCCTTTTAAGCTTCAATTTAATCATTTAACATCATTATTTAATAATTCCTTTGTTTTAATTGATTTTGTCCAACTTTATTTAATTATGTCCCCTTTTAATGCATTTTAATGATTTAATCCCTTTTGATGATTTTTGAGCCATTTATTGATTTATGCAATTTTGATTATCACTTGTCCAATTTTACGTGTCTACAAATGCCCCTCTTTGAATTTATGTACGAAGAACATTGATTCAAAGATCCTTTAAGTCCTGATTGTTGATTCCTGATGTGATTGATTGTTGCCTCTTGATAAAAAAATTTCAATGCCCCACTGATTTCATGATGTTTGATTTGCAATTTTGATTTGATACCCTGATGCCCCCTTAGAAATTAAAACATATTGATAGTTTGATAGAAGAATTTTGATTTGATGTTTGGATTAATTGGATATGTTTTCATTTCTGAAAAACATTGTTGATATTGAAGATTCACAAATTGTACGTCCAAGATAGATATGTCTGTTGTAGTTAAGAGAAACAAGTGATTATGATAATAGGATAATGATACCAATGAATGTGCTTTGTCAATCTGATTAGGATAGGATATTGATAAGATAAATCAATCAATGTGAAAACCGATATGATTTGATACTGCTGCTTCGTTCTTAGGACACAGAGACACGAACAAATGGTACTAGGTGTGATTGCTAGATACTTTTGATAGAACTGATTGACGTAAGATGATTCACTGATATAGAATACTGATATGATTCCCTTAATTTGCAAAACAGGCACATTTCCATAAGTTATACATACAGTCCCTAGCTTCTTGGATATTAGATTTATGGATCTTCCTTGTTGTTGATTTTGTATCATGTTGATGTTTTATTGATCAGGACTTGATGTTCCATTTTGTTATTGACATTGTATCTTGATATACTGATTTGATGGATCTTTGATGTTATGAACATTGATATGATGATATGGACTTTTCCTTGATTTCCCCTTTTTGATTGATCAAGATTGATACTTGAACCTCCTTTTCCCTTGGAAAAATAACTACAAACAAATGCATTTAATCTAACATGATAATGCAATTAACCTAACATGATAATGCAATGCAACCTAAGTGTCACCAACTTTTAGCAAGGAAATGCCGTGAGGATAAATTTTCATCATTGAGCATTGTGGGACCAGAAAGCAAGTACAACCATCACTGACCACATCATGATGATATGAATACCGCTTTTTATCACTTTTGGTAACCTCATTTTGAAACTAGTACAACCCTCACTAGTTGGGTGACCAAACTATGGGAGTATGAATACCAATCCATTTTCTCAAACAATCGAAAGTCAACCCTCCACCCTATATGAGAGTCCTCGATGGTTCTTTGGTGACCATGTCGTTAGATGAATTCACATAAGTTGTTGGATCTCCCTCAAGACAGTCACTCAAAGACAAGAAAAATATCATGTCTTCATCATCACCAATCTAGTCGAAACATCATCAATTAGCTAAAAAGATGTGATAGAAATCAATTCAATATAGATTATCAAAAGAAAGCTTCAAGTGTTTTGCAATGTTTCATGATTTTCAAAAAGTATTTCCAAGCGTTCTGATCTTCAAGGTGTTTTTGTCCCTTTTTAATCCCGAATAATAAAGTCAATGAAGGTTCAAGGATCAAGTTGTAGGATCAATATACTTGGGTGTGAACAATGATATCCATCAAAGATTCACCAAAAATCTCTCTCTTCTGAAGCTCTGATAAATCTCTCTTTGATGTGACCAAATGTATCACTATTGAATCCATTTATAGTTGAATGCCTTGCTTCATGTGAATTGATGCCTCTCTGTTGAAATCTGTTGATTAAGATCAAATGCCCCTAGTTGGATAGGAAAAATGTTGGACTTAGGTAAACTTCCAAAATATTACAAAAGCTCATTTTATGCAAGATGTAGCTCAAAGCACTTTATGATTCCCTTTTTACCAACTCTCAAACAAAATCACATTGGTTTGCCCCCAATGTCTAGCAAGATATAGGACATGAATGATGAATTTGCAAGCTAATGGATTAGAGATGGAAAGGCCATGATGGATGAAGCATGCGAATGTGACTCGTAGGACCATCTCCTCAAGAGTACCCAAGCTAAGGAAAAATGATATAGCAATGATATAGCGTGTTTTTGGATAAGCCATGAAAACCAACGATGCAGTGCTAGATAGCCTATAGGATAACAATCTGCTGTCATGAAAATGAGGGATCCAAAAGAAGTGGACATGTCAAGAAGTTCTTGATAACAAATTTTGTACTTTAAGTTCTTCATTCTAATCAAGACCAAGGGATCAATTTGGGTAAGATGTGGATAAAATAACACAATCAGGATAAAGGGTGATGGACTCTATGAAGGGATGTTTTGGGATTATGGAAAGACTATCAAGGAATAATGAAGGTGCCTTTGGGATAAGCAAGATCATGATAGGGTAACTTGGATGCAACAAGTACATAAGCTGATAGAAAGGATAACGAATGTCAAGATACTAAATGCTCATGGATATGTTCAACCTTGTCAAGATGAAGGTGATAGAGGAAATATGGATGAAACTTGCCCCCAAGTGTAGAGTGCAAGAAGGAGGAATTATGCATGACACCTGTTTGTCAGGTTTTCATCGTGGTATACAGATTTTTTTCTCTTTACTTTTGCTACCAAGGTGCCTATTGCTAGGTTTTCACCAAGGCACTTTTTTTTCTCTTTTTTCTTTTCTTTTCTTTTCTTTTTTTGTATTTTTCAATATTTTCCCAACATTGAAATCTTTGGACAATGCTCCTTTGAAAGATATACTATAATAAACCATGGGTATGACTAGGATGCTCAAAGATATTGATAAGAGGGATGGAAGTATGGAAAGTGTGCATTGGAAAATGAATGTGAGGATAAGAAGAAGGTATGTTTCAAATGGGAACATTGGCAAGATCAACTTTGACACACACTTTGAAGAGTGGTGGAATGATGGAGGAACGATAGATGAAGGAGGTAAGGATCTTTTTGAGGTAGTGGATTTTGGGATATAGGAAGATGAAGGATGTTTGGAAGGAGATGGAGTGGAAGCCTTTGGAAACTTGAATGTCAATTTTAATTTTTCTTTTGTGTGCAAGTCTTTCAAAAGTGACTTGGGAATCCACATATTCTTTGATTTTTCTTTCTTTTGGAATGCTTTTGAATGCATTTCTTCAATGAGGGATTTAGGAACCCACATTTTATTCTTTTCTTTTTTCTTGGTGGACCTTTGCGGCCTTTTATATATTTCATTTTTCTTTTCATTCACATGTCGATTAGATGGGACATTCTGATTTTTATACCCATATGGATTCTTGGATTTTTTATTGTTATATTGCACATCAAAATTGCTTCCAAAAGACTTAGGAATTGTGGATGAATAGGAATAATATGGAGGGTTCACATGGATTGGTGTTTGGACATTCTTCAAGTATGTGTGCCTTCATTGATCTTGATACATGGTAGGATAAGTGAATGGATAGCTAGGGATGATAGGAATAGAGGATGGAGGAATATATGGACCTAATATGGGTGGAAGGAATGAAGCTTTTTGTTTTGGGACATAGGAACCCAAAATAGATTTGGAGGATAGTGAAAGTATATGGTTGCGTTTGAATGGAGGGATATAAGGTGTGAAAGGGATATCAATATCTTTGGAAAGAGCTGCATTGCCAAGGTTCTCATCTTTAAGATTTATCTTTATACTAATAGGCTCGTGAATAACTTTGATAGGAACACATTTGATAGGATCAACTGAAGCTCGAAGGGATTCATTATCATGCAAAGGATTTGGAAGAATGATGGTTGAACATGGAGGAATATGACAAGGAAATGATGGGATACTTCTATCTTGACAAGAATCTTCGAAGGGTGTAGAGAGAGTATCTTGCTCTTGATTTTCAATATGCTCATTGGGACTTATGGAAGGGATATCTTGATCTTGCTTAAGAAGTGGAGAAAATATGGAACTTGGAAGGGTACTTTGTTCTTGGAATGGAAGGACATCATCTTGAAAGACATGAAAGGATGCAAGGGGATCATCACAAGGTTCTATGGATATGGGACCTTCATCAAATATGGGAGGGGATTGTATATAATCTTGATCTTGATCTTTATCAACATTTGTTTATTTTCTCTTTAGATTATCCTCTTGACATGGAGCCACTTCTAAAGACAAGGTAGATGTTTGGATATGTGTGGAGGATGTTTGGAAGAATGGTGTAGGATCCTCTCAAATGGGTATAATAAGCATTGAAGCACATGAAGCCTTGGGGTCCAAGATCTTTGAAGCATGGAAACAATTTGCAACAAGATGTAAACTAACTTGGGTTTCTTTTAGAGGTAGCCCTTGAGGGTAGCCATAGTCAACTTGAAAGGTGTCATCATTAGGCTCACGCTTTGATGGAGGAATTTTGGATAGTTGTGGAGCTTTGTGAGATGACCGAAAGATGAAAGGAGTACTAGCAATGGACTCACCATTTAATGGAGGGATTTGGGAAGCTTTGGAAGATGGAGGTTCATGAGATGGACGAAGGATGAATGGATTAATCTTGCTATATGGAGGTTTGTGCATGATATCTTGCTTGAGAGTGGTACCTTTCTCTTCATACTCTTTATTATCTTGATCACAACTAGATTTATCATGAAATTTCCTTTGATCCAAGATAAGTTTGTTGCTCTTGAATGCTTCTTTTTGTGAGGAAGATGGAGATACGGTTGGCCCATCATTATAAAGAAAAGGACACCTTGATCTTAACAATGACTTTTTAGATGATGTCTCTTTTTGTTTTTCGTCCTTCTCTATCAAGGTTGACGTGTCAAAATCATGAGGAAGCTTAGCTCCTGCTTGAACGAACTGCATGAAATATGCTTCTTTATTCCTCTCTAAAACTAATTGCACCATTTCCATAAACATGGGATCTTGGATTTCTTCAGAAACTTCCTCTTCAAACACCTCATCATTTTGATTCGTATGGAGATCTTGATCTTGATTTCGATAATTATGCTCCATAATAGGATTGATTTGTTTCTCAAATAGACTCATCATTATAAATCTTTTTCAAGGATATGATCTATTTGTTGCACTGATAAAGAATATCTTCGAAAAGGGTATCCAAAAGTGATTTCAAAAATTTTCCAAACCCTCGGGAAATACCCTCTATTTGCCCTTTTGTGTTTCTAGGCATCACTGGCCCGAGTTTAGGCGTGACCAAAAATTTTGTATGCGTGCACTGGTTTGTTGTTAGGCGACACACTATAGGTTCTCAGGTGACACTTTGCTATTACCAAGCGGGTTTCCAGTTTTAACAGGCGTGTTTACAATTTCTCTGAGCATGACTTCAGTATGTCTACGCATGTTTAAGAAAGTCATAGGCGTGACTGAACCTCTGCTAGGTGGGTTTATTTTATACACAAGTGACAATTCTCTGACCAGGGTGTAAGATTTTTTATTTTTAAAATGTTTAAGATCAGTTTTTGGAAATTTCTTTGTTTGAAAATAGAAAAACAATCTCAACACACACATCACTTTGTCATCATGTCCCTAAAAACATTCTAACATGTATGTTCTCTGATGTTTTTCACAAGTATATCACAATAAAGAATTCCAAGCAGCCTACCTAAAGTCAAATTGGCTTGTAAACATGGCTCTACAAGTTGGCTTTTCTATTTTACCCAGGTTTTAATAAGGATTCCATTCAAATAGACTTTAATCTCTCATCTCCCAATAAAGGAGCTTCCCACACGCACCAAAGTATGATTTCGCGCAATCCGTAAGGACTACTAGAGGAAGGTTGAAAAATCAAAATCCATTTGTCATGCACCCCATTAAGGATACATGCGTTTCATTTTAGACTGGGTCGGATTCCCGCGGCAAAAGCGAGTGTATCCCACTTTGGGCTGTCCCTCTCACCGGCCTTGCTAAGGAAAACTCGGGAGGCAAGCCCACTAAATTTCTAGCATGTTCATGGAAAGCAAGAAATGAACTTAGTAGGACAAGTTTGGGAGTTTGATTCACTTAAAAAGTGAAGAGCATATCCCTATTGCCTTTCTTTGTTCCAATCACTCAAACACAATTTGGTTCTTTCCCAATCTCTTAACAAGGAGATTCTTAAAATGGAAGTGTTTGGTTCATTTCCCATTTTTAATTAAGCTATGTTTGAAATTGAATGCCACAATCTAATCAAGTGCAAGCTTGAATAGAGAAATACCTTTCCTTGTAGCTAGCATAAAGCTAGGGGCATTTTTGAAAGATTTTTGACATTTTTCTACTCACCTTAGCAATAGCTCCTTTCCATGTGCTTGTACTCCAACAGGTTAGTCAACACTAACAATCAAAGTGAGGGGAAACCAAAATCGAATTGACAAAGCCAAGCTTTATGTAATGAATTTTAAGCACTCTAATTGCAAATCTTTCAAACAAAAATTTGAATTAAGAATTAAAGATCCAATTTAAAGTGACAAATTTCTTTTTATATGCTTCAATCACAGCAAGGTATTTCTGATATACCTGATTGTCTTCTTCTTGTGTTGACTCAAGAACAACCTTAATGTGCGCTATGTTTTCTTTTCTTAATCCTCCTTGCTAATGCCTTTTCCTCTTGATTGAACCTGCTTTTCAACCTCTATACCTTTCTATGCCTGCTCATTTACTGTCAAGTCATGCAAACAGAGAGTTAAAAAAATGATTTAATCAATTTAACAGCAAATAAAGGTAACAGATAGAAAGCGACATTGTCCAGCTAATACGCGTGACTGAAATTCTTGTAAGCGTGACTGAAATTCTTTTACGCGTGACTGAAATTCTTTTACGCTTGACTCAAATGTTTGTACGCATGACTGGAATGCTTGTACGTGTGACTTAAATGCTTGTATGCATGACTTAAATGCTTTTATGCGTGACTTAAATGCTTGTACGCATGACTTAAATGCTTGTACACATGACTAAAATGCTTGTACGCATGACTATTTCAATAAATTACATAGCAAAGGCTGATGATAGCGGATTGCAGCTACACGATACTTCTTAAGTCGCAGGCGTGACTTTTCTAGGCAAAGGCAAGATAACTTTATCTCACAGGTGTCAAGACAAAGATCATAAGCGTCAGTAAAATGATTGCAGGCGTGAGTGAATCTCCTGTAAGTGTGACTTTACTTGTTTCCTGTAAGAAATTCATGGAAAACAAAATATACAAGCATGCAAATTATGGTGCAAATGATGAAATGAGGCTTAGAGCCCCACGGTGGGCGCCATTTGTGTGATGAAGTTACTCACCTGCATGAAATTTAGATCTACTAACATCAATTTAATCAAATACAATGCAAATTTAACTAAAATTGAAATTATGATCTATACTATCCCATGGATCTCTAGAAAGAAGTGGTAAGTGAAGCTCTCAGCTACAATCCTCACTAGTGACACCTCTAAAATGAGAAATGATGCTGCTACTATGCTTATGCTATGCTTCTATGATGATTCTAGCTCAAGAATGATGAAATTATGATACTAAATGCTCAAGAATGCTCAAATTGCTCTTGGAAATGATCTCAATTGCCTATAGTAACAATGCTATGCAAATGAAATTCCAAGATGGAAATGCTCTCCAAAATGCCTCATACTTATAGTAATTTCCCAAGGGTAGGGGGTGGAGTGAAGTAATCATGATTATCCCATGGTTAAGTTAAAAACTTTGCTTTGTTCATAAATGGGGGGACAAATGAGGGGACAAGCCTTTAAATGGTTTCAAAGCTTTGGACAATTTAAATGTTTTGAGTGATTTGTGTCCTTTTTGTCTCAATTTTCATTGGTTGATCACTTTGTTGAAAGAAAATAAGGAATATTAATTCAATTAATTAATTAAACTTAGCCATGGAAGGGTAATAGGTTCATTTTGATTTTTGATTAAACAACTATACAATTAATTGATTAAAATCAATTATATATTATTTTTGTCTCTTTTAAGCTTCAATTTAATCATTTAACATCATTATTTAATAATTCCTTTGTTTTAATTGATTTTGTCCAACTTTATTTAATTATGTCCCCCTTTAATGCATTTTAATGATTTAATCCCTTTTGATGATTTTTGAGCCATTTATTGATTTATGCAATTCTGATTATCACTTGTCCAATTTTACGTGTCTACAGGCTCATTCAAAACCATTCAACTTCACTCTTTTTAAGATCAAGTGCCTTTTAGTTTATCTTTGCAATTTTATTGTATTGTATATTTTGTTTCTTATTTATACTCAAGTAATATGTTAAATGCTTTAATTGGAATATGGAAAATTGCGTATTTTATTAAGGATTTGTAAATAGAATTGTGAAGGATTTCATTCGTGGGATGTATTAGTATAAGGCATTGGTGTGATTTGTCTACTAAATTTGAGTTTAGATATTAGAAAAAGACATTTGCAAGGCATTATTTGACTTTGTACACTAAATAAGCATAGATCTAGGATATACATTGTCCAACATCAAGAAGCAAGACCTAAATGACAAATCATTCGAAAGTTTCCATAATTTATTTTTCAATTTGTGTATGTCCTCAAAGCCAACAATAAATAATTCTCCAAGAACCTAGCCAAAATTTGAGTAGATTTTATTCCTTCTTGGTCTAATTTGTAAGAACATGTCTATTATTACAATATCCTAGTACATTAAAAGCAAAATCCATTGATATTGGTAAAGGGCTTCCCCTAAGTCTTGTAGAACCTAAAGTGCATAAAGAAAAATTTTTATAATTGTTTCTTGTTAGTTGGTCATAAACTGCAACCTAATTTTATTTTCTTATTTTTATTATATTGAACTAATTTATTATGTCTACATAAAATAATAATAAAAACAAAAAATAAATAAAAGAAAAGTACATAAAATATTTGCAAAGATGAAAAAAGAGACACAAAATGATCAAAATTCAGTTATGATTGTGACCAATTAGCTAAAAATAATCCAAGTTTTGAGACTCTTTAGAAGTAGTTTGGTTGTGCTAATTACATCACATCCCTCTCTTTCTATCATCATATAAAGATGTTCGTGTATCAAATTTTTCAGTGGATTCTGATGTGATTTGATTCTTGTAATTTGTGCACTTTTTATAGTTTGTCTTATAGTTCTTAAAAAATGAGAGAAAAACAATAAATTTAATCACAAAGGATAAATACAATTAACTTTACAAAATCTGTCAGATTGAAAATATATTTTATTCCAATGACACTGAAAGAGATCAGGATCACAATTATTAGGTTTACTTTTGGTGATTGAATAAAGTTGGGTATGATATGATTGATTTCTCACTTTAGAAATTATGTGAAGCACAATTTCATGGTAATGATGAGAATGAAAACTAGGATAATATATTATATTTTGAAGAAATAAATGCCTCGTAATTATTTGTAACTAATTTGTGATCAATTATTCTTCATTAAGTGGTATGATGAGAAACTCTTTACGTCATGACGCTCATCATGTAATTAATTATCGACTTATTATTATCTAACTAACATTTAGAGTTTAAATTCCATTTCACAAACTATGATGATTTTAACCGTCTGCTATTTTTTAATTAAAAAAATAGTTTTTCATTTGGGATTAATTATCAACTAATATTTCATTTGATAAGTGTGGTGTATTTTAATAATGATGATTATTACTAAATTAAATCATTGGAACTTGGATGTAAAGGAAAATATGGTAATGATAGATGTATGGCATCGTCATTGAGTTTAAATTATGCATGATAATATTACAAGTTAAACCATTTTCTGCAAGTTATGAATTTTGTTTAATATTTAAAAAAACAATGTGGTGGTTATGTTACATTCTAGTATATCCATACATCAAATTTCATTGAATTATATATATATATATATATATATATATATATATATATATTCAAATGAAAAAAAACTTACATAAATACATTTAATTGTGATACAAGATATATATCTTGATTTTTTTTATAGGAATAAAATTTTAAAAATATAAGGTTTTGCTCCTCATGCCACTAATGTACAAATATAGACATATTTTACAAAACTTCTACAAGTCTTCCAATGCACTCAACACTATCCTAAAGATGACACCACTTGCATGTTTTGAAATCTATGAATATCAACAACAATCCCAAGCTTGGGCCCAATTGATATGGCCTACACACGCGAATGAGGTTCATAGTTGCATTAACTACAATGGTCTATAAGGCAATACTTGCAAGGGCTAAAATCACTATATGAATTTCTATTAATGAGCTTTCACATAATTAATAAAATTGTAGATATTATATGGGACACGTGGCTTCTACAAAGCCCCCATGCATAGGCTCTTTGGGCTTATTTCATCTACAAGCATGCATGTTTTACTTGCAAAAACACTATACAACATAGAAGATTAATACCAAAATGGCCTCCTAGTACCATGTACCTTTGGATGGAATGTGAATACATAATCATCTCCAGAAATTATAGCATACAATGCTATGAATTATGGAAAACTAGTGCCTTTGGAATGTGGAACATTAAAATAGGAATGACAAAAGATGTGTTTTGGGTGCTTTTAATAAATTGTAATGATTTAGGAACACTTTAAATGGAGCTTCTAATTAACAATATGCCCAAGACAACACATAGAAAAATCACACCCTCATCAAACCTACACCACGATTAAACCATGTTATAATAGTAAAAAAATGTGGCCAATTTCATAGTTATCTTTTCACTCTTAGAGACCTCTGATTCCTAATTACCATTATTGTTGCATACAAACTCAAAATGAAGAGTTACTTTTTAGTCATGCTACTTTTTAAGAGGAATATAAATATGTAAACAACTTTTGATTTGGATCTCATGTAAGGTTTAATTTTAAGATTGTAATAAAATGGCAATTTAACATGTTAAGAAATTCTTTTGTCATTTATGTCTAGGAAAAAGATAAAAGTCATGTCATTGAGAAAAGTAACAATCATCCCCACAGGTAAGGATAATCTTTGAATGTCTCAAATTGTCCATTCAACTTTTGCTAAAGATTCCACTTACATGTTTCCATGCCAATGATGCTTTTGTAGTTAACTAATTTGAAAATATTCCCTAACACAATGACAATGTCTATATCATCCCCACAATGTCCACAAGACCAACTTTTAAGTTTCACACTTGTTTAATTCTTTAACAATAGATAATATCTTTGCCAATCAACCAACTTGCAATATTTTTGTAAGTAATGTTATTAATCAAACTAAGTGAACCCAATAGAAGATAGTGCTTATGCATTATGCCCAATATGATAATCCTATAAAGAGTCTCAAGTTAATTGGAACACTCTCAATACTATTGCAGGTAAACTTATAGCCATTTAGAACACCTACAACAATATTGCAAGTTAGTTTGTAACCAACTAGAACACCTATAATAGTAAACCAAAACACTTTCAATATTGTTACAAGTGAAGTTTACAACACCAAAACACTTGATATTGTTGGTAACCGTTGTAGTACTTACTAGTCACCATACTCAGTCTATTAAAAAGTGGTCCAATTTTATAATATATGATTTCTGACTATGTATGTAAAAGTTGTGCTCAAAATCATGTAAAGAAGAATATCTGACTTCCTTGACCCAAAAACTAGACAAAATATCAAAATCAGGGAACCAAACCTATACTATTGCATAGTGCTCAAAACTAATTTTCTATTGAGTATAAGAAGTTGAAAATCAGACAACTTGGGTGAAAGTTATGTCCATTTGCAAAAAAGCCCAATATGACTATATGGACAACTTTGGTGGACTTAAACAATATTCCACTTTGACTTAATTTTGATTTTCAAAATATCTTTAAAAATGGTGCTAGACCTGACCCCCAAAATTAAATCAACTTAATTTGTAAAGAGACAAAAAAAACCTTTAATATGGAAAAAAGATGACATATAATTTTAAAATGGTTTGAATTTAATAATATTTGGTTGTGGATTTTATTTATTAATGTTTAAAATTAGTTTTTTATTTTTTTAAATTGTATTCTTTAAAACTGGCCAACATGGGTGGGAAATCCCGACTTGAGCTCGACATTGGCGGGAATATCCCTATAAGCCCATCATTAGCTTTGAGGTCACCAGCTGTAAGGCCAACAACTCTTGCAGTCTATAGGGTACTGTCAATATCTTGTAGTACTAGTGGTACTTGCAAGGTGGTAATAAACATTCTTTTATTTTTATTTTTCTCCAAACTTCAAAAGAGTCCCCCAATATTGAAGTTTTTTCTATTGAATAAATTTTGCAAGTTGGGTTTATTTGAAAGGCCCCCCCTTTTTTTATGTTTTTTCTTTCTTCTCTACATATGTCTCTAGTTAGGCCATATAATCGTACAAATTGACTAGGGGTGATTTTTTTTGTTGCATTTTTCAACTTTTCCAAAAGAGGGCCTAAATTTTATGTCAAAATTTGTCTCCTAACCAACTTGGATCCAAAACTAAGTTTTGTTTTGTCTCAAGAGGTGTTTAAAAAAATTTCCCTACAAAACTCTCAAAAGAAAATGCATTCTAGGAAACCCTTTTGACCCATTTTTATCAAACCCTAAATATGTAAACAAACCATCATAAAAAAAAACCCAACACCCTTAGACTTGTAATATAACAACTTGCAAATGTGTTCCATGCCTCATAATATCCAAAATATTTCATGCATAGCCATGGCTAGGGTTGTAACTCAAAATCCAATCATGAAATCTTTTGTACCACTTGTTAGGATAATGCATCATACCCAATTTCATTTATCCATTTCCTACATAACTCATGAGAGGAAAACATGTATACAAGCTTACAAAATAATCATTATACATAGATCAAATAGACAAGCCACATGATAACTCATAATATGCCTTGGAAAAACCTTCATAAGTAAAATCACAACCCCCAAAAATATTTATACTTCATCATATTATTCAATAGTAAAGCAATGCATAGCACTTACAAAGTTACAATGAATACTTATGAAACATCAAGCCTCTCTCATGCATCATCCATGTGTTTAAGCATTCCACACATCCCTTGAGATGCTTCACATATGCACTCCTTAGAAAAACTCAATAATGACAACACACTCAACTAGTCGACCTTAGCCTCTAAACATGTAATTTCTTATATAGAATCAAGCTCACACAAATACAACCATGTGGTGAAGTAAAATCACGTGACTCAAAACTATGAGTTTAAAAAACTATTTAGCCCACATTTAATATTAGGTACTAAGTTTTCACTTTAATAATATTTCTCCAATATTAAATTAGACACATTTCTACAATGTGAGATCCACATTAAATATATTTCCAATGTTACAATACAACAAGTGGCCCCAAGAATATCAACTCCTAGTGATGCACATTCATACAAGTCTCCCCAGGTGCACCAGACGTATAATAGTAAAGAAAAACTATAAATATTATGCAAGGTATACAATACCTTATCCCAACAACTTTGTGCTTCTAAAAATATAATTTGTATCACATTTTATTTGAATATTACATTTTTTATTTTTATAATAATCAAAAGTTTGTTACAAAATAATAATAATATATTAGGGACTTGGGAAAGAGAATTTTTTTTGTCAAAGGTATTCTAAAAAACTAAATGATTCTCCATATTGATGTCCTTATACACAAAGTAATATATTGTGAGTCAATTACAATTACTATTGATTCAAAAATTGAAAATCAATAAAGAATTAAAAAATATGTAAGTCCTAAATGTTAGTGTCAAGGGTTTGTGTTTGAGAAAGCATAAGTATATTTTATTTTTAGCTCAAGATATGCATTATGAGAAATTGTTACCCAATAATAATAATAGCAAATTACTATGTTACATTGGTCAAGTTTTTTGGGATAGGGGTTTTGGGAAATGGGGAGACACATTTTGGGTATGGCAAAGAATGAATGTTCTTTCTTTAGGGGATGACAGAGGAGCGCAATTAAAACATAATAAATCTTTTTAAAATATAATAAATATCAGTTATTTCTATATGAAGCATCCATCATATACTTTATATAACCATATTATAAAATATTTAATGTTAAATTGAGAATTCACATGAGTCGACATACAAATTAACAAAATTTTAAGTTGAATCATTCAATTGAATTTTTCATTACTAATGTACATATTAATATACTAAGAAATGAAAAGGCTGAAAGATACACTCTATTAACTTTTCTAGAATAAGTTATTGTCAAAATTAATTTTATAAAAGTGACCTTTTGATGTGCAAGTGAAATGCCCAACACATGGAAAAATTGGTTCTACTAGGTTTTTTGCCTTCTATTTGCATACTTTGTGTTGCATGTATCGCCATGTCTTGTGTCATATTACATTTATTATGGGACCTTTAGTTTTAAATGGCCTCAACTAGTTTCAATCCAATATTTCCTATAGATATGGTTTTTCCCATTCTAAATTTTGATTTTACATGTGTACGGTTAGATCAACATACTCCTATTAGTTATTTTATTGTGAAGATCCCTCTTGAAAGCATGCTTCAAGATTGAGTTGTTGAGTGATGGGGTCCAACTTGACAAGGTTCAAAACCTCACAAAAGGATTTTTTATTTTATTTTCCACTGTTGAATTTAGTCATGTTTAGGCTATTTCTCAATACAACCCTCAGTAAGATCAATTGTTTCTTTTAGTTTTTCAACCTTGGACTTGAGACTTTTTAGTCTTTAACGATAAGAAGATTTGTGTGCTTGTTTGACTTGAATTCACTAGTCTCCCTTTGCCATGTTGGCACTTTATTCCCACTATTATTTCTTCCCACAAGAAGGTTATTTGTGTTGAGCCCGGATTTTTTTTACTATTCTCAATCCCAATAAAAAGTCTTTGTCACACAATATTTATCTTGAGATCTCAACAATTTAGTTGATATTTAAATTGACAACCTTCACCATATCTAGTGGGTACTATATCTAAATTTACCAAATATATGTTTGTAGTGCTATTCATCTAAGAACAAAATCAAGGATTATTTTATGCTTGCTTCTATTGTTAAACCCCCTAGGTCCCTAACTGTATGTGTGCTCCTAAGGAATCTAAATAGAGAAGAGATGAACTATGGCGACTTGTAAGGGGAAAAATGCCTTGGCTAACAATATGCCAAATAAACCCTAAGAGACTATTACTATAATGCCACAACAAGTTATATCAGATCCTTCTTCAAAGGGAAAGGAAAGTATTACTTTTGCTTCCCTTAAGGCTCCTATTTATCAAGCTTTTGTACAAACTTCTCAATTGATATAAGTTCTCTCTTCTTAGCCTTCTAGCTTATGCAAGTTATGTAGGCCTTCTAGGAACATGAACGAATGTGAGTTTGTTTAAGAGAAACAATAAATGAGGATATCGGGTTTTCATACATGGCATTGGAATTCTTGTAGAGTCATTACTCATCTTTATATGACGGGGATGATATGCAAGAATTTCATTTCATAAAATGTCTGAGGTCTCACCAACCTCATTAGGAATTATTTTGTGTGGGATACTAGAACAAATCATCCTGGTATTGATGTGATATATCTTTAGGAAGTTAGAATTGATGCATGTATGCTCTCTACAACATGTCATGTTATTTGGATATTTTTTCTTCCAAACATGAGGTTGGTCAAGGAGGGGAGGTCACCTTTCTAGTGCCACAATGGAATTCTTGTATGGTCGATCCTAAGGATAATCTAAATCAATAGCTTGTCTAAATCCTCATGTCTATCGATAGTCATTTATTTGGTAGCATTAATGTTTTTGTGTCCAATGCTACCATAGAGAGATCTACTTTTTCATGGTGGATTATGAATTCAATTCCCTTGACCAATTGGGTGTTTTGGGATGTCATTAATATGGTTGAGGTGACTATTGCTAAAGATGATCCTTTGCCTTTATACTAGACAACAAGCAAGCATGAAGCTTGGTTTTACATGTGCAATAAATTGGGTTGTTATGACCCTAATATTTATCATCATCACTCTCAAATCATTTGGAATATTTGGAGTGGTTTCAAAGCAATAAATGATAGAGCTCTTAAACAGATTGATTGTTCCATGATAATGACACAACCTTTTTTTTCTCTTTTGCCTCTTTTCAATATATTCTAGTGATGCCTCTTCCCAAGGTCAACTTGTCTTGGACCACTTTTCCATCAAGATCAACATTAATTGGAAAGTGTCCCCAAAACATCCTCCCAAAGCCTAATTCTTCTTGAATACTTCATTGTTGAGTTATTGGTCTATGCTGATCATCACTCATAAGGGTTGTAACCTTGAGTACTATCCTACTCAACAACCTAAGTGGAGTGTATGGTTAAATCATAATATTAAATGCATGCCTCATTTTCTCCATAGTTATAGTTGAAAGATGACCAATTTTCATCGATGGTCTTATCAAGCTACTCCTTTAGATCTTTGTCATGTCATCAAGGCACTCTATGTGGACCCGTTCTCTCTCATTTTGCAAGTTTCTGTAGCTTATCTCTTTCAACAAAATCAAATTATTGACAAATATATTTTTAGATGTGCTCAAATCAAAGCCATGTTGTATTGGCTTAAAATGGATGACCATGCCTCTAAGGATTTTTATGGAATTGTGTACTTTTCACTCCTTTCCAAGCATAAAAAAGTCAAACAAGGCAATCCAACTCTTTCTAAGATGTCAGATATTTTCCTATAGTTTATTTTCCATTATGAAAAGGTTTTCACTTCTCAGGACTATTCTCCTAAACACGTTCATGTTCTTCATGATTGTCTTTGGGTTATTTCGTGTAGGCTTTTTGAAGCTCCACAATCCTTTTGAGATAAGTTTATCTCCATTGATGATCTTAAGGAGGTTGTCAGCTTTATGGAAGATTTAAAAAAATTACTAGGTTGTGATGTATTCCCAATTAAATTTTACGAAACTCTCTGGCATTCGGTGGATCCTGACCTTCATAAGGTCTATATTGAAGCCTTCCATAACTTCAATCCTTAGTAAAATTGATAAATAGAGAAATAGCCATACCTAAACTAGGAGACCTTGAAGATTATAACTAATGATTGATCACACTAATCATCTCCTACAAGATAATAGATAAGGCTTTGGCCCTAAATATTCATCATGTGATTCCTTAGGTCGTCTAGAGAAAATTTTCTTAATCAAGTCTAGGTTTATCTTAGATAATATTATTATGGTATGGGAGGGAATGGAATATGTATGCACCCTAAAATGGTCGCCTAGACTTTGGGCCCCCATTCAACAATTTATCAAATCCATGAATCAATATTTTCAAAAATCAATATTTTATCAATTATATCAATTTCCTTTATCAAATCCTATTTTATCATTTTTGATTATTTTCCTTGGGCTAACCATTTTATCCTAAGTCTGTATTTAATTAAAAGGAATATTTCCTCCCCTTTTATTAAATAAAAAGCCCCCACTTTTCCTCTTATCCTAAGTTGCACAAATAAAACATTATTCTTATTTTATAAAAAGGGAAAAAACACTTTTTATCTTATATGGATACAAAAGTCAACTCTTATTTTCTCATTGGAGGATATTTGTGCACATGGATTTCTCCTCTTTGATGCTCCACCCTTGATTAAATCTTTTGCCTCTTAATCTCCATGGTCCATTCCTTTTCATTTCCTATAAAAGGAGAGCTCTCTTCCTCATTTGCATATATCAATCTTTTATGCTAATGTTATGCTGCAGGTTTTCTAGGTCACTTTGGAGCTTTTGAAGATTTGGAGCATTCTTGGCTTTTGCATCTACATTCCATTCTTAGTTTCATTCATGCATAGTAGCTTCATGTTTATGCTTTCATAGTTTAGATTTCCTTTCAAGCTTTAGAGTAACTCATCTAGTTTAACTAGGAAGGCTTGGTAATACTTGTACTTTCCTTTTCATAGAATAGCTTGTACTTTCATTTCCATAGCTTAGCTTGCACCTCTCATTTCTAGCTTACATATTCATCCTAATCTAGTTTACATTTGCATTTCATAGTGATTCTTGGGGATATTGGCATTCTTGCCCTTGTCTTCATTTGAATCTCTCATTGTGTGGTTGACTAGCAAGGTCATTAGCTTAATAGCTCTAGCTGAGAGCAAATTTTAAATAATCTTGCAACTCCATGCATAGAGAGCTCTAGGTCGCTTTCTAAGGTTTCCCATTCATGGATTCCCTTGGATATAATGACTTAGAGAAGTGCACCATTTGAGTGTGTACATTTTTGGGGATAGAGCTCTGCTGATGAGAATGAGGATGCAGCGAGATCAGTTTGCCGATAGGTAGAGGCTACGCAGGATCAGCCTACGGGAGGAGAGGACCTGAGAGCCAGGATACAGGCTCTAGAGACAGAGATGCACCAGCTCAAGATCACTATAGCTGTGAGGGAGCAGCAGCTGACGGATGCGAGGACTGAGATAGAGTGGTGAGAGAGAGCGCTATAGGCTGCCATAGCAGAGAGCCAGAGAGAGGCAGCTCGAGCCGCATACTATCATGGGCTCTATATATAGGTAGTACCATCAGGTTAGAGAGCATCATCCTACTCTGCTGTAGTTGGGAGATTTGATGTAGTACCAGACATGGCACCACCTCCTCCATCCCCACCATCATCATCCTCATCCCCCTGAGTTGTTGGATGTGCATCTGGAACTGTGAATCGAGGGAATGGAACCCTTCGCCGCTCTGCTCTATAGGCTGCATCAGCCCTTGCATCCGCCATGTCTGAGAGGTACTCCCAAGGCTCTCTCCTGATCGCGGCTGTATCCTATATTGCCTTCTGGTAATCCAACATCGACAGCCAACCCTGACCCTCCTCATCCCTAGCCCGGGCATATGTGGTAGTCTCTATAGATACTCACTGCTGCCGCCATACCCGAGTAATGAAAAATCTCTCAATGATCTTTGCATGCCGACCTACCAGTGGCCAGCTGCATAACATGTAACTCATCTTGTCCTCGACATTCCCCCCATACCTCCATAGCCTTGTATGGCCTCCACTGGAATGAGGTAAGCTCATCCAGTATCCTCTTGTAGTACCTCACATCCCTACTATGGGAATGTGATAAGAATCCTGCATACCTATATATGAAGGGATGCCTCCTCTCCCTCAGCTGTACTCGAGGGTGCACCACAACGATGTGCTCCCATGCCCACACCTATACTAAGATAGTACCACATGCACATGTCCTGCTATCGCGGTAGACGATCTCATGTAACTCATGATACATATCTGCTAGTATGGCTGAACCCCATGCCATCCGACGTGGGTGCGCTACTAGATCTACTAACAATCTGCCCCATCCCAGTGGAAAACCCTTCTGACTCCTGTCAGTAATAAGGGCCTATGCTATAATAGAAGAAACTATGCAAGGTACTGGGAAGTCTCTACCAAAATCATCCATCAATCAGTCCCAGCTGACATGTCTATCTATAATCGTAACATCCTGGAACATGGCCTGGATGGCCCGACGTCCCTCGGTAGCATCCTGATCATAGTATACCTGCGACATCAAACAATCATGTCAGTTTCTATTATATGGAAACTTTACATTTATGACTATCTATAAACATGATTATACTTACAAGATCGCCATGGCTCGGTACTCGGAGTATCTGATACACATCCTCCAATGTGATCGATGCCTCTCTAGTAGGCAGATGGAAGGTGTTGTGCTTGCTATGCCATCTCTCAACAAGCGCAGTCAACAACCCGTGATCAGCTCTAATATAGGGTAACTGTAGCAAGTACCCAAAGCCCATAGCCCTTAGATTTGCCTTGCCCGGATCATCTAGATCTCGGACAAATCGTAACCCTGTCATCTTCGACGCTCTAATGTGTAGCGCTGGAAAGACCTCCTGCAAACCATTAACCCCAACCAGATGTCAGTACATATCATGATGGATGTCTAAAAATCAGTACAAAATATATTAAAAAGAGAACATTATCTAGAACCATGTCATCTTTTGCTCAAAAACACTAAAAACATGTTAAATTTTTACTGGGCGATACTATTTTTTGCTAAAGTATCGCGTGATACTTTCTCTAATAACAGGGCGATAATATCTTCTCAGGCGATACTTCACATAGGATCACGTGATAGTTCGCTAGTTATTGTGCGATACTGGCTTATATACCCGCATGATACTATATGGACCCGCGAAGTATATCGCGATAAATATTCTCAAAGGGGGCGATACTTGTAAAGTATCACGTGACCCTTCACCTAAGTATAAATTTTGAAAATTTAAAAATTTTAAAAACATGTTTAAAATGCATTAAATGCTTATAATAACTCAACCAGGGGCAAGTTTTTCTAAAAACATACCAGGGCACCATACTGCAAAGGCCGATTGTGTAACCAGGAGTGCTCAAATCGATGCCTGTGAACCATTTTCTCTCTCTAAGCTCTCAAAATTCTCAAATCACTAAAAGACAAATGATTTTGAAAATGACCTTTTTAGCCCTTTTATAGCATTTTGACTTTTTGACCTAATTTTCAAAACACCTCAGAATTGCACGAAAATTGCACCCCTAGTTAATTTCGACGTCCTGGATCCATTTTCGGACTCAAAATTGAAATTTGAGTTCATCTTGATAGTCAAAATCCCATTTCAAACCCTTCTCCTTCTTCCGCGCAGTTGGTTGACCGTTTGAGGCCTAATCCTTCGATCTTTGTTGGGGCATCTTCATTTCTTCACCCCCATCTCTTCCAAAATCCTAGTCTATCATTCATTTTCATTCACTTCATTTCTCTGAGGTTTGACTTCATCTTTATCCTATATCTTTCTTAGTCAAACTAGGGCATATCTTCATTACTTGATGGTTATCCTATTATGCTTCATCTTCAATTATGATTTCTAGTGCTTTGATCAAGTTTATCTATTTGTTGCTTCTCCTCTACCTGATTTCAATTTTGATTCCGAGGGGGCAGTACCTATCAGCTTTAATCTTTGATTCTTGACTTTATCATTCAGCTCAGCCTAAGATTTTTATTTTGAGACTTGATTATCACTTAACAACAACGGTGTTGGTTTTGTCTCTCGATTCTTATCTCTTATTTTTAGACTTGATTATCACTTAACAACAATGATGTTGATCTTGTCTTTCAGCTTATGCTTATGCTTGACCTGATGTGTTCCCATCCGTCGAACACACATCTAAGTTGTCTTGTGATCCCAAATCGATCTCACATTTCAATTCTTCTTTGACCACATGTGTTCCCAGAATGATCACACATTAGTCAAAGAGGGGCAAATTTATGCACCCTAAAATGGTTGCCTAGACTTTGGGCCCCCATTCAACAATTTATCAAATCCATGAATCAATATTTTCAAAAATCAACATTTTATCAATTATATCAATTTCCTTGATCAAATCCTATTTTATCATTTTCGATTATTTTCCTTGGGCTAACCATTTTATCCTAAGTCTTTATTCAATTAAAAGGAATATTTCCTCCCCTTTTATTAAATAAAAAGCCCCCACTTTTCCTCTTATCCTAAGTTGCACAAATAAAATATTATTCTTATTTTATAAAAAGGGAAAAAACACTTTTTGTCTTATATGGATACAAAAGTCAACTCTTATTTTCTCATTGGAGGATATTTGTGCACGTGGATTTCTCCTCTTTGATGCTCCACCCTTGATTAAATCTTTTGCCTCTTAATCTCCATGGTCCATTCCTTTTCATTTCTTATAAAAGAAGAGCTCTCTTCCTCATTTGCATATATCAATCTTTTATGCTAATGTTATGCTGCAGGTTTTCTAGGTCACTTTGGAGCTTTTGAAGATTTGGAGCATTCTTGACTTTTGCATCTACATTCCATTCTTAGTTTCATTCATGCATAGTAGCTTCATGTTTATGCTTTCATAGTTTAGATTTCCTTTCAAGCTTTAGAGTAACTCATCTAGTTTAACTAGGAAGGCTTGGTAATACTTGTACTTTCCTTTTCATAGCATAGCTTGTACTTTCATTTCCATAGCTTAGCTTGCACCTCTCATTTCTAGCTTACATATTCATCCTAATCTAGTTTGCATTTGCATTTCATAGTGATTCTTGGGGATATTGGCATTCTTGCCCTTGTCTTCATTTGAATCTCTCATTGTGTTGTTGACTAGCAAGGTCATTAGCTTAATAGCTCTAGCTGAGAGCAAATTTTAAATAATCTTGCAACTCCATGCATAGAGAGCTCTAGGTCGCTTTCTAAAGTTTCCCATTCATGGATTCCCTTGGATATAATGACTTAGAGAAGTGCACCATTTGAGTGTGTACATAATAGACCTAGTGCTCTAAACAACAAGCTATTTTTTCAAGACTAACTTCTCCAAATCTTATGACCGTATTGAATGACCCTTTATTCTTTCCATGCTTGTGTTTTGGGTGTTGGCCCCAAATTTAGTCAACATGTCAAGATGTTATTTTCATACGCCTTTGCATGCATCATCATTAACAGTCGTTAGTCTCATGCTTTTAGTCTCTACTTGTCCATCCAATATGGTTTCCCCTTGGATTCATCTTTGTATGTACTTATTGCTAAAGGATTTGGTTTGGTAAACTCCATATCCTCTATGAGAGTTAGAAGAACTGACTTGTTTGAGTAATCTAATCAACTGGTTAATGACTAATTTGCAGATGATTCATTTATCACTCTTATTGAAGAGGAGAAAAATATCAAAGAGACTCTTCAATGCCTTGACACCTTTTGCTTGGCCTCTGGCTCAACTATCCAATGATATAAGATTTAATGTTAGCATGAATCCACTCATCCTATCTCCTTGTGGCTTCTAAGCTATGGTTGTGTACCACCCTAAAAAGTTAGCACCTATAATTAGATGCTCTATTAGGCCTCATTTTGGAAATTTTGAGATTTCATGTCTATTATTCTTGATCCAACAACTTGTCTCCTTTTCTTTCAGCATATTCTCTTTATTCCCAACTCCCCCTTCAATTTTGGTCCCATTTTCCTAGGTATAGGATGCCTAGGCAACCTATACCTCGACATTTGAGCCCAAATTTGAATGGGTGGCCTATTACAATGTTTTAGTAGGATTTCTAGATTTGTAGTAAGCTTGTATTAGTTTTAACCCTCAAAATGTTGTGAGAGGTATATAAATGGCCTATCTCACGTCATTTTGATAAGAACCATGATAAAGGTTTCAAGTGTTCTCCTACGATTTCACATCCAATTGTTTAAGGTCAAGTTTCAAGTATTCTTCAAGCATCCAAGGTGATTTTGAACATGCAATATTATCCATTATAGCAAGCTTCTCTCCCACGATGGCCAAGTAGAGGAGTCAACTTGTGTTAGTTTTAAGCCCCAAAATGTTGTGAGAGGTATATAAGTGGCCTATTTCCCCTCATTTTAATAAGAACCATGATAAAGATATTAAGTGTTCTCCTATGATTTCACATCCAAGTGTTCAAGGTCAAGTTTCAACTATTCTTCAAGCATCCAAGGCGATTTTGAAGGAAATATTATCCATTGTAGCAAGATTCTCTCTGATGATAGAATATTGTGATTTTGAAGGCAATATTCATAAAGATTAGGCTGATGATATGCAAATATTGGAAGTAAAAGAAACTGACTTACTCCCTTCCATATTATACGATGGATCATTTATGTCACTGGAACAATGGCAAGCTAAATTGGCTAACATTCTATCTTGGGATATTGAATATATTGGAGGGGATGAAGACCTGACACCTCATGTGATAAAGATTACTAATACCTTCTACAAGAAAGAATATCCCATGATTCACTTGTGTGTCAATATCAATGTGTATAAGGATTAGGATTATGTTGATCACCTAGGAGCATTAAATCTATTTATCTTAAAGGATAGTTAGTTATTTGTTAAATTTATGTTATTATTTGTCAAAAGACATATCTTTCGGTGAGAAAATTCTATCTTATGTATATAAGGAAGATCAATTTGTATTGTAAAGGGTATCATCATTAAATCATCTTATAGCATCAACAACAATATACTTTCTTATCAAGTTTTATAAGTAATACAATCAATCTTTTCTTTTCAATTGTGTTTTAGAAAATCCTTTATTCAAGATCAATTCTTTGTTATTTTCATTTCAAGTAAATGAATTTTGTCTTGAATCTTCTTATGAAAGAATTATTTATTTTCATAGTAGTTTGATAAACAAGATACAATTGCGACTTCCTTATCCTTATGTTTCTTTTCTGATTGGTCTTTTCAAGTAGAAGATAAATTCAATTAGACTTATTGTTGTGGCAAGCAATAGTTAAATAGTATTGAGGGTTAGATTAGCTAAGAAATTCATCCAAGTGGCGAATTTAAAAAATTATCTCATAGAGTTATACATGAAGGTTTGTAAGAGGGTGACCCTTTAGCCCACAAGAGAAGATTACACTATTCTATTACATATAAACTTCATTTAGAACATAATCATATCACAATAGAAGAAGTAGAATATAGATAGAAACAATAATCAACCAAAAATCAAGATAATTATAGATCAGAATTAAAGAAGTAGAAGTAGAAAGAAGATAATCAGAAAGTTAGAAAGTAATCACGTAGTCAACAAGTCAATTAATTCCTCTCAAAGATACATGTCATTCTGAGAAAGAGATTAGGAGTAGGATATAAGCAGGAGATATAATCTGTTGTAAAAAGCATCATCTTAAAGATCCAGTCGGTGAATAAGTGTATCTGCCTAGGTCCTGCAGATCCTAGAGTGTAGGGGATGTTAGCCACAATCTAGTTAATCCTTTTCATTGGCCAAATTAGTTGGAGGATTCGAACATAGAGCTTGGCATTCTCTTAGAACTTTCCAATCTATTGATTTGGGAACCAACTGGTTAGGAAGGCATCTTAGGGGCACAAACAAGGCCAATGTGTACAATATGATTTTTAATATTTGGTGCCTCAAATATGTTCATCAAAAAGGTAGACAATAGGCGTGGGAGATGAAGAGTGTATAGTGCAAATCAATGTACAACATAAGGAAAATAAGTTAATGATGTTCTTTTGAATTATTCACCATCGTAATTAGTGCCAAACAACACACAACAAAAAATTAAACTTGATATATTTAGAAGCTTCTAAATTCTCCAAAGAAGGTCAATTTTATAGATCTTCAAAGAGAAAAGCCATAATATTAGACTCTCATTTGCTGGATGCCAAAACAAAAGATTTAAATGCTTGCAAACAATAATAGAAAATACCAAAAAAACAAACAGGTCAAATTGGTCAAATAATTTTACAGAATGCAAGTTTTGACTTGTGAAATTTTTTCCTTGTATCCAAAAGTGTGTTTTGGCATTTTTTTGCCTTAAAAATAACATTTTTGTATAGGGGAAAAAATTACAAATAATTGAAGTTACTGTTAGGCGCTAAATAATGGGTATTTCTTCATTACTTAGACATTCTAGACTCAACATTGATGATAATTTTACTCCATGACACCCTCATGATAGAGCTATGCGTGGAATTACTTAAATGTGAGAAGGAATAAGCATACACTACTCTGATACAATGTTTGAGTTATTTTAGAATTAGAATGCACACTAACCTACAAGTGAAACCAAATTAGCATAAATAGTAATATCTATCATTTACATTTAGAGTGTAATTAATGTTTATAAAGAGCCTTACATATATAGGCAAGGACAATGAGGTGAAAAGGTAGGAGATGATGATTGACTACCCCTCCTAACATGAGCCACTTGTGAGCACACTTGACAAGTGTGCAAGAAAGTGGCTAAAGTATATGCACTAGGTCTCACAAAGTGAGTAAACATGTCTCAACTAGATGAAGTTAGACAAATAATTAAGAGTCCCTAAGTGGATACTTAAGTAATGTGAGTAAGACTATCTCTAGGCATGTTATAAGCTAACTAGTTTGATAAAGTCACTATTTACACCAACACTAGTAGGGTACAAAGAATGAGGAGCATATGAGGAGACCTGTTTAGGTCTTGCATATGACTTTTTGTGGGCCTTTCTCTTCATGGAAAACACCATTAGAAAATAAATTGTGAATATCTATCAATAAGAGTTAGATGATGTGGATGGGGAGTCATTATATGAGATTGGTAGTGTATGCAATTAAGTTAACCATAATGAGAGTTGTAACTATTTTAAATATAGTGCAACTAAAACCATTCAAATTTTACTTCATTTGAATAACTTCTCAATTTTTTAAATTATCATGTATTTAAAGTAAACAATAATATTCATATAAATTGAAATCTCCTTGTCCCCATGTTGTCATTGTGGATTATTCATCTCCGTGTAATTGTTTTAGTTTATTGTTATGTATTAATATAATTTTACTTTTGAGTAGTATTGCTACACACACACACACACACACGCGCGCGCGCGCGCGCGCGCGTGTGTTGAGGTTGATAAATTTGTGATTATGTTTTATATATATTTGAAATTAAAAAAATTAAATTTGTAGGTATTTAGCTTTGAGTTGATGTAGATTTTTATGTTTAAATATCAAAAAGTTATTTACCAAGGCATTTGGATTTTACAATTAGCTTTTACCTTATAATTTTAATTGTACTTTATTTAGATAGACTTCCACAAAGCATGAAATGACCCCGTGACCATTGAATTGAACTTGATGCATGAATGTGGACCTAAAACTCATAGATTTGATTTGACAAATTTCCTAATGTTTGAAACTTGTACACTTCCTTTTAGATTGTCTAAATGTTTGTAGGACTAATAGTCTTTCCACACACTTTTGAAAAATTTGCTAAATCAAGTGTCATGATTCTTCATTCAAACATTTAGATGGACTAATTTAATTAAGGTAAATTAAGGTTGAGAACAAAAGACAAACATGCAACATCTTCTAATGACGATGTAATGATAATTTTCTCTTTTGTTTATTTATAATTCAATTCATAAATGTGTTCCTAATTTTATGTTATATCTCCTAGATGATTCATTTTGAATTAGAGTTCAACTTCTACTTCAAACAATACTTTAATTTGACAAAAAATAATTTAAAATTTTAGAATTAAAATTTATAAGCATAGAACTTATTTATTTATTTTAAATTAATATTTGATTATAAATATATTGCTCATATGAGCTTCACATATACCAACACAAGATCCTTACAAGCAACACATTAGAAATCTCCTATAAAATATCAAGAATCGCCACTTAGAAATTCATTTTCATATAGACACCACCTCCATATTAGAAGTCAACTATGGAAGACCAAGAGTCTCCAGTCACGATTCGAACTTGGGTCTCCATAACAAAAACTCAATGTTTTAAACCAATTAAACTCAACCCCTTGAACATCTAAGTTAATTTCAAATTGTTTCTCAATCAAAACAAAAAATAATATTTAAAAAATAATATCGCAATAAAATTTAAGAATAAATGACATTAAAAAGTTAAGGTATGCCGACATAGACTCTTCCATCATCTCACTTAATTTCTTAATTTGAATTGTTATTTTAAGTAGTCTAGATCATAAATATGACTTTTGATTTGTCTACTCTCCGTGAATTAAAAGATTGTATTGTAGAAAACTAAACTTTCATTACTCTCCCCAAAATTAAAAAAATAAATAAACAAATAAATATATATAAACAAGTGATCGTCCAAAATTCAAAACATATAAGAAAAAAATTAGATGGACAAGGACCATTTGGAGCATTTGGCTATTCTAGCGTTACGGCTATGGATTATTATTTTCAAATGTTTTTCGACAAGGCAGTGGAATATTTTTGGCGGGGAGTTTTCCCAAATGACACTTTGGGAATTGGTACTTGTCGAAAGTAACACATTATTGCACGGACTTTTCTTTTGCCTTTTCCCGTTGGGATATTCTAGTTTTTTCTGTTACATCCAAAATTTGGCTGAAAGAGAAATTACTTTGTAGCGGTAGACAATCGGCATAAAAAACTGGCGGTTTGTTTTGCACTGCAGAGACGGGCATTTAGGGTACACTCTTGCTGCTTGCCTGCAAGAAAAATGCGTGAAAAATGCTTCTAAAAAGCCGTCAGAATCGTGCAATAATACAAATGTCAAAAGTATGTTACGGTTTACCGTATGATACGATGTTGTGTGTATGCGCCCAAAATTTGACGGTCACTCTTACCTGTTATATGATTTTTTTTTATTATGATTGGTCATTTCTATGTCTCTTAAAAAAGGAAAATAATTATTAATTGTCATTAAAAAATTTTAAACTTAAAAATAATTATAAATCAAATTTACTAATTTCTATCGAATTTATATGATCTATTTAAAAAAATTAAATCTAAAAAATCTAAATTAATATAAATATATAATAAATAGTAAAAAAAACTTATATATGTGTAAGAAAATCATATTATCAAAAAAATTTCATTTATAGACCGTTGCATTTGAATTAGTTAGTTTCAATTATATATAATAATACATTTTAAAATAATAATTAGATTATTTGCACCAATAAAATATTTATTATATGTAACATATATATATATATATATATATATATATATATATATATATATATATATATATATATATATATATATAAAATAAAATTTAAAAAAAATATTAAATTATTCGTAAATTAAATCAATAATTATCTTAAAATGTAAAATGAAAGACATTAAAATACCAAACTGTCATATGAAAGTTTCTAAATTTATATTTAAAACAATTTTATTGAAAATATTTAAACAATAAATTTACAAAGCTTTTAAATACAAATATACCAAAATATAAACTAATCTAATTTTTTTTATTAAAATATTTTCAAACTTAAAAACATTTGTATCATATAATTTTAAAATATTATAAATAAATTTGTATTTTATCATAAATATTTTAAAATAGCACATATTTATAATAAAATAAAATATAATATATTACTTATAATTTTTTTAATTAATGAAACACTACTTTGTCATATACCATGTAAAAATAATGTATCCTTTTGCTATATTAGTTTTTAGATTCCAATTTTTTTGTCATCAAAGTTTCAGATCATAGTACATGATTTTTATCTTATGTTTCTTTTGTTCTCTTACATTCTAAACGTTGATGAAATCTAATAGATTTGAATGTATTCTTTTACTTGATTAAATAAATAAAAATTACTGTCCAAAAAATAATAATAAAAAAACAAAAATCAATTAGACCATCTAATTCAAAGTTGTAGATAGATAAAAAAATTACGTCCACAAGGCTAAATATAGCCTATGGGACAGCAAGGCAACCTAGGCTGACTTGAGTAACTCGGTCCATTTCTTGTGTACGCTGATGATGAACCCACCTAACTTCTCAATGTGCTCCTCGCTGAATAGGCTATGCCAAGAACTATCTGATATAATATCCACAAATTTATCTCTGATGTCCTTGTAAGCTTCACAAACTAAGATAAAGTGATGTTCGATTTCTACTTTCCCCGAGTTGCAAAATATGCAAATTTTGTCTTCCCAAATCTCATTTGGTCTCTTCCAACACCCGGTCTCACATTGGAGTTGATGAGAGTTGGTACTTAAGTGGGCAATGAGAATTTTAGCTCTCTAAGAAATGGCACCAATATACACTTTTTGGAGTTGATCACATGCGGGGTTGAACTCATTGATATAATAAACTTTCTTCCTTCCAATCCCATCTCTCCAATTTCTCTTGTAAAATTTCTCCATAACAAAGACATGTATATTTTCCTTCCAGATAAGTGCCAGCTGGCAGGAAAAGAGCCACCGCATCACCAGGGTCTGGCCAGGTTGGGCGGCAGTTCCGAGTCAACCTTTTCATTCTTTCTCCATGTGCTGCACATGTCATACTGACACCGACGGCCACGTCAGACTGCCTATAATATTCCAGAGAGTTTTACGGGGTCACGTTTCCGACACGTGGTGTGCGTGTGAGTGCCCTCAGGTTTTAACCCAGGTAATGGAGTGCGGCAACAGCGACAGTGCGGAGAGCGGTGGAGGAAGCAACAAAAATGGAAAGAGAGGAGAAAATGTAGAAAGGCTTTTATTGCATCTGGCACTGAAATACAGACAAGGATAAAGTACTGTGCTCAATGAAGGAACAATGGCAGGAGGCGTCACAGACTGAGCCAAAATAATACACAACCAAAATAATAATAAAAAAATATTTCTTCTTGATCTCGTAGCCGCCTTTGAATTTGGCTCACACACCGATTTCTACGGTTTGGAGGGACGAGTCCGCCATTGGTTGCTCAACAGGGCGGACTGTGTTGTTTCGGTGTAACTGAAGCAGTGGATCTCAGCAAAGTGGAATGCCGGTTAACAGCAGTGTGTAGTGCCATCTAGTTTTCAATAATTCCGTCGTTTTTCAAGCCGCGTGTGAATTTTTTTGCAGAACATTTTGAACCTGGCAATTGAGGTGATCTGAGCCTGTAGGCTGTAGCTTTTGGTGTAGTTATGTGCCTTTTGAGTTGAAACTCCTCGCCTACAATTTGTGTTTGAAATGGCGAGCCTGACGCCCGGGGTTCTGCTGAAGCTGCTGCAGCACATGAACACAGACGTGAGAGTGGGCGGGGATTACAGGTCAGTGCTGCTGCAGGTCATTAATATTGTTCCCGCGCTTGCAGCGGGCGAGCTATTTCCTAATCAGGGTTTCTACTTGAAGGTCTCCGACTCCTCCCACGCTACTTACGTTTCTCTGGCCGAAGAGCACGACGATCTTATTCTCAGCGACAAGTTGCAGCTGGGGCAGTTCATTCATGTCGATAAATTAGAGGCTGGATCTCCCGTTCCGGTGCTGAGAGGCGTCAGGCCCGTGCCAGGGCGCCATACCTGTGTAGGAAACCCGGAAGATCTGGTCGCCACGCAGTCGCCAGGGTTCTTGAACCGCAATTTGGAGTCTGCGGAAACTGGACCCCTGACCTCTAAGCCTAAAACTAAAGACGAAAATCACGTTCAGAATCAAAATCATAATAATAGTTGCAATAGTAATAACGCTGTTACTGCCGGAAGTGTTCCTGGTTCGACCCCCTCCGAGTCACCGTCATTTGCAGCCAAGCTCACAGAGCGGCTGAAGCAGAAACAGAGCACGCTAGAGCGGCCTAATTCAAAGAACAGCTCTAACGAGATCCCAAAAGTGATTATTAGAAAATCACCGGCAAATGGCCGCTCCCTACCTTCTTCTCCGACCAGCTGCGCCTCGGCACCCTGCGCAACCAGAAGCCAAAGCAGAATTCGCGGCAGCATTCCTCGCGAACTGGCCCGCCTGGAGAGGTCATCGTCTACGAAGAAAACTTCATCACAAGATAGTGGTAATAACTTTTCGTCGGTAAAAAGATCTTCGGTGGAGCCGCCCAGGCGGAGCTTTGTGGGATTCGCGGAAGCAAATGGAGTGAAGATGGCAGATTTCGGGCCGAAGACGCTGAGGAAAAGCTGGGAAGGCGCGATAGAAATCAAGAATAAAAGCACAAGCCAGAGGACAGGCTCGAAGAAAACGCCCAAAGATATGGAACATCGAAAGCCTAATGTCAGCCCTTCCCCTGTAAGTTATATTTCGCTTCCTTTCCTTTATTCATCCGGATAATTAAAAAAGTCCAGATTCTGCAGCACTTAAATTTTGGGTTGATGTTATCAATTACCAATGAGATTTCAAGGGACTGCTGGGGAAATAAGTTTCCTGAATGTAGTAATTTCTTATGTCAACGCATTGCTGTGGAAATAAATTTCCTGAACGTAACAATTCTGATTTCATTGCCTTATGGAATTTATATTCCTACGGTAAGAATTTCCAAACTCAATTTCTTTCTGTTTGAAACAAATTCTTTGACCAGTTATTTGGGAAAGGTCTAAAACATAGGTGCGCGACGCTTTGAGCCAGTCATACAACTCCCGAGCTGAAATGGGTCAGCTCTCCTAGTCAAATTGAGTTTTGTGTAATGACCTCTGTTGGTTTTACCCAAATTTTTGCACTTTCTCCACTTAGTTATTTTGCCAAACAGTTCACGTATATCCACTGAGGAATGTTTGCTGCTTGCATTGTTTATTGATATTTGATGTATTACGTGATATCGTACATACAATACAAGGACCATACAATCTTGACCACTTCAATTAGACCAACAATTGTAAAACTGAGATACCTGTATGTTGATTTGCTGATGATCTCTTTTAATCTTTCCAGAGTTTGCAGACTCGAGGAATGTTTAGCTCTCTGATAATTACTTTCAGATTACAGAGCAAATGCCTTCACAATATTTAGAAAAGAGGATGGAAAACACTTTGCATTGAGTCTGTTATTAGCAGGCACTAATAACAGAAATAAATGGCAGAAATTACAGAAGTTCTGACGTAATATGACAATAGCAGAGCTTGCATAAAATTTAGATGCCAATGCCAGAACAATTGCTCAATCTTAAATTGAAATGGTGAATGCACAGCAGTTTTTATATATATGATGAGTATAGCGATGTAGCCCAGCAACTCATAAACCAAAATGAATGTGGGAATCCCCATGCTAGGAACAAGACGGATAGGAACTAACCTTCAGGCCACCTTTTGAAGATCTGAAACTATACTTTCCAGTAGGGAACAAGTGCAGCAACTATATGTCTAAGTATATGCCCAGCAAAGAGAAAACTCCTCTAGATAGCTATGTCCAGGTGAAGAAGAAAGCTCTATGCACTGGTCGAATTTGCTAGTAACAGCAAAGCTTAATTGTTATCAGAGATATGTGATAGCAATAGAGTGCAGGTAATCATTCAAACAAAGATTCCTTCACACGAACAAGTAATAGATGCAGCAATTAACCCGAATAGAACCCATGTTCAGTCCATTAATGCTCATGGAGAGGAGGATTGAGCCACATCCAGTTTCGAATCCAACCCACAGAGAAATGGCAGATACAAACTTATGCCAATATGAGAGGAAGATGTTCCTGAATGAAATGGCCTGCTGCAAGAGTCATCTTTGCTAGTAAAGCTTCACGAATCTTATAGAAACCTCTGCTTCAGATGCAACTTGTGCTGGAATTAGATATCACACGCCAATACACCACAGACTGCACTATGTATATGTATATATATGCAGCAGCAAATAAGTTCATACACCACTATACTAATAGTAAAGCAACATAGCAAAATACACTACCATAAAACAATCATTTTGGCCTTTTTAGTGGTCTCTTTTAGGGTTGGAGGGTCGAATAGACCAAATTAGGCAAAAAAAAACACTTTTAAAAAGTAAAAAAATCTTGTTTTGAAACCAAAGTCGGCTCGGGTTCTGCTGCTGGGCAACAAATTCACTCCAAATTTGCTTGAAGTCTGCCCGGGTCTGTCTGACAGACTTCGGGCCAAATTTGGGGCTCAATGGCCAAATTTGGGCCGAATTTGACAAGGACCCCAGGCTCTGCACTGAATCGAACCCAACTTTGAGGGTTGCAGGAACGAATCTGGTAACATAGTTCATTTCTATCACAATGGCATTTTCCTATTTAGAATATGTTTATTAATGTTAATTTTGGTATCTAATATGAGGATTTGTCATAGACCAATGTTCATTTGTTGAAAATTAAAATATTTTTACATGCTTCCCTTTGTCAAGATTTATGAGTTTTTGCTACGAATAAATCATACATAGTCTTTGGTTTCACTGAGTTACTGCCAACTACAACTCATATGACTTCTGACACAAGGTCCCCATTGCAAGTAAACTTAAACATTCATTTTTCTAGACTATTTCATCTCAATTATGGATTTGAAGAAAGAATTTTGAACTGGCATAGGTGATAACCATGACCCTTCTGGAGGGGTGACATTAAATTAGAAACTTTACGCTTTTATTATGATGGAGAACCTTTGCTTGTGAAGGTCTAGTACAATCATGTGTGGAATTTGAAGCAGAATGGTGTGTGCACATTATCTCCTTTCATATTGAGTTTTTGGTATCCTGAAGCATCCCTCTTTTATGGAATTCTACCCACAGACAATTGTATATTTGCTCATAAATTTCACTTACACACTTGAAAGTAGGCTTGTGATATTTTACACTTACAATGACCATCTGTTTTCTCAGTCTCTCAGTGATTTCTTGCTTGTATAGGTTACTGCCAACAAGAAGTACTCTGTGAACATCAAATCCTTGCCAGAAGACAGCAGTTCCAGTGTTTTGCCTTCCAAAACAGCAATTGTGGATGAACCAACAAAGTCAACAAGAAGTTCAATATCCAAAAAATCTACTAAAGCATCCTCTGATGCCAATATCCCGTGCAATTTTGTGAAGGCAGTTATTAATAATAAAAAATGGACCGATGGCAGCATTTCATGGGCTACACTCAACCCAACTCTTGCAAAACTTGGAAAGGTAGGCTTTTTCGTTTATCCTTGTGAAGCTAATGCATTGTGGTTTTGTTTAGGTTTGGTGATGAAATATGCAAAAGTTCCTTGTTGCAGTGATTGAATGACATTTAATTTTCAGAATTCTCTTGGACTCCGAGATGGAGCACTTGTGGCTGCAGTGGAGGCTCTACAAGAATCTTCAGCAACAGAGAGTGTGATCCGATGTTTGAGGTATCTACTTTTGTATGTGCTGGTTTTCCTACTGTATTAGCTGTGCATTGTTTTATTGCTCGATTCAATTATATATTCTGCCCACTCAGCTGACTTCCCTTTTTATCTCCCAAGCACCATGCCTGCTTTGTTAGCTTACTGGAAACTCCTACGATATAACTTCTCCACTTGAATAAATGGAATACATGTTGATTGGTTGCTCTGAATTGTCCAGTGTAAAGCGCCTTAGGAGAAAATAACATGACCCAGTTTACAGTTTTAACTTAATCAGTGCTTCCATTCCAGCATTTAGTTTTACTATATTGCTATTAACTTTTAACATGTTTTATAAGTGAGTAAAGTAAGGTAAACTATCATTGCTGAGAAGAAATTATAAATGTACATTGGATACCGTCTATGTATCACGAGTAACAAAGTTTTTTATCAAAAGTTTCAATTGCCAAACTCAAGGATGTTTGAAATCAACTAATATCAGACTTTATATTGATAAAGCATCCTATTAATAATAGTTTGGTTTCTTACAAGGATTATATATACTTACATGATTCTCTAGTTATAATATTTAATCCATCCATCCGTATAGCTTAAACATCAGAATACTGAACAATAAATATATTCATTCAATTTCCATATGGCAGTGTTTTCTTGTATTTTCATAGATTTACATGTATTTCTTTGATTCCTTGAAATTTAGTTTTCGATCCATACAGCTGTCTGTCCTTGATTTATTTGAACCAGTAGTTCCTTTTATAGTTATTTGCTAAGTGTTGAACAGAGACTGTAACTGCCACTAAGGTGGCTGAGCTGTGACTACATTGCAATGATGACGGAAAAGAGTCCAGATTTTCTATAAATATTTATGTAAACTTTGCTGATGAAATATAAAGATACAGTCTTGGATGCTTAAGGTGGTATCATTATGAGGAAGTGGAGTCCAAACTGCTATGAAGTGCAATGGTGTGAAGAGGATTGGATGAGATGAAAGCCATTTAGAATGTCAAAGTCAACTCCTCAAGTGACTACAACAATACATGGATCTGGGAGATCGAAGTCAGCTTATTGTCCTGGGATCTACCCTAGTGCTTGCAAGAAGCTTGTGGAGAGACTCTAGTAATACCTCTTGAGCATTGAGCTTGTAGAGGTAGTTGAGCTTAGTGACTGCTTTGTCGCCTATGGAGAGACTAAGTAACACCTCTAGAACATTGAGCTTGTAGAGGTGGTTGAGCTCAATCGCTGCTTTGTCACTTTGTAAATACACTTGAATAAAGAACAATTTAAATTCTCTATTGATCAAGGCTTTTTTTTATATATTGACATTCTTTTCTTTCCTGTTTTATTTGAAGGTAAGCACTGCCATGCCGGGGGGTGGGGGGGGCAGCTCTCATTTATTAAATGTAAAGAGAAAGTTACATAAAAGCTACAGTAGCCCAAGACTAAGGTGCCCAAAGCTGCGTCAAGTACATCATGCCCTTGGTGAACTCATAGATCCTCTCTATGTGTATCGGGGAAAACAGGTTCCCATGCTGACTGATAAACCTCCCGAAGGTGCCAAGTAATTTAATCTCCAAGCCCTTGCAATACAACTGCAGAGCTTGAGAGGAGACACTGTTCCTTCTAACTGCAGCAACATTAAAAATCCCTGATATAAGCTCATAAAGGAGACACATGTCCACATCTCATCAATTTACTCCAATATGGGCTCTGTACAACATCTGGAACATGATTGGCGGCCACCAGTCCCCGCGACTTGCACCCCATGATATGGACTATATTGGTGAAAAGTAACTTGTAAACCTTCCCATCGTGCAGGTGTGTCCCACTCCAGGCTGCCTCGCCGATAATCTGTTTTGTCGCCTTCAGAGTCCCGTTTGAGTCCAGCTTGAAAATTCTTTGGACTTGTTCATTTGGAGTTTCCTCTGTGAACTTGCCATCAAAAGGAAAAGAAAGCTACCTTGCCACAGACAGGAAGATGAAGACCATCAAGCTACAAAGGCATTCCAACCGGGGAACCATCCCAAGGAAAATCATAAGCAGATTTGAACCCATCACCACCTTCTGTGAACACCTTTCTCAGAGATATCATTGAGATATGTTCTTCCTCAAAGATGGCCGTGTGGAGGGCAGAAGGTATCATCTGAAAAATGCTACTCATCTTGCCCTCCCATAGAGAACCATTACAACCGTCTATCAAAATCTCAAAGATTTGCATCACACACATGCTTCAGGGGGCGCAATCCATCAAAACCAGCTGGATGCATCCTTTCAGATCCAATAAAATTACTTTTTTCCATTGTCCAATCCTAGAGTCATCCAACACAATGTCACTTAGGCCATCCCATCTATCAAGGGATGAGTTCACAATTTCTGGAGTACCTTCCAACACTTACACATTTGCTAGAGCGTCCACCGCCCTGTTAGCTTCCCAATAGATGTGTCAGATAGAGAACTCCAAGCTTTACAGAACCTCCCGTGTCTTGCGAACTCCTCTTTAGGGCTTCCAATTTGGTGTTGAAAGTTTCCTTATTGCATTCACACAAATCATCAAGTCTCCTTCTATGTCCACTGCCAAGACCCCCCTATGTTGGCATTCCATCAATCCACGAATCAAAGCTTCCATCTCAGCTTCATTGTTTGTAGTTGTACATTGGCATTCTTTTCAAATAACACATTTTTATGCATCTTATATCGAATTTAAAACAACCATTTTGATAATTTACTAACTTTAATTATGTGCGGAGGCTAGTGGGTTGAATCTCCAAAGAAAGTAATTTCCAAGAGATAAAGCACAAGATTTATAAGGCTTTTAAAGAGAGAAAATCCACTGCAAGGCTTTGCCATAGGGTAACATGAATAGATATTCTTTAACAGTTCAAGGCTCTCGTGGGTCGTGTGTTTGAGGAGTAGGCATAAAACATTAAATTCTTCATCTGTAAAATATTATTTGGTAAATTAGGCACACATTCATTTAGGGATCAAATGGATCTTCTCAAATATGCTTTGGACAAAGATGAAGAGAAATTCCAGCAGGTACCAGGCAGTAACTGCAAAAGTTGGCAAAAGACAGTGATAAATGATAAGCCTTGTCAGTTTTATAGTGTTGGAGGAGATTATCACAATTCCATTTTTAACACGTCCAACAACAGTCAGGATCAAGGACTCCTAGTTTGTGCAAGAGTTTTTCTGACAAGAGGTCTGAAATCTCTTTATGAGTATTAAATCATATGGAGTTGGAAATGAGCACAGGGATTATAACATCTTGTTCTGGTATGTAAAGAAAATAATCTCCAAATTTTCTTACTTTTGTGAATGATATACAAAGCGTTAATCCACGACAGTGCTGCCAAAGGTAGGTCATTATAAGAGACCACCAAAGAGAATCATTAATTAATATTAGTAATAATTCTATGTTCTCAAACCTGCCAAAGCCAAGGCTCTACTGCTTCCTTTTCTTTCTAAATTCCTTTGGCCACACCAGTGCCTTATGTTTTGACAGAAAGAAGGGCTCAAACAAGGGAGCAGTGTGTCAATCTTTGTTAGTATTTTTTGTTGTAGGGTTTATTTAATCATTACGGTGTTTGAGACAAATTTCTCATGCTTCGAAGTCCTCAATATTTTCAATGATTCATTTTTCACAGAGAGCTAAATCTTACATGCAAATATTGAGATTATGAGAAAACCACATTTGTTATGGGATGCAGCAGATATGCGAGACAATGAAGTGAAAACCTTTAACAGTACTGGACTTGGTGTAGAGAAGACAGAATCAAGTGTTTCTGCAAGCTGTTTGCTCATCTCCACTTGGCCCTAAAGTTTAAACCCTTTTGTGAGGATGAGCAGAGTTAAATTTGTAGAGCTGAATGAGCTAGTCAAGATCTATCTTGATATTGGGTGATAAGCTTGTTCAATCAAATTGGCAGACCTTGAGTATGAATAGCTTTGCCATGCCACAGCTCACAAAAGGTAAACAAAAAAATCCTTCTGTGATGTTACAGAAACACAAGTTTGTGTTTTCAGTGACTTTTCACCCATGAAAGTCCCAAAAAGCTTAGGACTATGATCAGACATTGTTACAGTCTTACAGAAACACAAGTTTCCACCCACGAAGGTCTCAAGCAGCCGAGGATCATGGCCTGATCATAGCATATTCTCAAAAAGGATTTGGTGAAGAATGTTTTCTATTATGACATGATTCTTGTAGTAGGGTAAGTACTAGAATAGAAATAGAAACTGTAAATTTATTGTGATCAATCATTACATGGCATGCAGACTGAGTTTTTCATCGGAAAAGAATTTCTTTTTTTTAAAAGATGGTCATACAAGTTTTGACCTGATAAAAAATGAATTAATTGTGATAGAATTACCATTGGTGATCAAATTGTGATTTTTTTATTTTGGTTTAAAAAGTAGGGTTCCTCGGTTTTTTCTGTTGGAATTTTTTTTCTGATATTCCCATAATCCTAACTCCATCCCTCCCTCAGTTTTTTTCCCTAACCTTATTTATTTCCTGATTAGTTAGAAAAATCTTCATCTTTTAGTTTGGTGATTTATTCCTGAGAATACCTTGTAGATTCCTTCTTGTGATCTCTTATAGGTGTTGTTCGATTCCAAGAGCTGCATGGTATTGGGATTTTGCTATTTAAGTAAAAATTCAACATCTGGATTACTGTAGGATTCTAATATTAAAATGAAAATTGAGTAGGTGCCTTATTCTAGAATTATTTTCATTTATAACAAAAATCTCCAAAAGGTGCAGTATATGTGTGCATGCAATAACTTGTCATGAGATCCAAACAGATTGGCAATAATGGCGTGGCTGTGTCTTTGCTATGAAGCATAACACAAATCATAGCAGTGCTCCTATAAGGTTGATATATTCTTGGTTGTAAATATTTTGACCCTCAAGAATGCAAGGAAAAACTGAAAATAAGATGGCAGGAGAAACTTGCTGCTCCTCTCCAAGATATTTCTAGCACTTATTACCTGAGTTGTGGGTTCGGATTCGGGTTCAAGATTCAGGTTTGAAATTCGTTCAATTTTTTTTGGGATAAGTTCAAATTTGTTTTGGGTTCGTCTATACAAAAATATATGTTTTTTTTAAATATATGTATGTATGTATATGCAGCACCAAATAAGTTCATACACCAATATGCTAATATTAAAGAAACATAGCAAAATACACCACCATATATATAACGTTTTAGTCCAAATGACATAACAAAATGCCAAAATACATCACCATATCAATGTTTCAGCTCAAAAATAATAATGTCAACATTAACAATCAGCCATCACTGATTAAATATCATAAAAAATCATCAAACATATAATCATCATCTAGCTTTTGCAAATTAGAAGCACAAATAGTGCCACTGGCATCGGTTCTAGCAATGTCAGCCTCAGGAGCAGCCTCAGCATCACTAGGTAGCTTGTTTTCGTCATCATCAATTGCAAGTGCATTAAGGCAGACAATTGAATCTTCAAACTTTGAACACTCTGGTTCAACATCCCAATGCTTTGCCTCTCCTTTTTTGTAGGCATTGTCTTCGTGTGTTATGAGCCTCAAGTTTGAATGCACATAGACCAAGTCTTCCGCCTTCTTGGAATGTAGTCTATTGCATTTTATTGAGTGGATGAAGGAGTATGTGCTCTAGTTCCTCTCGGATGATGATGAACTAGCAACCTATCAAGATTTTCAATTTTGAAATTAGAGATTTAGGAGTATTGAATAAAAAGTTTTAAAACATAAATTCTATATTCATCAACAATAATTTAGAAATTAGAATCTTAAGAGTTAAGAACTTGTGATAAAATTTTGTTGGCAACGAGTTGTAGGTGCTGGTACATTTCTCCATGGAAGTACCACCATTTATGAGCATCGACATTGTTCTTGTCTTGAAGAGCCTCATGACCACAATCATCAGTGCTTGCGAAACTCGTGAATTCATACCTCATCGTAGGCCATATGTAATTAGGATAGAGTCTACAAAGGGCTTCCTTGTACCTGTGAGCAACTTCAAGATCTCTGTATGGGGCAACTCTAGTGGTACTCTCCTTGAGGACCGACTAACTATAGTACCTGGGGCTCAATGCAAAGGCAAGGAGATGCAAAGGGCTAGTCATTTTGTTCCATCTCTCCACCATGATTTTTAATAGTTCGTTGAAGAATGTTTCTTCAGGATCTTGCTCTTTTTCATTTATGATCTTTTTAATATCCTCAATCATGGAGTTTGTGCCATCATATACCTCACCCAAGCAAGGCCTATCCATGTCCGTGTATCGGATCATGCGTAATATTGGCTCAATGAATATCAGGGGGTACTCAACACGATCACCAAGGGTCATCTAGTATCATTGCCTTAATGGCAAGTGCCCTTGTACTATTAGATTGCTTCCATATGCTCCAATTAGCATTGATTACCATTCTAGACAATGCCTCTTTAACCCTCACAAGGCATCTCAAAACAATAGTGGTGGAGGCAAAACGGGTCTTAGCAACCTATTTCGAAATCAAAACAATAATAAATTAAAATCAAAATTTAAATTTAAATTTAAAAACATAGAAAGTTTACTAAGCTAAAGTCTAAAATATATTTAAATTTTAAATAATTTAACTTATCTTCAAGAGCTCCAATCTAGAGAATTGTCTAAATATGGCTTGCATCATATGGTGGTTTGTGACGAACATTTGGATCTCTTGGGCATCTCCATACATTTTTTTGATCCACTCGATTTTATTGCCAATTTTTTGTAGGCTTAGGTTGAATGAATGGACAACACAAGGTGTCCAAAAATTGTGTTTGAAGCACTCCTCAACCAATAACCCAACAGCCCTACAATATTTGGCATTGTCGGTTATTACCTAAACAACATTTTGAGGGCCAACTTGTTCAATGGCTTGGATGAGAATGTTTGCAATGAATGGACTGTCCTTCACTTCCCCTTTACAATCCATAGCTCTCAAAAACATTGCACCTATCGTGGACACTACAATAACATTGACCAAAGGGCGATTTTTTGCATTTTTCCATCCATCGAATACTATGGGCACACTTGTTTCGATCCATGAATCTTCGATGGGCTACATGGAAGCCTCTACATGGTTCACTTCTCTATCCAATAAAGTGGTGTGCACCTTCTCATAACCCAGGCCCCTTGGAGCCTCATTAATTGATCTCACCATTTTTTGCCAATATGGTGAGTAAACAACATTAAATGCCAGTCCATTTGCATAGATGCATCTCGCTGTGTCTTTCTCGGCAATGTCTCTAGCCTCATTTTGAAATGATATTTCCAAGGGCCCCTTTGTCTCTTATTTGTCACCGGATTTTTAGGAACACACAAGAATGGATGGCCCTCTACGGGTTGTTCATTGGAAGTGGTAACTGAAGCCATAGATTTTTTTAGTTTTACTTCTAGACTTTTGCAAAGGATGAGCATGTGCATTCCCAACTGCTTCATCTACTTCTATTTGCTCTTGAATATATTTGTTCACAATATGGTTTGCAATAAGGGTTTTAGGTAGTATCCCATCAACTCTTGGCTCCCCTGTACAAACTTAATGCCTTTTTGAGGGATAAAGCACAAATGTGCCTTCACTCTACTATAAGAGCTACTATATTCCTCTTTGCAATGGCTGCAAATCCAAATGTAACCTCCTCCACCTAGCATTTGCTAAACCATTTCCGCATATTTCCATAGTGGAGAGCATGGGTCTGTTTTGAATTGGGAGTTCCCAGTTCTAGAAACACTTTCCATTCTATGAATCTACAAACAACATACAAAGCCATGAACCAAAATGAAAAAATAAAATAAAACTAGAGTGCTCATTTCATTTTGTAAAACAAAATGTGAAGAAAACTTTTTAAAAAAATCAACAAAACCCTACCTCTTTTGTTGAAATCTTCCTCTTCAATTTCTTTGAGGAGTTCTCCACAATTGCAACCATGTAGGAATAGCTCACAAACAAGCTTAGAGCATGCAACAATCACCTTTCATCATTCCTTGAGCAATGGCAACCAAACAAGAAAGTTTAGCAATGGAGGCAAGTAAGTTTTCTTTTTCATTCACAAATGCACAAATGACATATAAAACATCCTTTTCAGCCTTTTTAGTGGTCTCTTTTAGGGTTGGAGGGTCGAATAGACCAAATTAGACAAAAAAAACACTTCAAGAAAGTAAAATAATATGGTTTTAGCCCAAAGTCGACTCGGGTTTTGCCACTAGGCAACAAATTTGTTGCAAGTTCGCCCAAATTCTGCCCGGGTCCCTCTGAGCAAATTTGGGTCTCTGCAGCCGAATTTGACAAGGACCCGAATTGCTAGTGAATTGATCCCGACTTCGAGGGTTGTAGGAATGAATCTGGTAACATAGATTTCCTAAAGCTTGACCATTTTGAATAGCAAAAAAATGGAAATTCTATGTATAAATAATGATCCATGAGTGAAGTAATGAATGTTCTACTTTTGTATATATGTCATTTTTTTATAGAGTGGTAGGTTAAACTTGATTGTTACTAAGGTTTATACATTATACAATAGTCAGGTTTTGGGCCAAACCCAAACTAGGGAGATTGTGGGATGCCAAGATGAGAACAAGAAACCCCCCTAAGTCCCTTTTGGCACTGCCTATAGAAATGGCCTGTAATGCCGCTTATTGGGATAGTTTTAAATTTTTCCCTAAAACCACGATTCCAATCAAAAATAAAAAATGTAATACACAAAAGAATATAATTTTGCCAATTGAAATGCCTTCTATAAGAGAAATCCTGGTCTAGGTCCTGCACACAATATTAGTCACTGAAAATTGACATTAAATCATAATCCATAATAACATATATCATACTAATCATTGTTAAACATCATTATATCCATAAACATCGTTCATATTGAAATCGAAATAAACAATTTCCTTTTCAAAGTAGATTCCTATAGTAGTCTCATTAGGGATTTGTTGAAATGTTTGCAAACTGTAGTCTCAAGGTTGGTTGCCCTTGTACTGCGACAGCATGGAAGGTGGGTTACCCTTCCATCCCCCAGTTCACCTTGGAGGCTGGTTGTGCTCCTCAATCAAAGCCCAAGGGCATGGAAGGCCGGTCTTCTATTTCATCCCAGGCCCATGAGCATGGAAGGCCAATCTTCCATTCTATCTCAGGGTGGTGTACTTGATAAGAGCATGAGGGATGGTCTTCCTTCACCTGTCATGAACTTGGAAGGCTGGCCATCCTATTTGCAATCTGTTTCTTAAAATTTGGAAGGGACTATCATATGAGTCTTCCATTGCATGTTTATATTAAAAAGAGCATTTAGATTACTCACAAAGATCAATAATTTCTGCAAGTATCTCTATTGCATGAACACATATGCATAGATCTATAATTCTACTTATCTATCAGCTTCATCTCTTAATTAGAATTGTTGCTCATATTAATTCAGTTCTGATTTCAATTCTGTTTCTTCTCATTTTCCTTCATCATTTAATGACCCCTCTCAAAGTAAACTTCCTTTTTATTTCTTCAATTGGTGGGGAGTCATACTCTTTCACTTTGAAGGGATGTATCCTTCCAAAGAGAATCGCTGCCCTGATTTAGTTTGCTACCTTTCATTAACATTATCCCAAACATTGCTGACCCTATGTAGCATCAGATAACTATTTATTAATTGTATTCTTTAAGCAGTCCGAATGGAGTTTATGATCTTGATGCTAATCACTGCTCTTAATCAACCGATGCCTGCTTAAACTCTGACCTGTTAAGACACGCACCCCTAGGAGAATCGTTGTCCATAATCTACCACTCTATGGTGTTTTCTTTGCTGGGATGATTCAAGGCTTCAATCTAAGCTTTATATAGCGGTGGCATGACATGGCCATCCCTGGGATGGTCCTATAATACAGGGAATGTACCTGGGGACTTTTACCTGCGTAGATGATGCACCTGGAGACTTTAGCATGTGCAGGGGATGCCACCATGCCATTAACAAATAAAAACCTTTATACAGTCCCATTTAAGCTCTGTAAATTCTCTTTTCATATATGTTAGAAAATCTCTAGATCCTCATTACTATTTTCTGTAAAACAGGCAAAACAAAAACATAGAAGAAGATAATTTAATAAATAAAAAGAGTGACGATACTGCGCAGTCTACACTGTCAGTCCCCCTGCTGTCTATTATGCACCCAGTCCTCTGTATTTTTTACACTATCTTCATCATTCAGTCTTAATATCAGTTGTTTTATGTTTGCTTTTTTTTTTTGAATCTTGAATTTCAACTAGATTCAAGAATCAGTCACTTCAACACTTCAAGTTTGATCTCTGTACCAATGCCTGCATGTTGTGTGCTGATTGGGTAATCATTAATTATATATATATTAATATATATATATATATTAATAATTATGAATTTGTTGCTATTTACTTAATTGGCTGTCCCCAAAATTTCAGAATAATTTGCCGTCCCCAAACCTGGTTTTGCATCTTCCATTCGGAGATTTTGTGGAACATTGCTTGTATCTCACTCAATAATTTAAATGCACACGTTAGTTATGCTACATTTGTTCATGTAAATTATTCTAGTTGAGAATATTTCTCAAAGCATATCTTACCTGGAGTGATTTCTGTTCGAAGTTAGAATGGTTGTTGATGACAAATGGATTTGCAAGACCCAAAACATTTTAGAGGATCTTAAGATGCCTGTTGTTTTTACATGGTTCTATAACATTAGATTAAATTGATGCGATTTGAATCACACAATTGTACATGCAGTTGAACATTTCACCTAGACCGTGTCTTGTTTTATATGGAATAGTTTTCACTGACTCATTTGTTTTGTCAGTATATTTGCAGAGTTGTGTGCATCAGCAAAGTCAGACAATCCTCAGTCTATTGTGGAGACATTCTTAAATCTTCATGCAGATTTGCGGCAAGCTTGTTTTGTTGTAGATTCCTTAGCTAAAACTAGGAGTTTTGAACGATGTTCAGATGATGAATCAATCGATAGAAATTTATTGAATGAAGCTTTGAATATTTCGTCAGAAAAAAGGAGGAGAGCAACATCATGGGTTCAAGCAGCTTTAGCCACAGATTTATCATCATTTACTCTTCTTAACAAGCAGTCATCAAGCCTAACACCAAGAACGACACAAGGAAAACAATTTAGTCAAGAAACAGCTATCAACAACAAACCGTTGGTTCTGCTTGAAACTCCTTCATTACCTTCAACACAGAAAAGCCAGAATATATTATTGCAGTACCCACCCTCAAAAAAGCTGTCAAACCCATCTTCACAGCCTCTTCCTAGCAAAGGAATGGGCAATGTATCTCAAAATGGAATTGAAAAAAGACGCTCCGTTGAAAATGGGGAGACTAAGCTTCCTTCTAAGTCATCGGGGATTGCATCGCGGAGGATGTCAAATGGAGTTGTTGCTCAGGCTACTTCTGGAAGAAGTATGTTGAAGAATGTTTTAGAGTCTCCAAGGGAACCGCCTGTTATTGAGTGGGTGAAAGGAAATGGTCTAGATGAAGCTGCAGATCTAGCAAGACGTCTGCAGAGTGAATCGCAGACCTGGTTCTTGAGGTTCATGGAAGGATACTTAGATGATGGTTCTCAATTCGCTCGAAATACTGAAAATGGAAATGACAGTACCGGAGTAAGAATAGGTGCACAAGCAGATAATAACCAAATTGCAGCCATGCTGTCTCAGATTAAGAGAGTCAATGATTGGTTGGATGAAATCAATCCTCAGAAGGTTCTCAATTCTGATGATGATGAAGGATCTGCAGACACTGAACTAGCTGATACCCTGGTGAGGTTGAGAAGGAAAATATATGAGTTCCTCCTTCAGCATGTAGAATCTGCTGCAGTGGCACTTGGTAACCAGTTTGTCACTGTTCAAAGTACAGAATCAAAAGTGAGTGGTAAGAACTAGTAGGTGTCATGGGAAATATTAAAGTTTTGTGAGATAAAACTTCCCGAGTGATTGTGTACATTATATAAACATGTAGTGAGAGTTCCTGCCTTTCCTTTGATAATACCTGGTGAACTAACCCAGAGTCACAAATTTTACTATGCCCAGTAACAAAATTGTTAGACCATATTGTCAAGCCATCATAACTGTATTCTGTGGACATCATTTGTGTTATGGAGTATTGTATGATAGAGTCTGGAGATTTAAGCCTTAAGAAATCAGAGGTAAAAATGCTGAGGCATTCCTTGATACTGAGGCTGCATTATTTTTCAAATAAAAAAGCTCATGGTAAGGTGAGCACACATCATATGGTAGGTGCAAAAAGAAATAACTACCAATGACATTCATTTATTTGAATGATTAGAAAGCAGCGCCTGATCCTGTAAATGAGCTAATTTGTATTGGTTTTGCTCTTTATTTCAATGATTCTCAACAGGGATTTAATGTTTCAGATTCTGTATGTGCACCTGCAGATAAAACATAAAGTCTGTGTAAATCCACTTGTTAACACCTTCCATTGTATTCCTCTGTTTAAGGCTTTGTGTAGGTGATGTTTATATGCAAAAAAAATGCAAAATGTAGCATGTATTAATCTAATACATTTTAAAGTAGGCTCACGAATTCTTAGTTCTGTCACTCCTTTATTGAAAGCGAAGTACGGAAGTGTTTGCTTTCTGCGGTATGTTTTCTTGCTAGGCACAAAAGAGCATTACCATTCCCAGAGAGGGATTGCTATGAGAATAATTTCCACAATAACATTTTTGGCACTAAAAATAAGCTGCCATTCTGCTTTGCTCTATAGAAGCAGAGGAAAATTAAGAGTCTATTCTGGGAGGAGATTTAGAGCAGACAGAAAAATGTGATTAAATCTTAGCAAGTATTTTAATAGTTTTCTTTAGGAAGAGCACCACGAAAATTGTAATTTGTTTTCCACAATGATTTTACAACAGAACTTTGATGTCAACCGCTAAGTGCACATTTGGGTATATTAAGTTTTAACTATGTGCTTTTGTAATAAATGCATTGTGTAGAGTTAATTTCTCATTGGAAACGACTGTTCGAAATTGAGCCTTGGTCTCAAGGGTGTTTCTAAAATGCATACAAATAGGCTTTTAAAAAGTACCCTCGTCTGGTTTTAACCATTAAAAACTCAGCTAATTTGTTAACTTTTCAACAATATGTATATTCGACAGGTACTACTGCTTTGAAGTCGAGAAGATCAAGATTTGAACTTAGTCACAATATGTATACTAGTATGGCATTTTCTGAATCATTGTTGTGAAACTGAAAAGGACATAATCAGTATTCTTGGATAACATGATGTACGTTTCTCCTTAATTTTGAAGCCAATGATTACTCTTTCCTTCTCCATCTCACTTTATTTTTGTATTTAAGATAAACAAGTGAAATTCCTTTCAAACATGGCTCTGTAAATGCTAAAATATTTTTGGGAGGAAATGGGATGGACGTTGTAGGATAAAATTTCTTTTTTCACCAGGTGAAAATATAGTATGATGGAAATCCTGCGATTTACTTGCAATTTTCCACTTCCTCACCCATAAACTTGACGGTGAGTTCTAGGAGGGTACTGATCGGCAAACTTACTGTCCAATTTAAAAGTATGCTCATTATGTGGAATGATAATCCACAGATAAAGATAGCCCAAAATTTCTTCATCTTCGTTGTTTAGATATTTACTTGTGCCGTGACTCCTTGACACTCTTATGGCATCAATTTTCAATTGATCAGGATTTGAGGGATCTTGGAGTCGGTGGATCTATTTATCAGATTTGAAAGGTGTGGAACTCCTTTTTTGTTTGTTTCTTGATTTAGGATTTTGCTAAATTTTCATTCATTTTTGTTGGGTTCTAGCGCTTCTACACTTTTGTTCTTTCATTTTTCTGAGTTCTCCATCTTTCTTTATCTTTCAAAGCAAAGGTTTGTAACTCTGTAACTTTAGATTTTCTTGTTGCTAGGGTTTCAACTTTATAGATAGAGATGGCATCCACAAGTAATCATAACAATTAGGAGAATAGCAAGAGAGATTGTTGAGAGGCATGGGTGTCGATATACAATTATTGTGGCTTCAGGATAGGACACATCAGTTGCTTCAACTGTCAAATCTGCACAAATTCTTGACCAACATCTACAACTGTGATAACTAAAGGCAACCACCACTTATACAAGAGATGGGACTGTACTTGCTATGCACGAGGATAAATTACAAAAGTAGAGGACAATTGATGCCATTGCAGCTGTTATGAATTCTTCTCCTAAATCAAAGACTAACATAGTAGGCTCTTGTCTTGTACCATGGGTTCAGGGTTGATTTACTGGAGATGGTTGTAGTTAGCTATTGTCATTGACATTCACTTAAGGTATTGCTTAGAACCAGGAGCAGGATCCTAAGGTGAGACTGACACCTTTACATTTTTGGAATTATATTAGCATACCGTTTTATGTTGCAAGGAGAATAGTTTGGATATTGTTATTCAAAACATCTAGCATTTCTAGAAAAAGGGTTCCAAGCCACCTAGTCCACATGATTGGAATGGAGACTTGTTTGGGGATTTTGTTAGAGTCATAATAGCATACCGTTTTATGTTACAAGGAGAATATTTTGGAATCGTTATTCAAAACATCTAGAGTTTCTAGAAAAAGGGTTACAAGCCACCTAGTCCACATGATTGGAATGGAAACTTGTTGGAGGATTTTGTTAAAATATTTTGAAAAAAGAATTGGTTGCAAAAAGAGAAAAAGAATCATATGGCAGTAAGAGGTTTCTTCAAGATGGGTTTATTATTTTTTAAGCCTTTGTGTTGTCCATTACATTGATTTTCTACTTGAGGAAATAGGCAAACTTGGACGAGTTAAAGAGCAAGAGAAACACTATAAAACATATCGTCAATCATATTTGGGATGTTTACGATTGAAAAACACACCAAAAGAAATGAGCAAATGAGCTTATGCAATCGAGAGCCGCACGGTTCACTTCCAACTTCTTAACATTGTAAAGCATTGTAGCCTTACTAATCTCTCTTAAGTAGATGCTTGATTGATCTGATTTATGAAAACCAGATTACAATACCTGGTGTGATACCTGCAATATTGTAGATTTCAACATGAAAATTGAGAACAACAAGATTGCAAACCAAAAACTATCTCCATTCTATTCAAAATTGGAGTTTATACAAGTTGAATGGATCCCAAGGGTCACACAAATCCCTTGGAATTGAAATGAAGAGTCATCATAATGTTTATTACAATTAAACTATTAAAACTATCAAAATTTATCAAAAAAAACTAAATATAAAATTTCGGTCCACTTGGAGAAGGCATAACTTTCTCATCCTAGCTCCGAATTACAAACCGTTTGATGCGTTGGAAAGGTATTCAAATAATCTTGAGCCAAATTGAACCAAATTTCAGAAACATCGATGTTCCATCATGTTTCCGGGCACTATATTTGTCCAGAAATGACCCTCAAAATTGCAATTTACTAAAACATATGAAATTTTGGAAAATTTAGATTTTCAATATTTTCCCAATTTAATCCTGATCATTCCTCCCCCCTTAAGAGGTAATGGGCCCCATTGCACTAATCTGTTGCAATAGATGAGGAAATTGTTCTTCAATTTGTTCCTTAGTAAACCACTTGCCTTGATGAGAATGTTGACCAGTTCGAACCACCCGATACAAAGGAATGTTCTGATTTCTCAAAGTCTTTAAAATGGCTTCAGTAACATGGTCACACTGGACTGGAGCAGTAGTAGAGGGATTTAACTCTGCAGCTTGAATGTGTTCAGTAGCTTGGGAGATATCCAATAAAGGAGGAAAATAGGGTCTCAACAATTCCACATTGAAAATTGGATGTAGTCCCAAAAAGGATGGCAAATTAAGTTCAAAAGCATTCTCACCAACTTGTTTCACAATAGTGCATGGTCCATAACGAAGAGGACGAAGCTTCCTATTTGGTCCATGCAGGCGCTCTTTCTGAAGATGTAACCATACCTTGTCACCAACCTGAAACTGATGAGGAGTTCTATGTTTATCATGTCTTTCCTTATACTTCTGATTACTCTGCTCCAATATCTCATAAACTTGGTGTTATAGGTGTCTAATGTTATCAATGAATTTTTTTGCTTTATCTACCTCCTTGTCACCATTCAATGGACTACTAGAGTGTAGAGATGGTATTGCTACATCCATAGGTGCCAATGGCTGGTACCCAAGAGAAACCTCAAATGGACTATGCCCTGTAGTACTATGGAGTGCACGGTTGTAGCTATGTTGCACATAGGGTAAGCTTTCATCCTATGTGCGAGGATGTTTTGAATGATACATCCGTAAAATATGAATAATCATTCGATTCACCACTTTTGTCTGCCCATCTGTTTAGGGATGGAATGCTGTGGACTTTGTCAGTTTCGTGTCCATTTTAGCCCATAGTGCAGACCAAAATTTGCTGATGAACCTGCTATCCCTATCAGAAATAATGGTTTTTGGCAAACCAAAATGAACCCACACATGTTCAAAAAATAGCTTGGCAGTATCTTCTGCAGAAATCATCTTTTTACATGCCACCATGATAGCCATTTTAGAAAACCTATCTACCACAACATATACACAATCATGCCCCCGCCTGGTAGTTGGAAGCCCAGACATAAAATCCATTGAAACAGACTGCCATGGCTTATCAGGAATAGGTAATGGTAAGTATAGACCCAACTTACGGTTTGCTGGCTTTGCAATTGCACAGGCTACACAAGCTTGTATATGTGAAATGATATCATGCTTCATTTTTGGCCAATAGAAATACTTTTGAAGGATAGCAGTAGTCTTACCAATACCAAAATGTCCTGCAACACGACTGTAGTGAGCTTCCCATATCATTTTCTTCCGTTCTTCAGTGGGTACACATATGTGGCCATTATGGCAAAGAAACCCATCCTGCAAGTGAAAATCAGAGACAGATTTTCCTTCTACCAAATTACTATAGATGTTAGCAAAATCAGGGTCAGTACTATATAGTTGTTCCCAAGTGGATGAATGATGACCGCATGAATCCAACACTATTGTCAAACCTGCAATTGGAGGCCTACTCAAACAATCTGCCACCTTGTTACTGCTTCCTTTTTTTATGGTGAATGTTGAGGTGAAATTGTTGTAAATAGGCTGACCACCGTTGATGTCTATCATTCTGTAGCTTCCCTTGTGTTTGCAAGAATTGGAGTGGTTTATGGTCTGTATGTATAATAGTTTCCTTTCCTAGTATATAGTGTTTCCATTGTTTGCAAGCCTGAACAATGGCATACAACTCCTTATCATAGGTGGGATACCTACGTACTGTATCAGAAAAAGTTTCACTATGATAGGCAACAGGATGCCCATGTTGTGTGAGTACCGCACCAAGAGCATAATCTGATGCATCTGTTTCTATCTCAAATGCTTGGTGTAGATCTGGAAGGACCAATACTGGTGCTGAACATAGTCTTTTCTTTAACTCCTCAAATGCTTGTTGCTTTGCCTTTGTCCACTGAAATTTTGCTTGTGCTCCACCCCTTAGTGATTGATTAAGAGGCCATGATATGTGTGAGAAACCAAACACAAATCTGCGATAGAAGTTGGCTAAGCCCAAGAAGCTGCGAAGCTCTGTGAAATTTTTAGGGGATGGCCAATCTTGGATTATTTGAATCTTTGCTGAATCAACATGAACACCCTCAGTGTCAATGATATACCCTAAGTATTGAATACTCTGCATACCAAAAGAACACTTCTCAATGTTGGCATAAAGTTTGTGTTTTTGCAGAGTTGAAAGAACTTGTTCAACATGCTGCAAATGCTCAGACCAAGTTCTGCTAAAGATGAGTATGTCATCCAAATAAACAACTACAAAAGAATCAATGAATGGTCTAAGCACATCATTCATCAATCTCATAAATGTGGCTGGGGCAATTGTTAGGCCAAAAGGCATGACCAACCATTCAAACAAACCTTCCTTAGATTTAAATGCAGTCTTCCACACATCTGCTGGATCAATTGGTACTTGGTGGTATCTAGACTTCAAGTCAACTTTTGTAAAGAATTTAGCCCCCCTAAGTTGGTCCAACAAATCATCAATCCGAGGGATTGGATATCTATTTTTAACAGAGATTTTGTTTAATGCTCTATAATCAATACAAAGCCTCCATGTCCCATCTTTCTTTTTAGCAAGGACAATTGGACTTCCACAAGGTGAAGCACTTGGACGAATGTGTCCATTTTGAATCAACTCCTGAATTTGTCTCTTAATCTCATCATTTTCCAAAACTGACCTCCTATATATTGGCTCATGTGGTAGCGGTGTGCCTGGAATTAAATCAATAGAGTGCTTGACTTGACAGTGTGTTGGTACTCCCACTGGTGGTGTAAACACACTGTGATATTCTTTCAAAATTTTATCCATCTGATTTTGTTTATTCTCTGTTACCTTAGCATGTGTATTAAGAGCAACTGACTTTGTTTGTTCAGGGCGAATCATGAGTACAACAAAAGCTCCAGTTTGAGCAATCAAGTGTTTACATTGTTTAGCACTAATTAAAGATGCAGTTTGTGTTGGACATACCTCTGGTATTCGATACCTCTTCCCACCAAGCTTGATTGTAACACTACATGGCCTGGACTCATACACCCCATGCCTCTGATACATGTATGGCTGCCCCAACAAGACATCGCATACATCCAATGGTGCTACATCACATATCACTTCATCCTTGAAAGGCTTGATTGAATATGGCAAACGACATTGTTGATTTATTTGAATATCTTGTCCCTCATTTACCCATCCCATAGAGTATGGTTGTGGGTGTCTTGTCACTTTCAGATTTAATCTTTTGACTGTCTCCCTAGAGATCAAATTCTTTTGACTCCCACTATCAACAATAAAATGCAGAGGCTTTCCATCAACCCACATCTGTGAATGAAAAAAGTCTCTCTTCATCTTCAGGGGGCAATACTTTAGCAATTCCAACTACGGCATATGGGTTTGCTTCTATGATGGAATCATTCTCCTCTTTCTCAGAATTATCTATTGGTGACGATTCAGGTTCAGCTTCCTCTCCTCGTATTTATGTCATCAAATTTTTAATACTTCGACAATCCTTTATATTTTGGGTTGGGGACTTACGCATCTCACACCACATGCCCGTGTTTGTCTTTTTAGTAGACCACCATGTGTTCTTGGGTGAATTTGAATGAGGTTCCTTGGTCACCTGTTTTCTTGCAAATTTATTGCCACCTTCAACCCTTGGCTTGTTGTTTGCAAAGTAGTCCCTCTTCCCTTTTTGCTTGGATTTTTCTTCAATTTTTGTAGCATATTTATAGGCAGTTGCCAATGTCTCAATATTTAAAAATTTCATCTCTGTTTGAATATACCTGTGAAGTCCACTCCGATATTTCAAAATTCGATGCTTCTCTGAATCATGAATACCGAGTTTTGCTGAAAGTGAATGGAATGTATTGGTGTAATCTTGCACAAACTGATCCCTCTTTTGGCGAAGAAGCTACCATTCTATGTATTTTTGTTCATATACATCCTCCGGGAGGTAAGCTTCTTTTATGTATTCTACAAATTCTCCCCATGTGGGCTTCTTATCAAGAGATAGTATAAAACCATCTTCAGCAGCTGATTCTTGTTCTTTGTTTGCTACTTTGGTTTCCCATGCTAATTTCACATGGGTTTCAGCTTTGAGGAGAGCAAATGTTATCTTTTCAGCATCTGAGAAATTATTTACAGAAAAGTACCTATCCAACTTTGATAACCAGTTATCAACAGCTTCAGAATCAACCTTTCCTTCAAAATTTGGGATGTCGAAATTGACCTGCACTTTGAAAGGGGTATTTCCACGAAATGATGTTTCAGATTCAGAGGGTTTTTGCTTCTGTAGGAGGCGTGAAAATTGACTCATCATCTCCTCTCGTTGCTTATTTAAAGCTTCATCGACCAACTTCTTAACATCATCGTCTGACATCTTCGATCGTGTGTGTCTCAAAGGTGGGTATTTTGACAAATCTTGTGTATCCAATCCTAATCTTTGGTAGGAAGACCTTGTGTAAATTGGCATAAAGGAGCGTTCCCGCTCTGATACCACTGATTTGATTTATGAAAACCAGATTACAATACCTGGTGTGATACCTGTAGTATTGTAGATTTCAACACGAAAATTGAGAACAACAAGATTGCAAACCAAAAACTATCTCCGTTCTATTCAAAATTGGAGTTTATACAAGTCGAATGGATCCCAAGGGTCACACAAATCCCTTGGAATTGAAATGAAGAGTCATCATAATGTTTATTACAATTAAACTATTAAAACTATTAAAATTTATCAAAAAAAAACTAAATATAAAATTTCGGTCCACTTGGAGAAGGCATAACTTTCTCATCCTAGCTCCGAATTACGAACCGTTTGATGCGTTGGAAAGGTATTCAAATAATCTTGAACCAAATTTCGGAAACATCGATGGAACAACATATTTGTCCAGAAATGCATCGAAGACCCTCAAAATTGCAATTTACTAAAACATATGAAATTTTGGAAAAATTAGATTTTCAATATTTTCCCAATTTAATCCTGATCATTGATGGAATTAGGTAGTTAGAATCTCTATCACAAGCAGAAGGATAAGGGTTGTAAAAAGCATCATTGAAGATATGTTTCCCAAACTATGGATGGAGTTTTCTAGGTAACATCAAACAGTTTGAAAAGTTTTATATTTGTCATTTTTTAAATTTCAAGAACTTTTCTTTTTGTTTTGGGTGATTGAATTTTTTATCAAAAATTTATGGGTGATGAAAATCACAACAAATCATATATACAAGGCCATTTACCTTGTACAAGTTGGTTGTCACAATCTTATCTAATCCTATTTATTAACCTTGCCTTTATTAACCTTGCCTTTATAAGCAAGGCATCATAGGTAAATTTTGTAAGTCCAACATCAATCTAATCCACTGTGCCCTTAATCAAGCATTATCTTTCTCCATTGTGCCCTTAATCAAGGATTATTTTTCTCTTACTACTCTCTTGACGAAGGATCTATTTGGTTTGCAGGTGATCTTGGAAGATCGAGTCCATTAGTACTCTAACATGGTATTAGAACTTCAAGTTTGCAAGCCTCTTCTCAAATTTTAGAGGTAATCAAGGTGGGGCTTTTGTTCAGTGCGCTTTGGTGCAAATTGGACCTCACCATTGGGGTTTTTTATGGCTTTGTATTGCATGTTCGTTTCGAAGTATGGTAGTGCAAATATCAACAACTAGATGTTCATTAAAGGGAAAAAGTATGACCATTAGATTTCTTGTAAATCCGGTAAATCGAGACCTATATTGTTGAACAGTCACAACCTTAGTGAATGTGGTTTAGGTCACAAAGTTTTCACAACTGTGACGACATGAATATATTGACATCTTTTCAGTAAAATTCTAGGGCTATAAAAAAACAATAAAGTTCCTTACTTTGCCTGCCACCTTGAAAAATGTAGATTTCACTGTGAACTTTTGACACCCTAAATTTTATCATAAAGAAACTTCATGAAACAAATGCAAATGACAGTTGTCAAGCGTAAACCCAACGGTCTTCATTAATTCGATTTAGTTTATGAGCAATTTCATTACCAACTTGAAGCTATAACCACTAATCAACTAGATCAATATAAAATTAAATCAATATATACAACATTTAGTACATCTAAATTAGAGCAATTAAGAAATCAAATCTAACTAAGAAATCAATTCTAATCTAGGCTAACAAGCAAAATAAAAAATAAAATGTATAAGTTAACTTGACAAATGACTTTTATTAAGGTTCATAATTCTTACTTCCTCGCTTAATCGATTTTGACAAATCCATTAGGCCCCGTTTGTTTGCGAAATTGGAATTTGAGTCAAAACCTGATTATCTCAAAATCAGGTTTTGATATTTCGGTTTTGTATATTCGGAAGATGTTTTGGACCGTTTGGTTGACCCAGAAGATGGATGAGACAATCCATCTTCTGCGTTTGGTTGCCATTTTCGAAATTGGAATTGGAAGTAAGAAATTCCTATTTATGTGTTTGGTTTGCAATTTCAAATTGGAATTGGAATTACATTATCCATTTTCTGTGTTTGGTTCTACATTTTGAATTGGAATTAGAATTTAATTCTTAATTTAATATTTTATTATTTTGGTCCATTTTTTATGTATAGTTTTTTTATATTAATTTATATTTTTATGTAGTAAATCATAAACAAAATTTAATATATTTTTTTCAATTTTGTGAACAGTAAACTTAACTTTTTTCAATAATTTTATACATTTATTATTTTGGTCCATTCTTTATGTATAGTTTTTTTTATATTAATTTATATTTTTATGTAGTAAATCATAAACAAAATTTAATATATTTTTATAAACAATATTATAACAAAAAAATAATTATAACATTGCTCGATATCACATCAAAATACAAATAAGTCATCTAGTCCACATATATATCTATCTCTGTATAATGATCCAACAAATCATCCCACAAATGATCAAATTAAATAGTACGATTGTTGCACAAAGTAAACATCGTAAAAACAAGATTTCAGCTTTATAGGCAGCCTCCGCTTTTGCCATAGTTTTCTCGTGTGTTTTGCAATTCTTGCACTCATCATCTACAATAGGTGTGTGTGTGTGTAGAACATGTTGATGATGTAGACAACGATGGGGTGTCATTGGCCCATCGAAAGTACTCGCATCCACTGCCATCCTACAATACAAATCTAAGTTAGTCTCGCTATAATGACTAATATTTATTCTTTTTAAATATTTAAATATTGTGCAATTAACAACCTTTTTCTTATTTTTGCAACTCCAAAATTTACGGTCTGGATTATCCTTTGTGTGTGACGTCCTCAACACACAACGCAATCCATCACCGCAGTCACACATAGGAACATTCCTCATAGCCATCAGCACTGTATCAAGCAAAAATTTGTTCATTCATACTAATTTTGTTCACTATAACAACATGACTATATTCTATGAGTACAAATTGAAAAAGTTATACAAAAAATATAATGACACAACTATAGCATCAGACATAACAATATCCATGAACTGATTGGTGGTGTGAAAACACACCGTTAAATAAGAAAACGCAAGTAGATCCACGGTCTACGCCCTTATGCCCCACATTCGATGATCAATCCTGCATCTACAAAGTAAACATGATAGAAAAACTAAAACTTGTTTATTTTTAAATGGAATACACCAAGGAGTACCATCAGAAATATTGACCGTTTACAAACACGAACCGTAAACAATCATCAGATAGCTCATTTTTTTATCAGCATATGTGGATATTTTTTTCATCAATGTTTGAAATACCTTCTGGATTTGATTGTATAGATAGTTTTGAATCACACTCTGTGATCCATCATCAGGATGAAAGAGACCAAAATGATTGCAATAGACCAAAATGATGGACTTTTTTGTCAATCATTTTTCTCTCTTCCATTGTGATGAGGGATCACAAAGTGTGATCGTAAAATATCTACAAAATCGAATCCAGAAGCTATTTCAAACATATTTAATGTCAGCATATGTGTAGTCTCAAAACTATCCATTTCTATTTCTATACCTATCATGTGGTTTTTTAAAATGAATGAAAAATGAAAAGAAATTGAAGATGAAATAAAGCATTGAACAAAGTAGAATTATTTAACTTAATTTCGTAACGCAACAATAATAACAAGATGGTTAGGGTATATACATACAAAATCATGAACAATATAGTCGTCTACCAAAACACATTTATAAAATCATGTCTAAAGAACTAGAAATGGATAGTTAAGAGACTACACCTTAACAATGCATTAATGAAGCATTCATCATGTGGTACTCCTTCATGTATTCCACTTAAATATGTTAAAAGCAACAACACTAAAAAATGCAAGCTAAAAAGCACTTTAATGAAAACAATGGTCAAGGGAGGGCATGCTTGTTTGGCCATTGATGGACCTCTGAAAGCACCCAAAATTCAAAGGACAAGAGAGAAACAAGGTTTCCTACCTTGAAGTGGAGATCAAAACCAAAATGGAGAGGAAGACAAGCACACTATGTGAAAGCCAACATAATCACTAGCAACACAAAATAATCTTGGCATGGATCCAACGAATTAACACAATAAGTATACCAGCGGGTACTTACTAGTGGCTACTGTATACCAATGTATACGAAAACAAAGAGGGAAAAATGAAAGAAATAACTTGATTGGGTTGACACCTAATCCCAAGAGAAGTTCTGAAACATCTTTGCATGGCCATTGAGAGAGCAAGTTTTTACAATTGATTCAAGTTTTTACTTCTGGTGCATATTAATTGCAGTTCATTGCATACTAATTGCTTTCATTGCAAGTATGTATATGAACTGCAATTAGTATGTAATATTTCAAGTATATATATGAACTGCAATTGGTTGATTCAAGTATGTAATATTTCTGGTGCATACTAATTGCAGTTCATTGCAGTTTATGTATATGAACTGCAATTAGTATTCTGAGAAAGTGTCCAATAATGAAGGGCATTAGTTTACAATTGATTCAAGTTTTTACTTCTGGTGCATATTAATTTACTTCTAGTCCAATAATGAACTGCAATTAGTTTACAATTGATTCAAGTTTTTACTTCTGGTGCATATTAATTGCAGTTCATTGCATACTAATTGCAGTTCATTGCAAGTATGTATATGAACTGCAATTAGTATGTAATATTTCAAGTATGTATATGAACTACAATTGGTTGATTCAAGTATGTAATATTTATGGTGCATACTAATTGCAGTTCACTGCAGTTTATGTATATGAACTACAATTAGTATGCTGAGAAAGTGTCAATGAAGGAACATGGAACCATGTATAATTAACTAGCTTGAATATGATCATTGTTAAAAAGAACCAATTACTTTGTATAGGAACCTAGCACAATAGTATTGAAGATGGTGATTAGTTCAAGACTATAGAAAGCCTTGAAAGAAGTATTCTAAGTTAAATTTATAAATGTATTGCAGTTCATTGCAGTTTATGTATATGAACTGCAATTAGTAATGCTGAGAAAGTGTCCTATGTCTCATTCATGAAATATTCATTGCATTCATACCAGTCTCATTAGATTTTGAACTTCATCATACATCATCATTAGGTGAGGTTTCAAATAGGTCTAGGTCTTTTGCACCTTGTGATATGAAGTACAGTGAATATACTCCCTGTGAGGATTCTAAGAGGTCACTCAAATTTTCTAGAGACAGACTCATGTATATGCTCTGAGATAGTAAGTATTCAATCCAGTGCTCTGTCTTTGTCACGCAAATTAATGATCGAGTGTAATTGACCTATATGCAGTATGGAAAATGTAAAATAACAATATGTGGATTAAGTAGCGTGACAAAGACAGAGCATTGGATTGAATACTAGAACAAGATCAAAATATGGAAAAGACATTTCAGATGAACTATATAGTGATTGTAGTAAAGAAACTTGTAAGAATAGATGGCTAAAGATTCAACAAGTCTACAAACATAACATTACAGCGCTATAAAGTGATCAATAACATGAGAACAATACAACAACCATTACATAATAGAGCCCACAACAACAGGGGCGATGACAATGAAACGAGACTACAAATATAACGTTACAGCAATATAAAGTGAACAATAACATCATATCAATACAACAACCATTACATAACAGAGCCCACAACAAAGCCCACAACAACAAGGGTGATGACAATGAAACAAATATGAGCAAATACATTTTAGATAAAGTTTCAATCAAATGTAATCGAAAGTAAAATTGGGGGACATATCAGCTGAACAATCGATTCTTTAAATCTAGAACAAGACAAATCTGGAAAAGACATTTTAGATGAACTATCAAAATTAATAATGGATTATGTTGATCTTACTATATATAATATATGTATATATGAACTGCAATTAGTATGCTGAGAAAATGTACAATACAATCAAAATCAAACAAATTTCATTACACTAGATAGCTTAATTTCTCAACATACTAATTGCAGTTCATATACATAAATTATATATAGTAAGATCAAATTAATTTCTCAGCATACTAATTGCAGTTCATAGACATAATTATATATAGTAAGATCAAATTAATTTCTTAGCATACTAATTGCAATTCATTCATTGGGGTTTTCATTTTTCATCTGGTTGTCGCTGGCACCTCACATTCTTGGTTGGGGTTTTCATTTTTCATCAAACCATTTTTTGATTTCATATACATAAATTAATTTCTCAACATACTAATTACAGTTCATTGCAGTTTATGTATATGAACTGCAATTAGTACATCCATAAAATGTCCATTACTTTGATAGGTGAAGACCATAATAAGTCTTGTGAATTAGCATACTCAGTACACACAAAATGAGTGGCAAATCATCAACCATAAACAATCATAAACAATCATCACTGTATGTGAACAACTATGAAAAAGTTTCAACTCATGATAAAGTTTGATAAAGTATGTGAACAACTATGATAAAGTATGTAGAAAATAACTATAATCCACCATATGTGGCTGCAATCCAGTCCACTCTCTCGTCCTCACTCATCAACAAGAACCCTTTGGCTCTTTCACGCTCAACCACGAAGGTGTCGTATACCCTCAGGAATACAGCTCGACTCAATTGAGGGATGGATTTGAGAGCGCTATATGCATCCGTCAAAGCATTCTCACGAGCAGATGTATCAATTTTGTGAAGGTGCACATTGCTCATGCCCTCTTTTATTTTCTTCATTGTTTCACACATGGAATCCAAGGAAGTGGCCGCACTTGCCTTCCTCCTCCTTCCCCCCCTCGTGACTGATGATGTAGGGGTTCCTCTACCACTTGCACTTGGAGTGGACTGATTGGAAGGATAAGGGTCATCGTCCAAATCAAAAGCAGTATCCTCTTCACCAAGCACATTGTATGGCTCTTCCATAGGGTTCCCTTCTTCAGTCTCAAGGGTCGTTGTAGCTGCATTGCCTTCAGCAATGTCGTTACCCACAATTACACCCAGTTCATTAAAGTATTGGAAGGGCAGCCTCTTATACACTTTGACATTTTTTAACTCTCTTCTCTACATGTTGGCATAAATAAATGGATTAGGTTCTTTGTCTTTCATTACGTACTTTATAAGAAGGCAATATTATTTCCATCAAAATAGTAGAGAGATCACCGTACCTTGAGAAGCTCATCCCATACGCTATCCTCAGCATCCATGCACTGAGTTGCCTCATTCCAGGTGAAGCCACTTGTATTTCTTAGCTCCTTCATGACTCTATATGCTAGCTTCCATGTTTTCAGCTTATTTTTGAAATTGTCCCTAGATAGATTTAGGTTCATATCATTGTTGAACCTCCTCTCAATGGTTGTCCACGCTTATTTTTTAAAACCTCCATCACCTTTTCTTCCTAGCTGTACTTGCTCCATGAGCAAGTCTAGAAACTTTTGTTCCATTTCCTTACTCCACATTATCTTCTTAGAGGAAGAAGATATTTGGCTGCTGTTACCAATTTCATGGCTGTTGTTACCAATTTCATCCATGCTCATCATCAGTTCTGTGTATGCCATGCTATGTAATCATCAAAGTATCTTTGTACATCAGTTTACTCAAATAAAACACATTGACCCATAGAAGACTAATACATCTGGATAGAAACAAAATAAAAAGGAAACCATCCTGTATATCAAAATATCTTCGTACATCAATTTACTAAAATAAAACACATTGACCCATAGAAGACTAATACATCCGGATAGAAATAGAATAAAAAGGAAACCATCCTGTATATCAAAGTATCTTCATACATCAGTTTACTAAAATAAAACACATTGACCCATAGAATACCAATACTTCCAGATAGAAACAGAATAAAAAGGAAACCATCCTGTATATCAAAGTATCTTCATACATCAGTTTACTAAAATAAAACACATTGACCCATAGAATACCAATACTTCTAGATAGAAACAGAATAAAAAGGAAACCATCCTGTATATCAAAGTATCTTCATACACCAGTGTACTCAAATAAAACACATTGACCCATAGAAGTCCAATACTTGTAGAGAAAAACATAAGAAAAAGGAAACCATCATGTAGTCTTGACCCATTAAAAGAACAACTATTCTCGGGATCTGTACTCTTCCCACATTCTACTTGCTATATCATCTTGGAACTGTGCCTACTCGTCTCTATCATGCTAAGACAACCCATATGTCTCCAGCATTGGTACATCTATCCCATCATGGTCATCTTCCTCTTCGGTGGCAATTTCTGATGGAATGCCATCCTCTAATGTAATGTAGTTGTGTAGTATGCAACATGCCAATACAATATGGGCTTGTGTCATGATAGGATAAGACGTGGCATGCCTCAAGATTGGAAAATGCTGCTTGAGAATACCAAATGTACGCTCTATTGAGTTTCTAAGAGAGGAGTGTCGATGGTTGAACAACTCTTCTCGAGAGTTTATTGGATTCTGTCTTGAAAACTCCTTCAGGTGGTAGCGTGTACACCAATAAGGAGCAAGAAATTCAGGTGCATTGGGATATCCAGCATCCACTAGAAAATATTTTCCTACATAACTAAAGTATATTATTAAAACTTGAAACATTGATTGTACCCTTGAGTATATTAAACTATGATTTGGCTTACCGGGGGGAACAACAAGAGGATCTGCTCTTGGCAGAGCTGAAGCTAGAACACGACTATCCGCAGCAGACCCTTCCCAACCAACAAGGCAGTAGTGAAACTTATGATCGAAGGAACACACACCCATAACATCTTGTGACAGGTTGTCTTTTCTATCACGATATTTACCCTGCATGTGGACATCGACGGTGACTGGTATATGGGTTCCATCGATAGCTCCAACACAATCCTATACAATATGATACAATCATCAATTCTACGGTCAAGCAATAATATGATAAGGATAAAAATCCATACAAGAAAGTTGTAACAACACAACAATTACCTTGAAGAATGGATCAAAATGTTCGTTCCCACTAATTTTAGCAGTGTTTGGACTAGGTGGTAGAAAGAAAACTTGGTGGAGTCCTAAGATAGCCCTCAACACCTTGTGGAAGTATCGGCTGATTGTCTCTCCTGAGTGCCCAAAGTTGTGGGCAATCTTGCGGTTCCTCAGATTGTGGCCAACGATGTGGAGGAACATCACAAGTTGTTCTTCTAACGTCAAGTGTATCGTATCTGTCAAGGTTCCTTTCAGCCTTAGGATAGTAGCTAGACGAAAGAAGGCTCCCCTACTCATGTGAATCTGATCTTGACAATCCACATCGTTGGAATGAATAACCATTCTATAAAAAGAATTTCCTTTTCTTCTTCATTTACGTGCACTACCTTCTCGACCTACCACTACTCTGGCTACGACAACACAAGCAATAAGAGCTGTGAGAAGAAGAGAATATTGGGTCTCCACAGCTACCCGTCCTAGAACGTCTATATTCTTAATAGGATCCATCAATGGCTTGAAATGTGGACAAACACAACAATATCAGCGAGGAGATATAATATGAACCGAGTGTTCCTTATAAGTACATCTTGTCCACAATTTAAAATTTTCTATTTTTTCATTAAGAATGATTTATTACTCCCCTTTATAAATAGTCGAACCAAAATGAAGACACACTAGTAGTGAAGAAAAACTCAAGAAACAAATAAAATGACCATACAACTCAATTTTTGTGATTTATTTAATCCCTACTTCTCTTCAAGATCTAAGAAACTTCTATCAAATGAATTGGAATGAGGGAAAGTTACTGATTACAGCAGTCATAGACTTGGCCAACTTTGGGCAATGGTAAACAGCCTATCAACAAATAAGTGCCTTCCAAAGAGAGATGTAAGAGCTTATATGAATTATTCCTTAACTAATACAATGACCATTTGACAACCAATGGAAATTCCAAACCCAAATATCATAGGACTGTCTTGATCACAGTTTAGACAGTCTTGAACTATGTTTAAACAACTCGGAACCCAAAGACAATAAGGACTACAAGTAGAAAAATAAAATCCCAAAACATCTAAGCAGACAATCACAACCGGGTGTGCAGAGAATGTTTGAATTAGTATGCATATACATACTAATTGCAGTTCATATACATACTAATTGCATATACATACTAATTGTAGTTCATATAATGGCTATGTTATGTAATGGCTGCAATGTAAAGATCAGAGATTTTAGACAACAATATGTTGCAATGAATATTTGATGAATTACATAATAGAGCCATTACATTGCGGCCATTACATAACTATATAGTATGAATGCAATGAATATTTGATGAATGAGACATAGGACACTTTCTCAGCATTACTAATTGCAGTTCATATACATAAACTGCAATGAACTGCAATTAGTATGCATATAAAACACAAGGGGAAGGAAACTCTCTTCTTTCAAATTAAATCTTCATTCATTTATAAGACTGCAACAGACAACTTCAATCTCTGTCCATTCTACCAATCCATCCACCATGTCCACCGCATTGTCTTCTTATTCATACACAATTTACCTCTGCTACAGTTTTTTTTCGATTGCTATTTGAAGTTATAAATGTTAGAGGATTTCCTTTTTCTTTTACTAGTTTTGGTATGTTATTCTAACAATGGCTAATGAGTTCTTTCGATTTGTTCTTATCTTTGGATATATTCTTGATTTTTAGTGTTCTCATGCTATTGGCAATGTTATCAGAAATAAGAAAAAAATTTGTAACACAATGACAATGTGATGACATGATCTGAAATCAAAACTTTGGAGTCAGAAACTAATGCATAAATTCAGCAGCAACAGAAATCCAGCCAAAGACTTCACTATTATTGCACCCATTTTCTCAAAACTTGAAGTTTTTTTCAATCTCTGAGTTCAAGAAAACAAGATGAGAAACTTTAAACAGTTGGTCTACACAGAGTTATGGAAATGGAAGAAGATAAGAACAATCTCCAGCATTCAGGTGAGTAAGGTTTTTACAACCTCTGTTTTTGCAAGAGATAAACATAATCCATGGTATACTGCTGAAAGCAAATCTGTCTGAACAAATTCATTTGAATAATTAACAATGTTTTCAGAATTTGATTTTATTAGAAGTTTATTTTGTTCTAATAATAATACAAATGATTTTATCGCCCAAACAAACAAAAAATTTAATAGTAATTATAAAAATGAGGAACTTTATTTATCATGAGATATGACATACTAGCACCAAATAGGGTCGAAGACATTTAAAAAAGACGAAGAAACGAAAACAAAAAAGACAAAGAAAAGATTTCAAGGGCATCTCCATCAAATAGTGTATCTTAAAGTGTGTCGTAGGAATTAGGAACTAAAAGTTAAAATAGAGTAGTCGACAAACTGCTATTTTTTGAAAACACAAAACCAAAAAAACTCGGAGCCTCATTAAACAAAATGGGGCATTTTGCCTAGAAAAATAGAGCAATTGAAAAACTGCGATTCTTTGAAAAGCCACAACCAAAAAAATGTAGAGCGAACAAGAAAGGTGGAACATGGAAGACGTCTCTATTGAAGGTGATCCACATCAAATTAACATTGATTTCTTACACGAAGAATATCACAACTTCATGATTTTTTCACTAAAAAATCACCTTGTTGTTTTGAAAAACTCGGTGCCGAGTCATACCTACCGTGTGCTAATGCAGATGCAAATGAAAATGAAAACAGAAACCCCAGCCGTGCACGAATGCAGATGTAGATGAAAATGAAAATGAAAATGAAAATGGAAACCCCAGCCGCGCACGAGATGAAAATGAAAACCCCAATTTTTTTGCAAACCCCCAAAAACAAAAGCGGGTTATGTGCAGACCCGAAAACTTTATAAAATATGCTGCATTTTTTAACAAAATTGGATTTTCATTTTCAATTCCACCTCTCGACCCGGAAGATCGTGTCACTCGTTTTAGGGCAAAAACCCAGTTTTCCCACCTAAAACCCGGTTTGCAATCTGAGGAACCAAACAATGGATTTGGAGAAATTCGGGAAGCGTCGCCACCAATTCCGGTCATATTCCTGCAAACAAACAGGGCCTTAAGGAGTAATATCTAAAGTGACGTAACAATTTCATTAACCAAAGACTACAAAGCTTGGTCAATATTTTGGCTAATAATATTTAGAGTCCTATCTTAATCTAATGGAAAAAATAACATGATCCTAGAACATTCAATCGATACATGTTTCATTCTGACAAGAATGTCTTTATAACATGTCTGAATCTTGCAACTTAGCTATAGTATAAATTATTAGACAAGATTGGTTCATATGACCCTAATCGTCAATCATATATATCTTGGGATTCATATTAAAATACAAATATTTTTCAACGTGCATAAGGTTCTACTAAAATCATAGTCTTTAATAATGATTTGAACAATAAACATTTTAAAGGTCTTACTAATCTACAAGGTTGTAAAACATCATAATCATTAACATTGTATGCCAAATAGACTCAAATTGGTTGGAGTGGCTGACAAGAGGCTTTACCAACTCATCAATACATAATTGGGATTAGAATAGTATATAGCATTCACATATAATTATCAAATGTTTTCATTAAAATTATTCGAGAATTAAACTTCCCATCTACAAAATTCAAAAAGATAGATAAATTTCATTTTTTCAAAACATTAGATAATAACTATCATTGCAAATGCAAGTAGTGTTTGGCTCATAACTACATTGTCGATTTATTATCCAAACATTAAGAGATCAATTTCATTTAATTTAACTATCAAATGATAACCACTTTACAAAATGATAACGTAATACTATGAAGAATGATAATACGAAATACAGTTATATAAACAAATTCTCTTTATTAGTTGTTTCTTGAATGAGATTCTGAAAGTGAAGGTTACAAATGGAGCCATTTGTTTCCCTCTCTGCTTGCATTTTGAATTCAACCGAACCTATGTCTGGCCTTGCTCTGCTATCCTCAGCCATGACAGATGCCCCTAGGCTTGGAGCTTTGGTAGGGGATTCCTCTTCACTAGTTGAGAACTCTGCGAGATTGTCTGGGTGTGTTGCTCTTGGATCTTCTAACCCTGCTCTCTTTGGGGTGGGTGGCTCTAAGATTCTCCTTGTTCTTGGTACTAGTGTTGGAGGGGTCTACACTTCTGAGGAGATGGTTGGGGCTCCTCCCCCAAACTTTTCTACTGTTGGTGGACGGGTTCCTCCCCCAAACTATGTTATTGTTGGTGGATGGAGCTATGCTCGTGCTACCAAATCTGTTGCCACTACTACAAAGGTGAAAGCTTGTCTCATTACCTGTGCCAAGACCTCGCCTGTGGTGGTGTGTGGACCAAATGTGGTGGATAATATGGATTTTTGCCAATGTTGTGGGTTGGTTTGTAGGTTCGCTAGTTTTTGGCCCTCTCTTCTGAATCTGCATTTCTAGGTGGCGAATTCTTGGAGATCTCTAGTCTCTAGTAACATTGAGCTTTTCTCTTGTGCAAAAGGTTTTTTTTTATTATCATATTTACTTATGTTGAAGAACATTATTTGGTTTTGGGCAAACTATGGGTGTGGGGAAATCATTCCCTCTTGGCCAACCCTTGGACAATCTCCTTTAACTTTCTTATTGAACTGCTCACTGTATGTCCAATATGGGTTCGTCTCCCCAATCTTCCTCTTCATTTTTGGGAGAATTCTTTCTTTGAGACCATTGGTGACTCTATTGGTCGTTTCTTAAAGGTAGATGAGGCTACAACTACGATGGGCCCCTCTACCTTTGCTTGCAATCTAGTTGACATTAACATCTCCACATCCCTTCTAGGAAATTTGGTTCTCATGGTTTGCGACAAGCCTTGGACCCAATAGCTAGAATATGAGGGCCTCCCCTTTCGATGCAGAAGGTGCTTCTCTACTGGTCATCTAGCTACAGATTGTTCTCTCTCATGTCGTAAAGGTGTTTCCACTTGGTGGAAGGACACAAATTATGATCATTTGACTGTTCTGGCCTCCAACTCCTCCACTGATAACTCTTTGCAAACTAATGATGTCCCCCCCAGGGTAGTGTTGATTTTGTCCCTATGGATATGACTCCACCTCCTTCTATTGTTTCAACCCCCTCTGGCAACGGGGACCCTTCTCTGACTACTATTGCTCTTGATCTTCCCTAGCCTTTGGTTGTTGAAGTTCAACATTGCCAACACTTTGTTCTTGGTGCTGATGTTGATTCTTTCTCTTTGGGGGATCCTCCACCATCCTCTTGTCATGGGGATACCTCTGACAATGTCACTTGGATGGTTGTCTGATGGAAAAGGAGAAATCATGTTGCAAACTCTCATTCTCCTCCAAGTGTTAGTGGTGAGTTTTGTACCCACTCTTGATGTGGGTTACTAGTTGTGCTACTAGTCTTATGTCAATGGTCTCCTTTGACCTCGTTGTAAATAATTGCTTTGGTATGTGGTTTTAACGCCTTCGAGTTGCAGTGGTGTAAGTGACAACACCCTTGTTTTGTTGCTTTTAATATAAAAAACTAAAAATAATGAAATATGACGATGATAACACTAAAAATAAGATGTATCTATGGTTGAGCAAAGGTATGCAAAAGAATAGCAAGAAGAATCAATGGTTTCTCATTGTCAGAGCTATGAGACTATAGTTGCTAAAAAAAATAGATTGGCATCTTACTACCTTAATCCATCATATAAATACAACATGGATTTTATGTCCATGTCACATATAATCTAACTACTATGACAAGTGACTCAGGTTAACACGTTACATACACACACATGTATACATATACATATATAATGTATATGTGTGTTTGTATACACACACACACGCACGCATACATACATACATACATATACATAATACATGTATATGTATGTGTGTGTGTAGAGGGGACGGGGCGATGACGGGGGCAAGGGGAGGGAGGGGGAAAATGGAGTATTAGCATGAAGGATATTGCAAAATTAATTCTCTAATTATTCAAACTAGACAAATATATGTGACCATTGAAGAAGATACTTCAAATCACTTATGTCTGATCAACTAAATGTTCATTAAGGAAAAAAATATGACAAATAGATTACTTATAAGTCAAAAAAATTGAGACGTGTCATTTTTATTAGTCACAATCATAGTGAATGTTTTTTAGTTCATAGAGTTTTCACCAAAGTGACAAAATGGATATTTTTCAATCTTTTTAATAGGATTCTAGAACCATTGAAAACTAAAGTTTCTCACCTTGCATGCTAAACTTAAAAAATGAAGTTTCACTATGACTTTTGACACCCTAAACTTTATCAATAAGATACTTTACAAACAAAAGCAACTATTGTAAAGCATAAACCCATGACCTTCACAACTACCTTCCTTGACTCGTGGTGAATTGGAAGCTTTTGAACACAAAATGGACATCCATCAAAGCATTAATGATAAAGGAATTTTGAAAAACATATTTACAATTACCTTGAAAATCTCTCACTTCTTATTGAATAAAGAAATGAAACACATGTAACATTTATGTTCACTTTATTAGGCATCTATTTCACTCTTTTTAATCCTTTACTTTATGAGCCTCTCCACTATCTTGTAACCATTACAATAGAATAATGGAAGGCATATGAACGAAGGAAATAATTAAGGTCGTGACACATTTGATCCTAAGAGTTATGGAGAAGATGGCAAAGTTAGACTTTGCAACTTGTTAAATTTAAGATCGCTACACCAGATCGTTGCAAATGTAATAGCACTATCGTAAATGTATGTATTTTCCAAATGCATCGATCTCGTGAATATATACAAGGTAAAGACAAGAAGAGACATGTCCCTTCATGGGACATGTCTATTCATTAATCTAATTTATTAATTTAACTATATAATCCTGATAAGAATAAATAAAAGATTAACTTCATATATATATATATATATATAATATCATCTATTAAATATATTAATATATATATATGTATATATAATAAGTCAATTCTTATAATAATTATATAATTAATTTTATTTAATTGACCGACGCTACATACATCAACACTCCCTCTTAGCTAGGGAAGATAAAATCCATCAAGGTAATAAATCATTAATTTTTAAAAGAGAGGAGATATCACCCCACTGTGATATCAGGAGAAATAATATCATCTATTAAATATATTAATATATATATGTATATATAATAAGTCAATTCTTATAATAATTATATAATTAATTTTATTTAATTGACCGATGCTACATACATCAACACTCCCTCTTAGCTAGGGAAGATAAAATCCATCAAGGTAATAAATCATTCATTTTGAAAAGAGAGGAGATATCACCCCACTATGATATCAGGAGATATGGTATATGCAAGAATATCAAGTCACATGATGTTCACCATAGCTCATAAATATCCATGGTATGTCTAATGACAATACGTCTCATGATGTATGTCATATGGATACTAAGTTTATGTAGAGACGTGTCACTATGTGATATGTTTCATAGGGTCCAAACAATATGTAATACTAAGTTCAGAAGGATCCTAATATGATTCATATGGATACTAAGAAATCATATATTACATAATTCGTGATATGAAGTATCACCTAACATGTGATACCAAGCCTAACATGTGATATCAAGTTTACATATCACCTAGCAGCGTTCCCGCTCCATTTTGCTCCAGTGCTTCCGCGCGCTCACGTGTTGCTCCCGCTCGTGGCCATGGCTCCTCCCTCTTCCTCGGTGGACACTGTGGTTGCTGGAACTGCATCTGCTCTGCCTCTACTGGGCTCTTCCGGTGGTTCGGGGGCTAGGTCTTCTGCTCAGCCTCGGCTTGGCTCTTTTGGTAGTTCGGGGGCTCGATCTTCTGCTCCTGTTGCAGGTGGCAAAGTTGCCTCATTTGTGGATGTGGCAGCTTTTGAAGTTGTTGTCCATGGATTGGGAGCTCCGTCTGTGGACCACCTGGATTTTTCCCCGGTTGTGACTCCTATCTCGATTAGTCTTCCTATCTGGTTGGATTTGGGGGAGGATATAGCTGAAGAAATTGCTCATACGATTGAGGACTTCTTTGAGAGGGAAGCTATCTTCAGATTTTGAGTCTTCTGGCCTTCCTTTCAGGCTCTTCATGCTTGGATATCTAAGCACTGGGACCTATTGATTTCTAAATCTGTCCAGATTTACCCTATGGCCAGGGGTTTTTTCATAGTAAAATTTGATGTTGTTGATGACAGGAGGGCTATTTTGTGTAGTCGGTTCAGCTGGGAGGATCGCTACCCTTTGTTGGCCAAACCCTGGCACGAGGGTTTCGACCCTACATCTGAATCTTTTTCTCATATGCCTCTTTGGGTCAGGCTCCCAAATCTTCCCCTTCACCTGTGGTTGGATTCGGTTCTTGAAGCTATGGGAGATGCCATTGGTGAATTCCAAATGGTGGACTCTAAATCATCTAATATTTTGCATACTACTTATGCTCGCATCCTCGTGGTGGTTGATATTTCAAAAGGCCTCCCTGAGAAGATCAAACTTGAGGTCCCTAATGGTTCCTGGATTCAGACTCTAGACTATGAAGGAATTCCTTTCCGTTGTAGGGCCTGCTCTGGGACTGGACATATTGCAGCACGCTATCCTGTGGAATTGAGGAAACCAAAGAAAAGACCCTCTTGGTGGTCTGGGGCTTTGGTTCAGCATTACTCTATCCTAATTGGTTTTATTGAGTTTTATTTGGTGGTAGCAGAGTACTGTGTTATCTGTGAGGCCACCCTAGTCACTTTATTTTTGTTGGTGACCTGTTTCACCTTTGGTATGTTGTATCTTTTGTTCAGCTCCTTTGAAAAAAAATTGATGTGTAAAGAGTTTCAGGGTCCCTTCAAAACTTGTTTTCCTTAATCAAAAACATGTGATATGAGGAATCACCTAACACGTGATACCCAAATTTACATATCACCTAACATGTGATATGAGGAATCACCTAACATGTGATACCCAGTTTTCATATCACCTTGATATGAGGAATCACTTTTGATCGTGATGCCTAATTTTCATATCACCTTGATACGAGGAATCACTTTTGATCGTGATACCTAATTTTCATATCACCTTGATATGAGGAATCACTTTTGATCGTGATACCTAGTTTTCATACCACCTTGATATGAGGAATCACTTTTGATCGTGATACCTAGTTTTCATATCACCTTGATATGAGGAATCACTTTTGATCGTGATACCTAGTTTTCATACCACCTTGATATGAGGAATCACTTTTGATTGTGATACCTGATTTTCATACCACCTTGATATGAGGAATCACTTTTGATCGTGATACCTGATTTTCATATCACCTCATATCGTGATACAAGGATATAGTAAATAGGAACATTACATTCCATTTACATATAACCCTATTATGGTTTGTGCATAGACATATAACTGTCTACCTCGTTACAAGATCGTCACCTTGTAACATCAAATACAAGTGTTCATTGTCGAAAAGTCATCACCTTTCTCCAATGTTCATAGGAGGGCCCATAAGTCCTGGAGTCACACACGTGAAATCCACCTTGACTCATGTCAGAGGGTGGATCCATCATGGCTCATCCCAAAGGGTGAAAACAAGGGCTTTCACCTTAGACTTCTCTCTCAAGGAGAAGAATGCAATAACATACAAGATAATAGATGAAACTCCTTTTCATCTAAGGCTTCATTCTCCAACATGCCAAGTTTATCTCAAAGGTACACATCCTTACCTCTAGCAAGAAACTTGGTGAGAATATCAGCCATATGTTTTGTACCTTGAATATCATACTTATGCACTATATCTCTTATATAGTTTGCATCACTCTAGGTGAACCCCAAGTTATGTAGGAGATAGCATAAAATCATTTTAGCCAGCACACATGAGACTCAATCTCATGATCATAGTCTTATGGATGCTTCCTTTAAGGTCTTGTAACAACCTCCTCACCTCCTCATCCAAGGTTGTTTTAGATGAGCTATTATACTCCCTTTGAATCTAATATCAACCTTCTGCGAGCAAGTCGTGTCTTTTTTCTTTAATATGCATTACGCTCTTTTCTTGAATTCCCAACCATCTAACTAGGAATATCTGTTATAAAATCAAGATCATCCTATAGAGAATATATATGAGGCTGTACTGAAAATAGATTACCGTTGTGATTGTAGAATACAATTGCCTTCGTTATTGATTGATTCTACAATAACAATAGGGTATATGTATATATATTGAATAGTCATGTAATGAATAGACATGACCATATATACTTATGGTCATGTCACTTCATTACATAACTATTAGTTAACATATCTTAACCAATAGTTTATTCATACTTTGTATAATATATATATATATATATATATATAAGTTCACACATGTGCATATTAATATATACTTACTTTTCAATTATATTATATAGTATATATATATATAAATATATCTATATTTATATACATATCATGATTGTCTCATCGTTTATTAAACACGAACGAACAATACTTTAACACTCCCTCTTGAGAGAGAGTTTAATAGAATTTGTAGAATCTTTTCATATCATGATATCCAGCACATCTGGGACAGACCCTTTCAGGAGTCGATCATGATAGACATCAAGATATCCGGCACATCCGGGACAGACCCTTTCGGGAGTCGATCTTGACAAGTTATTACATAGTAATAATCTCAGCATTAAGATGTCCGGTCCTATCTGGGACAAACCCTTTCGGGAGTCGATCTTAATAATTATTACACACCAAGTAATAACATAAGCGACAAGATGTCCGGTCCTATCCGGGACAAACCCTTTCGGGAGTCGATCTTGAAGCCTGGTTAACTATTGTCAAGATCGTCACCTTGAAATAGTAACCCAACACACATGAAAGATCGTCACCTTTCATGTTAAGTACAAGTATTCATGTTCAGAAAATCATCATCTTCTAAATATGAACACAGGATGAGTGGACCTATAAAGTCACACATATGATATCCATCTTGACTCTCCTCAGAGAGTTAAAACCAAGGCTTCCACCTTAGACTTGTCTATCACAGACAAGAATCATATTAAGATACAAAATGATGGATCACTGATTCTGAGAACTTCTTTAAGGTTTTAGTTCTCAACATACCAAGGTTATCTGAAGTACACAATCTTCTTCCTAGCGAGGGGCTTGGTGAGAAACAATCTTCACATGGTATACTTCCTCTGAATTAATATGACCACGATCCTGTGATGCCATCTTAGTTTGATCTTCTAGCTTCTCCCTCTCACATGGAAGCATAGCCTTCTCACATGGTAATTCATCATAATTCTCTGCTACAGTTTCTCAATCACTAGAGAGCCAACAAAACATGGTCTACTCCCTCTGAATCAAGATCTTTGAATGTCCACTGATGCAGATCCTTTCACTTCCTCTTCTGTCACGAGGGCATGCCCTGTTTATATGCTCATCTCAGTGTTACTACAGGATGTGACTCCATACCTTTCTTCTTGAGAGAATCGATGTCTCATACCATAAGGTTGCCGACTCACATTGACTAGCATAGGATGCATTTTGATCTTTTTCAAGGCCACAACATTAACACTCCCTCTTGGACTTGAGGGAAGATAATAAAGACCTCTAGTATGATGTTCATCTCAATGAACTATAGTTTCAAGATGTATGAATTACTTCAATCAGAGATTCTATCCATGTGCATCTCATCTGTGATTATGTCCACGTGTTTCCACTTCTATAACCTCAGAATTGTTTCACCTTCAGCAGTGATCTCCCTCTCAATCAATATGATCGAGTAAGTTGACTGAATCATATGTTCCCTTTGAAGCTCAAGCTCATCAAATTCTTGACCTTCTTGAAGATGTCAGTCTCCCTCTGAATCTAGAATTCACATGTTTTCATCCTGAAAAATATGTCAGAGATAGACTACGAATAGTTCATAAGGCTAAACTATCTCAAAGGGAAATACCAAGGTTAGAAGCATAAAAGATATATTATCTCAATGTTATAGCATGATTTAATGACTCAGACAATTCATGAACATTATTCAAGGGTATGAAATACTTATCTCTATATATGTTTGATATTCCAAGGCAATTCACAAGAAAATCATGATAGACTGCTGAGAACATCACACATTGAAGAGACTACATCCAATCAACACCTTGTAAATATTACAGTTAGCATTTTGGAGGAATACAGTGGAAAACAAATACACTCATCCTATTACCCACTGTTTGTTACCAGCGATTGAAGACAATTTCATTGACGGCAATTAATATCGTTCATTGATTTTCACCATCAATTAAAGACATCACCAATCACAGTATCATTATTGAAATTAATAACAATCTTGCCATAGAAATCTGCAGTCACATAGAGGTGGACTTGGGCATCCAATCGGCATTCCCATATACCTGCGACTTACACAGTGGCATTATCAGCATTTCATTAGTAGTGCGTATTGGCAGATATAGTATACACTGCGAACACAATAGTCATAATTGTGATGCAGAGATAATACTCGGACTAATTCACCATTCACAACTAGCTATTCCAAGTCGGCGACAGTCATATTCTTAGTTCAACACCATATAGTCGTTATCGGCCTCTTGACCTCTTTTCAATCATCAATTTCGAGAGAGCCATCTTTTACTAAACAATCAAATCACTTCCTATTAAGGAATTATAAAACAAAAGATAAGATATTAGCATATACAATTGTATATATCTATTCACAGCATACTGGTTCATTGCCACTGATAATGGTGTTTATATATTTTAGCATCTCTAACCATCAATCCATGATCTTAATTCTTTCTTTTAATCCTCCGATCTCCTGCTGATCCGCAAAGTATATGTATATTTTTATTCTCCTATTCCCCGTCAGCCAGCAATGATAAACCTCTAAAAATAATCAATATGCATCTACGTTGATCAGTTTCTCACATGATTAGTTCCTTTCACTGGTCTAAGGCGATAGGTTACTGAACGACCAACTAACAATATGCAGATCTTTCATTATTTTATAATATACAGATCGCTTATTATTTCATATTTAACGATGCTTTATCAATGACTTCTTCGGTTGTATTTATGATACTGGATGATGTCTATTCGATAACAGCAAATTCATTTCCGAACTCAATAGTATTGATCACTCTTAGTTGCTGGTTCAAACACTATTCTTCATTTCCTATTTTTTGTTTGATGCCTCATTGAATGGAGTTAATACGCTAGTATTCTTCCAGCGCTTAGTATGTTGACACAGCATAGTACAGGAGCCTTCAATGTTTGTTACTCAATGCTGGAAGACCAGTCTTACTGCTGTTGTATTATTTCCCATACTAAACAATACATATTTGGGAAAGAAATTCACTTATAACATTTACCCTAAATGATTAGGGGTCACACATTCATATGATTAATCATTTCAGACTGACGAGAATACTCTTCATCATACAAACGTATATATTGCAAACAAAATATACAGAGCTTAATTAGGGCGACAGTGTTTTATAACTATCTCTCATGCATAGCAGTTCAATGTAGAATTAGCTTCTAATCAATGTAATGTATAATAAAAATACATGTTACCAATGTAGTGTGTATCTGTGTGTGTGTCAGAAAATATAAAGTAATGATTTGAATATTTATTTAAAAATCTGTGCACACACACACATCTCATGGGATACCTACCTCTCATTGAATACTTACCTCTGAAATCCTGCTGTTTTGCCTACTTTCCAATCTTTCCTTTGCTGTTCCTTTGTCTACTGCTGTCTGTATATGCCCGAAAAGATTGGTATTGCTGGCTGGGTATTACTTCTCCTATTGTGTATTATTGGTCGTGCATATCTCGTGTTTTTTTTTTTTCCTTTACTGCAACTGGTGAACGTCTCCCGTGCTTCTGTGATATTGCTGGGTAATTTGGGCACTATTTATTGCTTCAAGAGCACGATATAACTAAGGATAAAATCATTCACTGTTTATCTCCCGTCAATGTCTTTCTAAACATGTTCCTCCATTATGAACAACCACCTTCAAATACGGTAATTGTCTTTGTAATTATCTTATGAAACCATTGCCCGGAGAAGCACAACAACGTTGTTCTTTGCCTCGGCATTTTCCCTCTTGGAGAATCCACACAAGGCAAGTAATGTCGTCGGACAAGGCAAGCAAATCGAGGGCCTATGATGTCAAAGGCAGAATCAGAGTTAGAGCCGCCAGAGCCTCTTCGCAAATCTCTACCGCGTGCTGCAACCAATACAAAGCCTGAGTGACATGCTTGGCAAAAGTGGCGGTGAGAACATAGGATGCATTTGAGGCGGCGATGCATCTTTTTTTCCTCTCGCTTTCCCTGCCCAATCGCCTCAATTTCCCAATGGATTCCTTTTTACCAGAAGAGATCTTTGACATAATCGCATTGAGGTGGGTCTGATTGAGAGGTGATTTGGGCGTAGGAATTGTCTACGCCTCGCCCACCATTGGTAACACACCACTCCTGAATAATTTGATGGAGGGTGTAATTAGCAATTGTGTCCTAAGTTTGTAGAATCTGGTTAGTGACGGGACATACATTGTTGCCGGCATCTAACCAGGTCTCGATGTTGTGGCGATCGTAAGTAATGCCGGTGCAGATAGTGATGGGATCCTTCATCAGATCCAGCGAGATGGGGCATCTCAGATAGCTCGACACTATCACTTCAACATCCATTCTCTTCCTTCTCACTCTACCCAAATCCAAATTCATTGTTTCAAGTGTTTGTTCAAATTTTCATGGAGTGCAATTGTCTATGTACAGGAGATATACGTCTATCGATGAATTTTTATATAGTCCAATATGGAGTGACAGATAGTGGTTCTTCCACCTGAATGCCAAGTCAATCGGTTGTTGACAGCTATCAATATCCCCTTCTAATTCTTATTGCATATCGTATTTTAGTGCAAGCGGCTACCAAGTAATTATTATTTTATTCTCTTATAGGTTAGGCTCTGATACCATGTTATAAAATCAAGATCATCCTATAGAGAATATATATGAGGCTGTACTGAAAATAGATTACCGTTGTGATTGTAGAATACAATTGCCTTCGTTATTGATTGATTCTACAATAACAATAGGGTATATGTATATATATTGAATAGTCATGTAATGAATAGACATGACCGTATATACTTATGGTCATGTCACTTCATTACATAATTATTAGTTAACATATCTTAACCAATAGTTTATTCATACTTTGTATAATATATTAATATATATATATATATATATATATATATATATATATATATATATATATATATATATATATATATAAGTTCACACATGTGCATATTAAGATATACTTACTTTTCAATTATATTATATAGTATATATATATATATATAAATATATCTATATTTATATGCATATCATGATTGTCTCGTCATTTATTAAACACGAACGAACAATACTTTAACAATATCATGACCTAGATATCTTCATAAAAGTCTTCTAGTTCACATACATGGAATTACATCATTTGAATCATAATTCTTTTTCCTTTTATAGTTTTCTGGTCACTAGGGAAACCATCTTGATATGGTTTACTCCCTCTGTATCAATATGACCAAGATCCTTGGAAATCAAATAAGGCATATCCTCTAGATGTTGTACTGACTCCCTCTGAATCTTTGATTATTAACATCAACATTTAACCTTCTTGTCCAAGGTTTCATCTGATGGTTCATCAAACTTCCTCTGATTCTGATATCAACTCTCAACTCAGTTCCATAACTGCAGGCATTAAGTTATTTCTCCCTTGAATGCAATCTTGTATGCTTCTAGATTTGTCCTCACTCTTATTGTCAAATATTACTAGCCCCAGGCAGTTTCTTCCGCCAACTTGAATTATTATTGTGATCCTCCCAAAGCTAAATTCAACACTCCCTCTTAGCTAGTGAGGAATCCTTCTTGATAACTTCTGGTTTGTCATCCTGATGCTAAAATCAACATCCAATACGTTCATCGAAGGGGATTCGTGTGGAGTGTTTTGACATATCACTCCAAACCAACTTATAAGGATTCAATGGTGTCATTTGTTATAAGGATTGTCGATTTTTGTAGTCCTTAGTCATCAATTTGCATCAACTCCCACAAAGTATGTATCTTTGGTAGCTTCAAGATAACAACCCAAAGGCTTTGCAAATCAACAATTTATGATAACGAATGATTAATTCGATCACATGGCACTTAGGAGTTCAATCATCACATCCTTGAGAAATACATTCCGGAACCAAGCACATCAATTTTCCAAGATTACGAATACACAATGATACTTAAACCTTTGGTACCTCTCGGAGTTCAGCAATCATCACAACATCATCTTCCAAGTCCATATTATTATTGAATCCATTAATCTTAGACCTGATAATCGATGTATATATAGATTGTCTAACGTATGCTTACTGTTGATGTTGATCTACTTTTCGACTCTTTCCTTGTTACTATGTTTTAGCATAACCCACCGATTGATATCATAGTTGCTACCATAATAGTAGTGTGACTCTTATAACCATTGGCTAGAGAATAATATCAATACCACTTATCATCAATGATTCATTCATCTTTTGTTTGATAAACATAGACTTCGAATAGCATTGGGTGTTTATAACATTCATCGTCGATTCTTCATACTCCGACTTCAACAATCTTTGTTTGTGATATTTACACCATGCAATGATTCATTAATCATATCATATTGGTCTTCCTCTGTCTGATAGGGATATACCGTTTCCAATATCTGCAATCAAGTGAATTTGAAGCAACAATGATTATCAATACATATATAGAGATGATTGGAGGCTTGCGAGCTATCACATATCTATCCAAGCTACAACAACTCTATCGAAAAAATTTATGTCATTTCTACTTGGAGACCGTATGCCTTACGACCTTACACCAGCATTCAGAGACTCATAATTCAGGTGATAACAAGACAAAATAATCATCGAGCCATTCTTCATATGTTAGGAACACAATACATATTGAACTCATCACAGCATAACATATAATTCACTATCGATCTGATTGCATTCTTCTTTATATAGTGTTGAGTGTGTGAAATCACAGGGTCACCGAGTGTTGTTCGCTGTTCCATTTTCTCCCCCCATATTCAACTCCATCTATTGTTCATAATTTCATTGTTTATATGATCGTACACCATTTGGAACATCATTTATAACTCAGTATTTGGAATGCAAGATGACCTTGATGGTTGTCGACACTATTCCAAAACTCCCATTTTAGCTAGCAGCGAGACTAACAACACAGTGAGGAGTTAAATTTCAATCATCAGTTCTGAATTGTCGATGCCTCAAGGCACGATTCTTCATACTCCTTATTTGCCAATGCCAAAGATTAACAATCCATATTCCCCAAGACTATTCAACACTCAACATTGATTTGTAATTCAAATGCCTCCTTATGGAAGAGATGATAGTTTAAGTATTTGGAGAGCACCCTTTGCCAGTCAATCGTCACCCATTTATCAGTCTCGGTATGCACCACGGTATTTCCCAGAGTAGAGGCTCCCAATGATTTGTATATGACTCCTTAGTATATGGGGGGAGAAAAGAATTCTCTATCTTCCATTGGGTCCGAATGAGATTAGCGACCAGGAGTATCTTGTCCATTTTATCAATCTCCTTTCGATCCTATATCAATATATCTTTATATCCTCCCTATCTTTTTGTCTCACATTAACCTATCCAAATAGAATAGATTACGCATCCTGTAACTGGCACCTCTATAATATGTCTTCCATTGTAGCTTGTGCTTCCCGTAACAATCTGTTATGTATGTGTATGCTTACCGCAAATTGTACCTCCCTTGCATATGTCGTGACTGTATCTATTCCCACCCTGGATTTATTAATATTCCTATGTTGAACGCTAAAATCCAAGTACAGATCCTGCAATCAACCGCTCCTAATTTGGGCATGGAAGAGGATGCGGGCAAGGTTGTTGTCTCTGGCTTTAAGCCGGGCTTTATAACCGTCATTACTCCTTGTTGGGAGTTTAGAAACCTTCCAAAAACTCCATATTATGCATATCCTACAACTATTGCAGGTTATAAGACCTCAAACCTTTGAGGCATCAAAAATAGACAGTGTGCCCTAATTTTCTTGACGCCAAGATGGTTGCTAATACACTGCTACAATTATCGCGTCCCTTAGAATTTACAAATGCGGTCTTGAAAAAAACTGTGGAGTTTAGTTCTATGTCTGCTCATTGCATCATTCTCTGAATTCTATTATTTGTGTCGCTATCTACAAGAGGCATCTAGGATCTTCCTTTAAGCGGTAAAGCTTTGTTCAAAGGAACCCACTCTGATACCATGTTAAATTTAAGATCGCTACATCAGATCGTTGCAAATCTAATGGTACTGTTGTAAAAGTATGTATTTTTCAAATGCATCAATCTCGTGAATATATACAAGGTAAAGACAAGAAGAGACATGTCCCTTCATGGGACATGTCTATTCATTAATCTAATTTATTAATTTAACTATATAATCATTATAAGAATAAATAAAAGATTAACTATATATATATATATATATATATATATATATATATATATATATATATATATATATATATATATATATATATATATATATATATATATATATCATCTATTAAATATATTAATATGTATATGTATATATAATAAGTCAATTCTTATAATAATTATATAATTAATTTTATTTAACTGATCGACGCTACATACATCAACACAACTAAACCATCTTAAAGACATCTAAATGTGACAATCTATAAAAGAGATTAATCCAAGCTAACAACTTTTTAGATGATGGTACTGTTAATGAATCTTGCATTTGAAAACTAACTATTTTTTGGTAAATCTATTCTCAAGATAATTTGGTCATTATTAGAATATAAATCAATCGATGATGAGATTTGGCATGTAATCAAAAGTTTGGTATGGTTAGAATTAAAATCAAAGGTTCAAAAGAAGTAAAAGGAGATTACCTACTTAAACAATATTTTACAAAATGGAAAATATTGAAGATATACAACCAAAGACTTCTAAGGATACCAAAAAAAAGGTTTTCTAGTCGTGTGCATGGAGGTGAAATCATTTAAAATTTAATGATACTCCTCATCTTCATAAAAGTTATCCTCTTCTATGTTTTAGAAGGCCTCTCTCCTAGTGAGCAGCCTTCTCTTGCTAAAGAGACTCCGTTGGTGTAGAACACCCTTTCTCCTCCAAAGGCTCCTCCACTAAAGCAACCTCTTGTTTCTACAATTTCATCTCCTACACCTCAAGAATATCCAAGGATTCCACCTCCTCAAAATCCCTTGTAACTTCATGACCCTCTCAAAAGGAACAAATTGAAACTAATACAGTAAAATACTCTTCTATGACTAATGCCCTAATATGGTTTAATCAATTTCTTAGCAAAAATATAAGGGTCACAAAACTAGCGGTGGAGGTTTTTTCAAGTTGTCATTTCTTTTTAAGCAATTGCACCCATCCAAAAAGGCTAAGGTAAGATCTTTTGTTACTATCAATTCTCAAGACATAAGCTATGTTTAAATTGTTGCTCCCTTATGTGATAAGGAGAAATGCAAGTTTCTAATTATCAAGTTACCAAAGTGGCACTCAAGAAGCAAACAAGAGTACAAAATAAAATGTAAAATATGTTGTAGACATAATGATGCGGAAGATATATAAGGATAAGAAAACTAAAGAGTAACTAAAAGAAATGTGAATCAATTGACATCTTATGTGCAATATTTACTGGCCCCTATTGAACCTTGATCTACAATGTCAAATCCATTTATTGATGTTGCAAGTAAGAATATGCCTCCTATGGCAATATCCATAATATAGAAAATGCTACTATATCTTGGACTAGAAACTTGATTTCATGAATCCAAACTTATTGATAAGATTTTCATTTTATATCATTATATCCAAGATGTTTAAATTCAATAAATGATTGGAAGAGAAATTCATTGAAGAGTTGCAAACATAGGTCAAATATTATTTTAGATCCTAGTGATGGGTGGAGTTATTTTGATGTTATCATATCACAAGGAATTTTTTATGGACAAATCTTTTCATATATATTAAATATGAAGAATTGAGATTTTATGTGAATGAATGCAAATTCAAAGAGGCTAGCAATTTGGCTTATAAACCTTTTAGGATATTTAGGGACTTTGTGGAAAAAAAATCATGTTATTTCTACAATAAACTCAATTCCACCAACTTGACAAACGTCTTGAAAAAATAACTAGAAAATATCTAAAAACATATTAAATTAAAAATGTTATTGAAACCTTGATAAGAAACTAAACAAATGTTAGAAAGTGTCTCCTATGATGCAATATATTTACATATCTCATGACATGTTACGAGTATTTTGATAGACCAAAATAAAAAATAGTTAAGGTAGTGCTAGATAAATTTGTTTTGTTGTTGATCAAAGCTTGGGACATTCAAATGAACATCAAGTTTAAATTTTTGATATAAAGTCACTTTAGAAAGTTTTAATGTATGTTTCATATTTTATTTCTTTGAGTTTTGTAAAGTTCAATGTGAGTAGTTAGGCAGCTATGGAAATTGGTCAATGGATTTCACCTATTCATTATTGAGCTCAAACAATGTACAAAACTCTTAGAAAAAAAATGTTACAACTTGTACAATAAAAACAAATGACTTGGACCACTCATTGTGCATCTAGTGTGGGCTCATCTTCCCAATCTTCCCCTCCATGACAACTCTATTGGTCATTTTCTAAAGGTGGATGATACCACAACCACCTTGGGTCTCTCTACCTTTGCATGCATTTTAGTAGACATTGATATCTCCACACTTCTCTCTAGAGATGTGGTTGTCATGGTGCGAGATAGGCCATGGACTCAATCAATGGATTATGAAGGCCTCCCATTTCGATGTTGCCAGTGCTTCTCTATTGGTCACTTAGCAATAGATTATTCTCTCCTTGGCGTAAAGGTGTTGCCACTTGGTGGAAGGATGCTAATAATGAACATTTGACTATCCTGGTGTCTAATTCTTCCTTTGATGACACATCATAGGTTGATGATGACTCCCCTCTAGATGATGCTCATGTTGTAAATCCGGCTTGTACAGTCATTGTAAATCCTACTCTTCCTCCTAATGTTGGCGCAACACCTTGTGGTCATGTGGACCCTTCTTTATCTACTACTCCTAATCTGCTCCAATATTCAACAAACTATGTGCAACCTCCTTAGTACTCTACCCCTTGTGCTGGCAATTTTTCAAATAAGGTTTCATCATTTGATCCCCCTTGTGGTGGGGATCCTAATGATAGTATTTCCTAGACATTTGTCTGACGGCATAAAGAAAATCATTCTTTAGCCTCTCATTCTCCTCACATTGTGGGTGAGTTGCCTAACCACCCTTGAGGTGGGCTACTAGATTTTTTGCTATTGTGATGTTTGTGGCCATCTTTTTATTAGCCAACACCTTTATTATTAGTGTGATGTTGAACTCTATTGATGCCTATGGGTTGTGGTTGTGTAAGGGACAATGCCCTTGTTTTGTTACTTTTTTATATAAAAAACAAATGACTTAGAATTTTTTATGATATTTGAGAACTTTGCATCCTAGATGTTTTAATTATCAATCCAGAACAATTTTGCATATTTGACTCTATCAAATCTTTATATTGTGATAATGTGCAGCCCCATAAGTTCTTTGTTTCACTCTATTTTCACATTTTTTTTGGGTGGCCTTTTTCATTGCCTAATCAATACTATTCTAGCTACACAATGAAGACATTAAAATAAGGAAAGAGGAAGCTCAAATAGCTCTTGAATAGAACTAACCCAAGATCTTCTCATCCTAACTATATAATTGACGATGACCTATTTATGGATATCCTAATTCAACCCAACCATCTTCGTTATTCTCGATCAATCCATTCATGATCACCCCATCATGAATAAATTAATTTTCTACATTATTGATCTTTCCCTCCTCCCCATATTTCTCTTTGGATTCCCCATGTGAGGTAAAGGAAGAGGCTCACAAATAGCTATGGAACTACCGTGGCATGTTATAAGCCTCACTTGTGTTAAATTTTGAACTAGAATAGCATAAAACAAAGAACGGATGTCTCAAAAATACAACACCAAAGATACTCTAGGAAAACTCTCCAACTTGAAGGAAAAACCCAACCACTCCAAAAACAATGTTTTTATTAAATAATGATGAAAGTTTGAATACACACACTTGATGAACGATACACAACATTCTCTCTTCAAGATTATTCATTGATAAACAACATAGAACCTTTATACTCACTACACCTGAATATACAATGGATGCCAAATGCATCTATAAGAACAAAGGACACTACATACAATATCAATATCCACCTACAAAACATCCATGATATATAGAATAATACACAAAATAATGTTCAAAGAACTCCTGCTATAATCACACACAAAAATGACACCTTGTTGATAACACCAATAATGTCAGACACGAAAGAATGATAACACTTCTAGTACAAATAACTGCATTCCATTGATAATTGATACAAGACCTAGATTATTGTGAGACAAGAATGGAAAATGCTTTGAAACTTGGCTGTCGTGGCACGCAAACTGACAATAGTTACAAATAGTGACCTTTCATATGTTGATGTTGAAGACTCTTCATAGTTCTTGGCGATTGTCACCAAGGAGTCTGACTCTTCATAAAGATAATTGTTTAGCATCGAAGACTTTTCGTAGTCTTAATATACCCGACCATAATGAAGGATAAGAGTTGATGCAACAGAGTATAGACATCAACTTTACATAGAAAATATTACAAACAGAACGCTTATGCAACCATCACATGTATAGAAAATATCTCCTACAACTACAATTGCCAACACTCCCTCTTAGCAAGGGAGATATCTTTTCCAAATTCTCATGTCATGGAGTCTCTCAACATGACAACCATAGTGGATACACCCATTTGTGAGAAAACCAAAACTTTATCACATAATCTCTCAACACAATAGCATCACGAAGTCACTCAACATGATGTTCACCATGGCTACTCCCATGTGTGAAATAAATATATACACAAACTCTCATCACGAAGTCACTCAACGTGATGTTTTCATGGAGTATCTCAACATGACATCCACTATTGCTACTCCCATGAGTGGAAAGAGCAATACCTTCATCTCAGAGGAAAACAAGGGCTTTCACCTCATACTTCTATGTCTTAGAGAAATATGCATTACAAGGGCTTTCACCTCACATTTCTTCATCTCAGAGAAATATGCATTATAGCAAGTACCAAGAATCACTGATGTTGAGACTCCCTCTTAGCAAAAGCAACATTCTCCAGAATACCAAGCTTATCTCAAAAATATGTAAGCTCCACTCTGGAAAGTGTCTTGGTGAGAATGTTAGCTATCTACCCATCAATACAAATATACTTGAGATGAATTGCTTTCCTTTGCACCATATCTCATAAATAATGATATTTAATCTCCACATGTTTTGGTCTATCATGAAATACTGGATTAATAGAAAGCTTCACACAACTCTAATTATTATAATGAATCATAGTTGGTTCCAAAGGTTGACCAAACAATCCTGCAAGAAGCTTTCGAAGCCACACTACTTCTCAAGCTACCACACAAGTTGCAATATATATTAAGCTTTTGCAATACTTTGAGCCACACATGATTGTTTACTGTTGCACCAAGAAATCATGGCAGATCCTAAGTTGAAACAACAACCAAAAGTACTCTTTCTATTGATTATACTCCCAGCCCAATCCGAATCAAAGCAACCTTGCAATTTCAAATCTTCACAAGAAGTATATCTCAGACCATATCCCACTATACGATGCAAATATCTCAAGATATGCTTTGCTGCAAGAAAATGAATTTATCTAGGCTCACACATGAACTGGCTGGGAGTGTCTACAACATAACAAATATTTGGTCTAGTATTGATGAGATACATCAATTATTCAATCAATTATTTGTACATGGTTGGATCTACTAAATCTGAAGTGGTTGCACAATCAATCAACTTTTGTAAATTTGTTTCCATAGGCTTTGACATAGACTTGCAATCCAACATACCAAATCTCTTCAAAATGTCTATAGAGTATTTCCCTTGATTAAGAATAATCTCATTAGGCTTTTGCCACACTTCCAATCCTAGAAAGTAATGCATAAGACAAAGATCCTTCATCTCAAACTCAGAAGCTAAATCTTTCTTACATTTGACAATGAGATTATCTACCCAAGTAAGAAATAAATCATCAACATAAAGAACTAAAATTATAGTTTTATCATCAACTACCTTAAGATTTGGATCTGCATCATTCTTGGAGAATCCAAAGCTCATTAAGTATTGATCAATCCTTTCATACAAGGCCTTTTTCAACCTCCATACATGAGATTCCTTCCTATGAATCACAAAATCATATAGTTGTTCAATAAACACATATTCTTCAATCACACCATTAAGAAATGCAGTCTTTACATCCATTTGATGTAATTTTTAGCCTCTACCTGTTGCAATAGAAATGATAGTCCTGATAGAAGAATACTGAGCTGCAAAGAAAATATCTCCTCATAATCCATACCTTCCTTTTGAGAGAAACCTCTTGTCACAAATCTTGATTTATACTTTTTAATACTCTCATCAACTATATGCTTGATTTTAAACAACCGCTTGGAAAACACAACTGATTTTTCTTTAGGCCTTGGAACAACGTTTGAAACATCATTTTGATGATGGATTGAATTTCTTTAGTCATAGCATCTCTCCATACATGATGATTTGATGCCTCCACAAAAATTGTAGGCTCAGACTCAATGATGTGACTCATTAATGCAACGTATTCTAGAAACTTATGTGGTCTCTTTCTTTCTCTAAAGGTTCCACGGGGAGCTGTATATTTTTTAGCCTCTTGCATAGTATGTTTGGCCCATAAGGATCTCTTTCTATCTAAGGAAATACTTGGCCCATTGGTTGGTTCTGTTACAAGTAGCAGTTTTCGTTGCACCAAAAGATTGACCTATTAATGCCCGATACAACCACTAGACTTATAGAAGACACATGAGGTTGTTAAACCATGTCATGAATCCCGAGGGAAGAACTGACCAGTTTTCCAACAATCTCCCCCTCAGCGTTACCTGAGGGGATTCGAACTTGTGACCAAGCTCTGATACCACTTGTTACAAGTAGCAGTTGTCGTTGCACCAAAAGATCGACCTGTTAATGCCCGATACAACCACTAGACTTATAGAAGACACATGAGGCTGTTAAACCATGTCACGAATCCCAAGGGGAGCACTGACCATTTTGCCAATAGGTTCTATGGGATCAACTAGATCAATAAATTATTCTAATTCAATAGAATCCATTTGAATCTCAAAAGGAGAATCAAGAGCAATGTCCATATCTTGAGATGTCTCTTATTCTTCCGTATCCATCTCAATGGAAGACCCTTTTGATCTTTTGAAAGCTACTTCTTCAAATTATACATCCCTGTTGATCTCAATATGTTTTTGTCCTAGAATGTAGATTATATAGACCTTAGAAGACTCACTGTTACTAACAAAAATTCCTTTCTTACCTGAAGGTTCTAGCTTAGATATTTTATCTTTAGACACATGAATATAAACAAGACACCCAAAAAAAATTTAAATGATTAACCTCATGTTTAATACCCATGAAGGCCTCTTTAGGAGTCATATTTTCCAAGATTTGATGAGGACTTTGATTATGAACATAAACAATAGTTTTGCAGGCTTCTGCCCAAATAAAAGTTTGCAAATTTTGATCATGAATCATAGCATTGGCTACCTCAACTATGGATCTATTATTTCTTTATGCAACTCTATTTTGTTGCGGGTTATATGGAACACAAAACTCCCTCTGCCTCAAAACAAATTTTTTGAAAAAAACTTCTAAAGTATATTCCCCTCCATTATCAGATCTCAAAAGTTTGATCCTTTTTTCAAACATGTTTTTAACTTGAGCTTTGAACTCTTTAAATTTAGAAAGTACTTCATCGGACTCCTTAGATTTCAAGAAGTAAATCCTAGTCTTTCAAGAATAGTCATCAATAAAAATCATGTAGCACCAAAAACCACTTAAAGATGCAACATGCATTGGTCTACATAAATCAGAATGAATCAGATCTAAAATTTATTTTTCTCTACTTTCACTATTGTGAAAAGGACCTTTAACATTCTTACTTGGAGCATGACCTTTGCAAGTACCATCATGCTCTTGATTACGCTTTGGGAGACCAACAACCATCTTCTCCCTAGAAGAAAGAGTTCTTAAATTTAAGTGAGAAAATATCATATGCCATAGCTCACTTGAACTGATGGAATCATGTGCTAAAGTTTGAATGGGACGAACAAAAAGTCTATATAGAGTCTCTTGACAAACACCAACTTCATGAGTTGTCTTAATGTTAGATTTTTTATTCTATGCAAATACTTTTCCTTCAGCAAATGCAACTTGATATCCTTTGTCCTCCAATGTTGAAATTGAAATCAGATTTATCTAGACTCTTGGAACAAACAAGACATCACTCAAATGAAGAGGGATGCTAGAATCTAGGTGAAAAGTAGTCCCAACACCTTTCATTGAATAACAAGCATCAACCAATTATTACTTGCAAATGAGATTTTTTTTCCACCAAGTTAGAAAGATGCTCTTGGTATCATGTAATGTGACAAGAAGCACCACTATCAATCAACCAAGTATTATTATCAGTTGGAACATTGCTTGAAAGGGATAAATAAATGAAAATCCCTCTAAGTTGTCACTAGATTCTTTATGAGGTGAAACATCATCAACATTTGTGGTAGCGGCATGATGTTTCAGTCTTATTACACAATCTTGGTCAAAGTGACCATACTTGTCACATCTAAAACATTGAATTTTAGACAGATCCTTCTTCTTTGGTCCAGGTGCTAAATTTGAATTTATATCTCTATTCCTCTTGTAATTTTATTTTCTTCATTTCTTTTTAGACCTTTGAGTAGCAAGAACGTGATCTTATTCATACTAAGATTTTCGTCAATTTCCTCTTGTTTCTAATCCGAATTCCTCTTGAATGCAATAAGATCTAAGACAATCAAACTTGGGTAATTCATCTCTTCCACTAATGCCTTGAATAAAAGACTCCCAAGAGTGAGGGAGGCCATTCATAGCCAACATAACTAAGTCTTTATCTTCAATTGAGTATCCAATGGCGCTAAGATAATCTTTCAATTCTATACTTTCATGAAGAAAGAGATGAGTAATTCTCCTTTAGACATTTTTATATGGAGAAGTTAACGTCTCAAAGCAAGAGCTTAGAGCTCTACTAGTATTGTTGAACTCATATAAGCTTTGAAAATTCTTAAACATTTTTTCAGCTGAATTCAACTTGGATATAATAGGCACGAGATGATCCTTTATAGAATCAATCAATATCTTTCTTGCCATAATGTTATTCTTCTTCCATTGAGCTTTCTCAATATCGTCGGTTGGCTTAGGCACATCATTCTTCACATGGTTTAGAAGATCATTTTCTTCTAGTGCAATAAAAACTCTGAATTTCCATGATGTGAAGTTCAATGCACCATCAAGCCTATCTTCAACCTTGTGTCCATTCACCATTTTTGAAACTTGAAAGAATCAATCTAGAAGGGAGAGAAAATACTTCACTGCTTGAATAATTCTAATTCTAGATCTTACTTAAACCCGCTATGATACCATGTTAAATTTTGAACTGAAATAGCATAAAACAACGAGAAAATGTCTCAAAAACACAAGAACGCTAGAGATACCTTGGGAAAACACTCCAACTTGAGGGAAAAACCCAGCCACACCAAAAATGTTTTTATTAAATAATGATGAAAGTTTGAATACACACTTAAGGAACGATACAGAACATTCTCTCTTCAAAATTATTCACCGATAAACAACATAGAACCTTTATACTCAATACACCTAAATATATAATGGACAACAAATACACCTATAAGAACAAAGGACACTACATACAATATCAATATCCAACTACAGAACAACCATGATATACTAAACAATACACACATTAATGTTCAAAGAACTCATGCTATAATTGTGCACAAAAATGACACCCTGTTGATAACAACAATAAAATCAAATGTGAAAGAATGATAACACTTCCAGTAACAAATAACTGCATCCCATCAATAATCGATACAAGACCCGAATTACCATGAAACAAGAATAGAAAATGCTTTGAAATTTGACTGGCATGGCACACAAACTGACGACAGTTATGAAGTGTGACCTTTCATATGTTGATGTTGAAGACTCTTCATAGTCTTCAGTGATTGTCACCAAGGGGTGTGACTCTTCATATAGATAATCGTTCAACATTGAAAACTCTTCACAGTCTTAATATAGCTAACCATAATGAAGGATAAGAGTTGATGCAACAACGTATAGACATCAACTTTACATAGAGGATATTACAAACAAAACGTTGATGCAACCATCATAGGTATGGAAAATATCTCTTGCAGCTGCAATCACCAATAGCTTGGACCATGTCAAACATGATTCAAGAATGCATTAGAATGTCATTTTTAATGGAGGTTTAACACTTAGAAATTTCAAAGTATATCCTCTCCTTCCAATGATATCCAATGTCTACTTCTTTTTTCTCCTGTTAGGTGGAGTGAACCTTTGCACCTAGAATCCAATGAAGACACTTACCTCCTAGAGATCACTCAGTAGCCCTTCATGAAAGATCACTTTGATAGAGATGTCACTATCATGTTGGAAAAATTTTCCTTTCTCCTTTCAACCCATGACTATCTCTAACTATGAAGATGAACATGTTTACTATGATAGACATGAGAAGCTCCACGATATTGATGTTGGAAAGTATTAGGTAAGGTACTAAGAGGGGGGTGAATCAATACCATAGAGATTTCACACTTATTCAACTTTCTAATCATAAACCGATAACCAATAAATTACTTATACCAATAACTATCTTGTCTTTTACCAATAGTTTCTGTAATGTTTAACCGATAACATGTAAATTAAACATACAACACATAAACATTCAAACACTTAACACAATATTTTGGTGTCGCAGAAAAACCTTAGTCAGAGAGAAAAATTGTAGTGAGGATGATACCCACAACTCATCACTGCAGTAATAAGGTGCCATGTTAGGAGCTTACATAAATATCATCTTCTGTAGGAGTGACTAATACCCTATTAAGAGTATTGAAAGTCTAATTAAAGACTACTATGTTAAGAGATTTTATCTCACTTATACAGTGTTCACCTAGTTAAAGGATTTACAATAAGTTCTGAAATATAACTTCTAAGTCCAGTTAGAGACTACTTGATTAAGGGATTTCACAATATTATTGCCAAACTGTTAGGAATAAATCAACAAGAAATGAGACATATAGATGCTTTCTCCAAAAGATTGTCAAATCCCATTTTGCTCTTCCTTTGTTCTGATCTCTGATCCTTACACTACTCTTTGCATCCTTTGAACGATATCTTTGATTTTTTACTCTCTATCACCATGTCTATCTCTTTGTCTTTTGATCTCCTCTTATAATTGCTTGACCTAATTAGGGTTTCTCAATTTTCCATAAACTATTTTTCTAATTTGATGTGGTCCTTGTTCGTAACCTTTTCTTTTCTTTTCACTGCTAACACTTTTTGATAACTCTTCCTTTATGTCGATAATACTCTCTATATGTCAATATCACTTTCCGATAGTATATAATGTCGATAAGTCTTTCCCTACTTTATCTATATACTAAATGTTATTTGTCAGCAATGAAAACCTTAGCAAAATCATCATTGATTGCCTATTAATTGCGTGTTGAGGATTTTGTCAAGTATGGAGGATTTATATTCATGCTTTGTCATTTTGTATCTCTCCTTCTTAGATATTTCTTCCTTTATAGTTCTTCTCTCCAACAATACTAATCTCCCCTTTGATATTATCTCCCCATTTGACAACAATGCCAAAGGTGAAAACAAAACTGTGTCCTTTGGGTGTCAAGTGGGTTCTGCTTCTGTTAGAATAGTTTTGTGCTTGTTCTTGATATTTTTCAACATTGTGCTCCATTGCTTCTTCAAATTATTTATGGCACTAATATGTCCTTTGCCTCTTATTATTTTTCCAATATTGTCTTCATCATCCTTCTTTTATTTTTTACCCAACAAATCAATTATTGTTTGTATTTGTTTTCGCATTAAATCCATATTGATAGCTATTAAGCATGATTCCTCATTTGTTGTATTACCTTTCTCATATAATTTCTTGTACATTTCTATTGCTTCAGTCAATAATTCTTTCAAATTTTCAAGTTTCTTCGATAGTGCTCCTGTAACTTCTGCTAGCTTATCTTCTCTTCTGTAAGTATATAAATTCTGCTATATCATTGCTTCTAATTTTGCTTTTACTTTGTGATCATCTCTTATTATATCCACATAAGTTTTCATCTGTTCCAAACTTGATTCTTCTTTATCCACTGTAATTTCCGATAGTAAGCTTGAAAATATTTTGATTGTTTTCTTCATAATCTTTTCCTTTTAGTTATCCTTCAGTTGTCTTTCGGCAATTGTTATCTCTTTGAGTTTTTCTGCATATAATATATGTTCCTCATAATACATCTTTTTAGGATCTCTCTTCAATATTTTAAATTCAGGTCTTTCATCAAACTCTTTTTCTTCTTCTTCAGATTCCGAATCTCTTTTCCTCTTTAGATGTGTTGTTATCATAATCATATTTTGCAGTGTCCTTGCAATTTGCACTTCCTCGGATTCTATTTCTGTTATCTCATTCTTTTCCAAATTTATTAGTTGTTCCTCAATTATTTCTTCTTCTGATATCTCACGGATAGTAGGTACCCTATCGATAGAATGTGTCAGCGTTTTAGTATATGCAATTGTAACCTCTGGTGTTTGTTGTTCCTCAAACTGTTCATTTTCCTCATTACTTGTGTCATTATCATATTCATCTTGTATTTCAATAAGTTGACTCACTTGTCCTTCTTCAAACCTTATCAGGTTGTCTTCACTTGTCAAATCTATGTCCTCTTCTCATTCTAACATTTGACCAATTTCTGATTCTTGCACTTTTGGTAATTCAGCATTAAAAATTATTTTCGCAATTTTTAGTCCTTCTACTTCATTCTGTAATCCTGCCAGTATCTTTGTTGTCCTATTCTTTTTAGAAAATTCATTTTCATTTTTCTTCATCAGTTGATCAATCTCTTCAACATTTGTTTCTAGCTTTTCAAGTATAAGGGTTCTTTCTCTTCTTTGTCTCTCATGTTCTGCAGCTTCATCTCATCTTATGTTGATTTGTCAAGTAGTTCCTTGGGAATAATCTATCTTAAGTCACTCGAGAATCTTAAGAACTTATGGAAGTGAAACATTAATGCATCTTCTATAGTTTTCTTATCTTCTTATGACCATGTCCTGTATTTGAATTCATGTATCTTTCTGATACTTCCATACTTTCTTATTTTGTTTTCTATATTTGTAGGTGTTCTTGGAATTCTTACTTTTGATGGTTGTCTTTGTTTCTTTCTCCATGTCCTTATGCGTCCTTTTACTCTTGATTCACTTCTTGTATTTCTCCTTGGTGTAGCTTGTGTTGTTCTAGATCTTGTTCTCTTTGTCAGTGGCAACTCTTCTTCAGCTTCATTGTTGGTAGCTTGTCTATGTTTAGCTAACTTGTTCTTGATTTTGGCATATGTCTCTAGTATTGTGTTTGGTTTCTGTCTTTTCATTGTACTATTGCTTCCTTCTTTTCATTTCTTCTCATCTGATATCATCATTTTATATACTCCTTCATAGGTTCTAAACCAATTAGCTTCCATATCCTTTGGTTGGCTCAACAGTTGCTCAATACTTGTTATTAGTTCATTCTCTATTGTTTCATATCCAAATGGTTGTAACCAAGATATTTGTGGCTCCACTGTTTTGATTATACAGAAGTGTGTACTAACCAGAAAACATATATCTTTCTTATATTTTTCAACAATATGAGGTGGTATCCAATATCTAGCATACATTTTTCCTTAAAATTATTTAAACTCCACATTACTGTGTTAAAATTGCTTCCCAATTGTTCAATGAATTTGTTAATCTAATGTATAATTGGTTCACCTAATGTTCAATTTACTTTACTGATACCAGGGAAATAGTTTTGTATATAGAAAAATATACATACCAATAATTCTCCAAACTTTAATCCTTGTTTCATGATCTTTCTTAAATTCACAATTAGTTCATTCTGTCTCATTTCTGCTAAGTCATATATGTTGCCTTTCGTAACAGTCTCATATGCAACTTGTAATGCTCCTCCTGATATATTGTCTAACTGATTTGCTTGATAGATCTTGTAGCCAATAATCATTGATGCAAATTTCATTTCTTTATCCAAGATGTTGCTTACAACAAAAGTAATCTGATATTGCTTGCACCTGACTACACCTTCAATTTTTGTTTTAAGATCCAGCTCCTTTACGCATTTTCTCTCATTAGATGACAATCTTGTGACTGTACTTATGATTTCCTTTGTTATTTCAATTTGTCTATCTCCTTCCAACAAACATAGTCTCCATGTATTTGACTCAATACGCATTTGATCCATTCAGCATCAAAATTCTTTGGCATGTGCACGATGTGTGTTAACCCTTTTGTTTCCAGATGTCCATACTCTTCATTTAGTATTCCTTCCACATTGTATAGTTCCTTGTAGGTTGTTCTTATATCCTCATCTTCGATTTCAATCTGTTTGAATTGAATAAACGATCTTACATCTTCTATCAACATGACTCTGCATGGTATTCGAGATAATGCTCCAGCTTTGTTTACATCTGTGTTTTTCAGAGTACTTAACTGATATTCTAGTTCATCCTCTTCTGATATCTCAACTAATATAATTCTCTCTATCATTGTGACTTTTGTATGTTCCTTCGCTTATCCGAGATTTAGAGTTTTTAGGGTTTGCAATTCAATCAATCTATTTGATTCCTTTCTATAGAATGAATTAACTCAATATACAATAGTATCTCCTCATGCTTTGTTCTCCTCATGTGTTGTTATATATAATGACAAAGTGTCCAACGGCTTTTATAATAAAGCATTTATTGTAGGCCAACGGTAGCTTTCATACCTATAGTGAACTTAGTTCACCGATAGCAATCTTTTACTTAATATTTTTTATCAACTTTTCTATTCTCCTAAATATCATTGCAACTATTATATGCTTTTGAATACTTCGGCTCAAAATTTGATTTAAGGGACTTTTCAAATGTTTCAAAAAAAAATTTGTGTCCCTAAGCATTTACTTGCTTGCTTAGTTGGTAGATGAATTCCCTTCGTCATCTGACACAAGGTCTTATGTTGGTGGTGTGTCATCTTCCTTCTTTCTCCATATCTTCTTCATGTCCTCTCTGACTTGGTCTTTATTTATGATTGTTTTTCCCTTAGTGTCATTGGTGGTAGTGTACCAATATCTGCAGTAGTAGGTGGCATGACCAAACTTTGAGAAAATATAGCATGGTAGTGCAAATGGTCTCCACGGTTCAGCTTTTTCTTCCTGATTTTCCTTTCTGCATTATGATGCTCAATGTCCAAATTTTCCACATTTAAAACATGTAGCAAAATTGTATGTTTCTTCTTCGTTGATGAACTGATTTCCTTATCGTCGATGTCTTAGCTATGCATTCTTCAGCTTTGTGTCCATAGCAATTACATTTGTAGCAATATCCATTGAAGCTTTTCTCAAATGGTAACCATTAAAGAATATGCTTTTAAGAATAGTCACTTGTTTGCTTCTACATACATTTGCAGTATGACCATATTTTCCACAATTATAGCAAGTAGGCTTGTAGGGTTTCTTACCTTGTGTATCGCTAGATTTTCCAGAAGTTTGTTGTCCAATTATTTATGATTCTCCAATCTCCATTGTGTTGTTACTAGTATACCCCAATCCGGTAGTGTCACCTGGTTTTCCTTGATTGTATACATCGGTGTTTAGCATGCTTAGTTCATACTTTGCGAATCTAGTGTTGTATTCTTTTTTCAGTTCTCAGGTTGTTATTCATATATTCATTTTCATCTTTCAGCTTCTGATTTTCTGCTTCCATTTGTAGAATCTTGTCAATTATACATCTTATCATGTCATTTCTTGCTCAGACTTCTTCTAGTTGTACTTGCAGGAGTAAGTCTTTGTCTCTAATTGTGTTTTCAACATTTCTCTTCTCGATTTCCAAAATTCTTTTGGCACTCTCGACAATCCTCATTCTTTCTAGTATTTATGTCATTCTCAAGGCTTGATTTTCATGTTCCCTTTTCATTTGACTAATTTTTTCAAGTAATTTGTTTTTATTTTTCGATAGGTCTTGTATAGCTGCATCAGCTTGCTCAAAATTCATATTGTCTTCCAATAGTCTATCAAGATCATCAAGGCTCATCTATAGTCTTTATGTTAGTTCTTTTCTTTTTGCAAATGATGTCTTTAGCTTACCCTTCAAATCATGGATTGGTCGTTAGCATTTTTTAGGGTTTCCTCCAATTCTCTTTGATACCTGTAACTTCCCATCATTTGAGATCTACTCTTAAGTTGTTAAACTTTCATCTAGATAACCAATGCTCTGATACCAATTGTTGGAAAGTATTAGGTAAGGTATTGAAGGGGGGGGAGGGAGTGAATCAGTACCACAGAGATTTCACACTTACTCAACTTTCTAATCATAAACAAATAACTAGTAAATTATTTATACCGATAGCTTCCATAATGTTTAATTGATAACATGTAAATTAAACACACAACACATAAACATTCAAACACTTTAACACAATATTTTGGTGTTGCAAAAAACCCTTGGTCAGAGGGAAAAACTATGGCAAGGATGATACCCACAACTCATCACTGCAGTAATAAGGTGCCTTGTTAGGAGCTTACATAAATGTCATCTTCTAAACGACTAATACCCTGTTAGGAGTATTGAAAGTCCAATTAAAGACTACTTTGTTAAGAGATTTTATCTCAGTTATACAGTGTTCACCCGGTTAAAGGATTTACAATAAGTTCCAAAATAGAACTTCTAAGTCCGGTTAGAGACTACCCGATTAAAGGATTTCACAATCTTGTTGCTAAACTGTTAGGAATAAATCAACAAGAAATTTGACTTCTAAATGCTTTCTCCAAAAGCTTGTCAGATCATGTTTCGATCTTCCTATGTTTTGATCTCTGATCCTTACACTGCGCTTTGCATCCTTTGAACTGTATCTCCAATTTTTCGCTCTCTATCACCATGTCTATCTTTGTCTTTCGATCTCCTCTTATAATTGCTTGACCTAATTAGGGTTTTTCAATCTTCCATAAACTATTTTTCTAATTTGATGTTGTCCTTGTTCCTAACCTTCTATTTTCTTTCCACCACTAACACTTTTCGATAACACTTTTCAATAGTATCTTATGTCAATAAGTTTTTCCTTACTTTATCTATATACTAAATGTTATTTGTCAGCAATGACAACCTTAGCAAAATCATCATTGATTGCCTGTTAATTGCCTATTGAGGATTTTGTCAAGTAACCATTGATTGTGTGCATTATTGTCATATTTATAAGCCAAAAAGGCCATCTCCTAGAATATCTCCATCTAGGTCTCCTAAACATTTTAGACAAGTATCATTCACTTCATAGAATCTATAGAGATGGACCTTATCATATATCTGCTAGGGGTAATCTCCTTAATAATGAGAATATGGATAGGAATCCCCCATTTAGAAACCTTATTACTATCCTAAGGGTGAATATGATAATTCATACAGCCACTCACTATCATCACCAATATGACAACTTACCCCAAGGGAATGGTGTATGCCCCTAATCCAAACAATAGGTGTCATACTGATATCAACTAACCTTGGAATGATTTCATAGAAATCACTTAGCTCCTCACATTAGGGATGTAGCTCCCTTATGTTTCCCTCCCAAACTTCCAAAGGTCAATAGTAATCCAAGGAAGAGGCCTTCCAAATCAAATCAATGCCTCCCTGATGATGGATTGAAAGCATGATGATGAACTATTTGTGTTTAAAATATCTGCTCAACATATAAATTTAGTTTGTTCTCCCAAAAGGATGGAGCGCTCCCATTATAGTGGTCGCCTACATATTCACAAGACAAGTACAATCAATAGTATATTCAACCTTGATCACAATACAAGGATACAAATTTCAAAATAGGTTATTATATCAAGAAACCAAAAGTCTAGTGAACTTAAGAAAATGGGAAATAAATTAAATCACAGATTGCAAATTTTATCACCTAGGAAACTTAGTAAAATTCAGGTCACAATCCACAATGAATAATATATTTGAAACATTTATACAATAACATGTCATTGTCAATTCTGCTACTTCAACTTTATGCACTTTTGCTTCCTTGCAAGTGCTTCAGTGATCAAAGTCACAGCATTTAGCTGCATCACTAGTGGGTCCATCTCCAAACAATTACAATAATTACAACTGTAAGGAACATGCCAATATATATTATCCACTTATCCATTCGATGTCGTCTTTCAATTATTTTCAGCATGGAATTAGACAAGCCAACAGTATTAATGATATCCAGAGCCTTGCGCTGTGCTTGCTGCATCAACCAAATGAAAGAACCAACTTAGCAACAATGCATAAGAGCATAAATAGTTAACTGCATATGCTAAAGATTTTTTTGGTAATACTGTGTCCAAAAAATCACTTGTAAGAATTCAGACAACAAACATGTAAACTAAGAACATTTTGAATGTCCGTGAACCATCAAATTTAACTAGGGAAAATTCAGGCAAATAAACATGAGAACTGAGAAAACATATTGTATGTCAGTGAATCATAAACTTAAACCGTTACTATAAGAGCATATAAACTTAAGCATTTGTATATACAGAACCAAGATATACCTTATGATGTAGCATTTCAATTGATTAAAGTATAAATAGGTTTGTTGTTAAAGTATTGTTCGTTCATGTTTAATAAACGACGAGACAATCATGATATGCATATAAATATAGATATATTTATATATATATATATACTATATAATATAATTGAAAAGTAAGTATATATTAATATGCATGTGTGTACTTATATATATATATTATACAAAGTATGAATAAACTATTGGTTAAGATATGTTAACTAATAGTAGTTATGTAATGAAGTGACATGACCATAAGTATATACGGTCATGTCTATTCATTACATGACTATTCAATATATACATATACACTATTGTTATTATAGAATCAATCAATAACAAAGGCAATTGTATTCTACAATGTCACACTAGTATATATTATCTCTATAGGACGATCTTGATTTCACAACATGGTATCAGAGCCTAACCTATAAGAGAAAATATATTCGAATTGCAGTGTATGGATGAATTACAAAGAGAAATGCAAACGAAAGTCTCTCAAGACAAGTAAATGCGGAAGCACATGTCCAGCGACGGCAAATACTGAGTCTAAGTAGTGCAAGAAATATTGACTGGTGCAGAACGAAGATAATAACATTGGAGTAGTATATCATCCCGAAGAGGAAATAAAGGGATATGGCAGACTTGGGCCAGCACACAGAAGAGCCCTGTCAATAACGTCGACTGCAAATTTTTATGATGTCTACAATCAGAGCAGCATCAAAACACAAGACAGCAGTCATCCAGTCACCGATCTGTATAAACCTTTGTCAAAGCTGTTCAAGTATATTAATTGACGTGCATTTTCTTGGATGAGCAAGGAGTCATTTTTATTCAAGGCCAGCTCTTCTATTAATTCAGCACTGAGGTACTAACAGCTGTGCATTACTGGATGATTACCGGGCAGCGAGTAATTATTTTTGAAACAGAGGATGTAAAAGGAGTTGGGCATCGTTAATCACGCTGTTATTCTGGGCGACATTTATTTTAAGCATTTGTTGGGCAGTCTGATGACAAGAATCATTTCTAAAGATTAATACTGCATTTTCGATCATGGGTCGATATATTTTGAAGTAGTGCTGCGTTAATGTTGAGGGCTGGGCGGAACCTTAACAGAGTCAGATATATTTTGGAGATAAATAATATGATTGGTATCTATGATGTGGGCACGTGTGAACTATACGAAAGACATCTGAAAAAAAAATATAAGTTCACACAGTGGAGCAGCGACAGTAATAAAGAGGAGAGATAGAGGAAATTCTGAGAACATCTAACCCCTTTTGGCATGTGCGATTACCGTTTGGAAACCTAAAGTAGAAATCGTGTGGATAAAAGATTAAGATGACAATCACTGTATCAATCAAGTGTTCCAATCAGAAATCATTGAAGGAATCATAAGAGAAATATGAATCGCCCGACTAGGATATAAAGGTTCGAAACAAAATGGTTATATCGACAACAATTGTCATCAATTCCCACATAATATATAATGGTTGGAATGAGATTTGATGACAAGCCTATAGTAAGGACGACACAAGGGAAAGACACAATAGAGATCCTTGACGTATATAATTCTGTTCATAATGTAACTGTGGATAAAAGTAATATTCGACAATGATATGGAGCATATTTGAACTTCGATTCTGGCGGATATCTAAATTGATGGAGCATACAAATCATATATTATAAACATAGGCATTACGTGATAAAGATGTAACAGCCAACACGCATTAAGACCAGTCATCGTCATTAAAGGAAGATATTCAGCTGTTCGGATCAATTGTTGTTGTATGGTTGAGTGACAAACAAGGATATTGGTTAAGACAACTGATAACATACTATGAGTAATGAGAGAAGGCGGCAAATCAATATGACAACCAGTGATAAATGGTCAGCATGTAGGAAAGAAAAAAAATTTATGAAGAAATGTGTGGATTACAGATTGAGTATAATGTCCAAGGATGAGGTTTCTACACAAGAAGGATGAGGAATTTCAATGAAGAATATATAAAGCTGATCATCACCTTGGGTGAGTTCTGAATAAAAAATACACCATTAATAATGAACTGTGAGGTATTATAGCCAACCTCATATTGTGAAGAACAACAATTAGGATTTATCCATGGAACGATGCATTTCAGACTTATTATGAAAGACATCCAATATAGACAAGGGATAAACTTTTGCAGATCTAATGAGTCCTTGATGGGATCATTCCCGTCATAGAGCATTTATCTTTCTACGAAGAAATCATCAAGCATGTGATTATATAATAGAGGCTACATTCTTTGGAGAAGGAAGGAACCAAAGAACATTACATATATGGATAACTGATAAAGGGAATAAATAAGAAAATGGTCTATCAATGGTGACCATAAATGGAACCTATCATAATGTATAACTAGCATGAATATAAAAGGATATAATTAATATTGTGGACAAGCATGGTGTGACAGGCCAATGGTGCTGCAATATATTGAGGTGTAGGGAATGTCTCATGGCAACTTCCAAGTGCAACCCCACTCTATTTTGAAATTTAAGGGCAAATTCAATTAGTTCTACGATAGTTGAGCTTGTAAAATCAACTATCTAATAATGAGTCAACAGTGAGAACACCTCGTCATTCTTAGACAGAGTAAAATATTAAGGGGAATTATGATGAGAGTTAATTCATGCGTGATATTTCCTATATGGGCTCACATTACGAAAGGAAATATTTGATTACATGTGGCACTGACAGGCTCCTACAACTACACTACTCCAGATTTTGATTACACTACGACAGTGAAATTTCATAATAAGTACTCATGGATTTGTGTACAACCTTTGGACTATAGCGAGATGGATTCTTCAAAATATTTTTTTTTATGGGCTCACCTTACGAAAGGGAATATAAAAGGACGGAAGCATGTGAAATTCAGATTAAGAGGGAGTCCTGACATCTTCAGAAAATTTAAGAATTGATGAACTTGAGCTTCAGAGGGAGCAGATGATTCAGTCAACTTGTGACAAAATCAATCATATTGATTGAGAGAGAGATCATTGGTGAAGGTGAAACAATTCTGAGGCTATAGAAGTGGAAACTCGTGGATAGAATCACAGATGAGATACACATAGATAGGATCTCTGATTGAAGTAATTCATACATCTTGAACCTACAGTTCATTGAGATGAACATCATACTAGAGGTCTTTATTATCTTCCCTCAAGTCCAAGAGGGAGTGTTAATGTTGTGGCCTTGAAAAAGATCAAAATGCATCCTATGCTAGTCAATGTGAGTCGGCAACCTTATGTCTATTATTCATGTATGAGACATCGATTCTCTCAAGAAGAAAGGTATGGAGTCACATCCTGCAGTAACACTGAGATGAGCATATAAACAGGGTATGCCTCCGTGACAGAAGAGGAAGCGAAAGGATCTGCATCAGTGGACATTCGAAGATCTTGATTCAGAGGGAGTAGACCATGTTTTGTTGGTTACCTAGTGATCAAGAAACTGTAGCAAAGAATTATGATGAATTACCATGTGAGAAGGCTATGCTTTCATGTTAGTGGGAGAAGCTAGAAGATCAAATTAAGATGGCAACCCAGGATCATGGTCATATTAATTCAGAGGAAGTATTCCTGATGTTGAGGAATAAAGTCTTAGCTGAAAAGAGATTTTCAGCCTTAGTGATCTATCATTTTTAAATGATTCTTGTCTTTGATAGACAAGTTTAAGGTGGAAGCCTTCCTCACTTGATAATAGTGAACCAAAGTGTCAAGATTGACTACTTAAGTGTGTGTCCCGATTGTGCGGATATCTTGACTCTTGTTATTACTTGTTGTGTAATGACGAAACCATATCATGATTGACTACTTAAGTGCGTGTCCCGACTATGTGGATATCATGATATTCAAGTCTATTTTCATGACGAGACTACATTAAATTGTGTGTCCCGAAGTGTCGGAAGTCATGGTAGACTTTATGGGCCCATTCATTTTGTGTTATGAAAGGTGACGATCTTTCATGTGTGTTGCGTTACTATTTCAAGGTGACGATCTTGAAAATAGTTAACCAAGCTTCAAGATTGACTCCCGAAAGGGACTGTCCCAGATGTGCCGGATATCTTGTTGCTTATGTTATTACTGGATGTGTAATAACTTGTCAAGATCGACTCCCGAAAGGGTCTGTCCAGGATGTGCCGGATATCTTGACGCCTATCATGATCGACTCCCGAAAGGGTCTGTCCCTGATGTGCCGGATATCATGATATGAAAAGATTCTACAAATTCTATTAAACTCTCTCTCAAGAGGGAGTGTTAAAGTATTGTTCGTTCATGTTTAATAAACGACGAGACAATCATGATATGCATATAAATATAGATATATTTATATATATATATACTATTTAATATAATTGAAAAGTAAGTATATATTAATATGCATATGTGTGTACTTATATATATATATATATATATATATATATATATATATATATATATATATTATACAAAGTATGAATAAACTATTGGTTAAGATATGTTAACTAATAGTAGTTATGTAATGAAGTGACATGACCATAAGTATATACGGTCATGTCTATTCATTACATGACTATTCAATATATACATATACACTATTGTTATTATAGAATCAATCAATAACAAAGGCAATTGTATTCTACAATATCACACTAGTATATATTATCTCTATAGGACGATCTTGATTTCACAACATTTGTAACAGGTGAAGGCTTTAAATCCTGACATGCATAATGCTTTCCACTATTGCAAAGATTTTTGACTAGAAACTCCTAACCATTTGACATTTGACTGGATGCATATCTACCACTCAGCTTACAAAATCCATTTATAAAGTAGCTCAATCTTAAACTAGTATATTAGAAATTAGAACATTACACTTTGGTACAGCAGCAACTTTCTTGGATCACACAATTCATTTTATGATTCCTTCAATATTGGGAAGGCTTCAATTTGCAATTGTATATCTTTCTTTACAAGGCATCTAGTATTCTGAGAAATTTTTTGAGGTTGTACAATAGGATCCTCCCAAGTTTTACTATAGACAAAAATGTAATCAAGGTAGGCGATCAAAAAGGCGTTTTGAAGGTCTAGGATGTTGTTCATGAGGTGCATTAAGGGTCAAACCAATGACATTAAAAACCACCCTTACAATTTTCTTTGTCTTGAATGCAGTGTTCCAGATATCTTCTGTGTTGACTTGAAAATGAGATCAATCCTTGTGAAGTGTTCTGCACCAGATAGCTGGTCCAAAAGACCAGCACTGAGAAGCAAGTGATAGCTTTAGATCATGGTGATCTTGCTGAGTGCATCACCATGAACCATCCTTCTTTGGTGCAATGATAATTGGGCTACTGATTAGACTACCATAAGGTGAAGTGGGCCAAATCTTCTCATAATCAATGAGATCCTGAATTTCCTTGCAAATCTTCCATTCTTCCAAATGGACCCAAAAAACAGGTCGCTTGAAGGTGGCGAACACAAAACCAGATCCATTTGATGCTTGATGAAACAATGTCTAGGAATGCCTTAGGGTTTCTTGAAAATATCAGTATAACTCTGTGAGAAATTTTCGAGCTGTTGTTGTTCAGCTGAAAATTAAACTAATTTTAGTACAGAGGTGTGCTTTGCAATGTTCTGAACCAAATATTGGCAGACCATAAGCAGGAAAAACTTATGGGCATAAGAAACAAGGTTTCTGCATTGTTTTGCAAATAACACTGCAATGATGGTCTTTAAGACTCAAATATAAATACAATTGTTGCCCTTGTCGGAAAAGTGTTGTGGCTTGGCTCTGTTGGTAAACAGAATTGTCACTGCAGATTTCGAAGTGAAAAATGTCCGAACAATTGGATAGATTGCTACGAAATTGGAATCTTACTCTGCATTTGAGAGGGGCAGCTTACTTGAATGATAGGGGTTTTAGGGATTTTCCTGTACTTTTAACCTGTAAGTACATAAAAGAGAAGACGAAACTAAAGATAGCTGAATAAAAGAAACCCTAGTGGCAAACATACAAGTACCAAATAGGACTTCACAACTGATGACAGAATACATGGGGATTCTATGTTACCGCTCCAGCCCTTGCAAAGCTCGGGTCTCAGTCTGATCTGGCCCAGGTTCGAGGTCCGAATTTAGTTCATAGTGCATTCCAGCAAGGTCTTTCAAAGTTTCAAACCACTAGCTGAGCTTTGACATTTGAATTGGGGAGAGCGTTGGATCATAGTTGTTTATAATATTTCCAGCCAACCCTAGCTGAGCACTAGCTTTGAAGGAGTAAAATCCATAAATCCCAATCCTGAGATTAATTATACAGTTCTCAGTTTACATCATTCCCAGCCACTAACAATCATCCTCAATGTTACATCAATCATATAAGGTGTCGTTCCAGCCATCAAAAGGTTATATCAGTCATATAAGATGTTCCTATTAGGAATTATAGTGCATGACATAGAATAAAGCAATAAATAATAAATTGACATATGTTAATGTCAATTACGACAAATGTGTTCTTATTTGAAAGGGACAAGCTACTTTTGGCAATCAACAATTGCTATCCTTCCAGACCAATGCAAGATGATTGAAATGGTATCACTATCAACCATTGATATTTATCCCGGTCGTGTTTTCTGCTCACCAGGAAAAGTGTAAAATGTATTGAAGTTGTTTGGGAGAGATGCGACAAGAATTTCATTGCTAAAATCAAATAAAGGCCAGTTAATAAGGCGGCACACGAGAAAACTAAATAAGTTTTCCAATGAGCATATCTTGATTACATATATACCCTGCATATCATTAATTTTAGTATGTTTCAGTTAAGTTAAAAACTTTGAATTTTTTTATTTTGAACTTCTCAAAGTTGGAATTTAGATTTTTTTATTATGATTTTTAGTTTTTTGTAATTATAACTTATGAATTATATATATATATATATATACTTGGTTAATTATATACTTCAAATTATCTTTATTATTTTTATTTTTAAGATTTTGATAATTATTATACTATATTATATTATTAATATATAATATAAATATAAAAATAATATGTTTAGAACTTTTAAAAATTTTACTTTTGCAATGGACTCTATTACACAGGCAATTGGTAACAATATCGAATGAATTAATGAATGAGCAAGACACTCATTTGTAGTTTACAAAGATGATATTTATTACGAAACAATCATTGTTATTAGCAAAATTCTAATAACGAAAGAATAACAACATTATTAGGAACATTCTAATATTTACAAGACGATATTTATTATGAAACAATCATTGTTATTAGAAAACTTCTAATAACGAAAGAATAACAACATTATTAGGAACATTCTAATATTTACAAGATTTACAATATTGACCATTAAAATAGTAATAAACAAGATATTATGGAGATATTATTCTAATACCCTCCCTTAATGGTCAATTTGTCAACTACATCAAGGAGCCCCTTGAATTTAACAAACTTATCTGGAAGGAGGGACTTGGTGAGAATATTTGTAGTCTGGTCTGCTGTAGGAACATACTACAAATCCAAGGATCCATCTTCAACGAATTGACAGATGAAGTGATAATGAATGTCAATATGCTTGGTTCGCTCATGGAAGACTGATTTTTTGGCAGTTTGAGCACTCCTTGATTGTTGCAGAAGAGGGGTGAAGAGCCTATTTGAGACATAAGGATGTTAGAAAGCATCCTTCAAAGCCAAACTGCCTCACAACCTACTTTGATTGTTCCCTGATATTCAACTTCCGTCGAGGAAAGAGATATGGCTTGCTGCTTCTTACTGGTCCAAGTGATAGCACATATGCCCAAACTGAAGACAAACCTAGAAGTGGACTTTTTGTCATCAACAGAGCCTCCCTAATCTGAATCTATGTAACCGATGAGTCTGGGATCTTTGGTTCGTTCATAGAGGATACCAAAGTCTGAAGTGCCCTTGACATAGCACAAGATGCGCTTCACTACAGCCCAATGATCTGAAGTAGGAATTGTCATGAAGCTGGATATGGAACTCACTGCAAAGCTAAGATTAGATCTAGTGGTGGTGAGATAGATCAAACTACCCACTAGTTGCCTAAATGTGGATTCATTATCGACAGGGGAACTAGATTTGGCCAACAACTTTAGACCAAACTCCATAAGTATAGATGCAGGTTTGTAATCTTGAATTCTGAATTTGTCTAGCAGAGCCCTTGCATACTTAGACTAAGAGATGAAGATGCCATGAGACTGTTGCCAAACTTCAATACTTAGGGAATAGTGGAGCAGCCCAAGGTCGGTCATGTCAAAAGACTAGCATAAATTTTGTTTGATTCCCTCAATCCAAGATGTCGAACAGCCAATGATTATCAAATCATCAACATATATAACCAGAAGGATGATATCACTGCCAATAGTCTTGACATACGGATTAGAGTCAGAAGAATTCCTTTGGAAACCCTGATCTGTGAGGTACTTATCAATTTTCATGTACCATGCTCGAGGAGTCTATTTGAGGCCATAGAGTGCTTTCACCAGTTTAAGTACCTAGTGTTCTTTACCGGCAACCTTGAATCTAGGAGGTTGCGTCATGTAAACCTCTTCCTCTAACTCGCCATTCAAGAAGGCACTCTTTACGTCCATTTCATGGACCTTCCATCCACACTGAGCTACCATGGCGAGGACTAATCTAATGATGCTCATTTTTGCTATCAGAGCAAAGGTCTCATAATCAATTCCTTCACGCTAAGAGAAGCCTTTGGCAACGTGATGAGTCTTATACTTATCTAAAGTACCATCAACCTTGAATTTGACTTCGTAGACCCATTTGCATCTGATGGGGTTCTTCCCTGAAGGAAGATTTGACAAAATCCAAGTGTTATTTTTCAACAAACTATGATGCTCAGTCTTCATAGCTTCTTCCCACTCAAGTATCCATTTCGCCTCTGTGTATGTTTAAGGCTCATACACATTGTAAATGTTGGCCATGAGAGCAAAATTAACAAAAGCAGAAGGTTTGCTCTTCTGCCAAGCAGTTCTACCCTTGATGAGCTCATCATCATGATGATCGCCAATCGTCATCATGTAGCTACATGTCTGGGTGATCCTGCAGGAGAAGGAACTAGTGGAGATGTAGGAACATGAATAGCTAGAGCCCTCCCATCAGGTGGACCTAATGGAAGACGGACACCCAAGTCTTGAGCCTTGAGAGGCTAATCCTCGTCAAAGACCACATCACAACTAAAGATGAGATGATTTGTCTCAACGTCAACCAGCCGGTAGGCTTTGTGATTATCATTGTAACCGATTAGCATGAGTTTTTCGCTCTTGGCATCCAATTTGGTGCGCTAAGCATCAGGGATCCAAACAAAAATTTTGAGATGCTTGATTTTGGGCTTACCGCCTGACTAGTCCTCTTCTGAAATTTGTTTCTCGACAGCTATGGTAGGAGAGCAATTGAGAAGATAGACCGCAGTATTGACTGCTTCAGTCCAAAATTTCTTTGGAACAATCCTGTGTTCAAGCATAGAATGGGCCATTTTGGTGATCGTGTGGTTTCTTCGCTCAACGACACCGTTTTGCTAAGGGGTGTAGGGTGTTGTTAATTGGCACTTTATGCCATGTTCAATAAAATGAGAGAAGGCAAAGGAACAAAATTCTCCCCCATTGTCATTTCTATGAGTAACAATATGTTGACCAGACTCTTTTTCTACAAATGCTTTGAACTTTTGAAACAAAACAAACACCTCTGATTTCTAATGAAGGAAATATACCCACAATTTATGACTAAAATCATCAACAAAAAGTAAAAAATACCTGGACCTAGTAATAGGAGTAGCCATAGGTCCTAAATATCAACATGGACCAGTTGTAATACCTTAAAAGTTCTCCAAGAGTCACAATCTAAAAACGAAGTGCGATGCTGCTTCCCAGCCTGACATGCTCCGCAAACTCCGAGATTTTGGCTTTGAATCTCTGTAGTCAATGACAAGATCTTCCCAAACAAGTTGAGAAAGATAGTGTGCACTTAAGTGCCCATACCGTTGATGCCAAAGTGTACTAACAAAGGAGCGGTGGGTTGCCATAGCAAGCTCTTGAGAATCATCAGAGTCAACAAGTCTAAATAGACCATGATCCTCAAGACCCACAGCAATAGTAGACTTATTCTCCCTATCAATGATACTGCGCTGATGTGAACTGAAGGTCACGTCTAGCCAAGGAGAATGTCTCAGAATTTGATTGAGAGAAGGTTGAGGTCCATTCCTAGAACATAGTACACATCAAGGTAAATCAGTTTCCCCCCTCCGGACTAAATCTATATATTGCCCTTTCCAACAATGGTGTACTCTTTCCTTCCAAAAATAACCAAATCTGAGAATGGCTGAAAATCTGTGAACTAATCCCAGCAATGAGTGAAGTGGTCGGAGGTACCTGAATCAATATACCAGGCAGAAAATTTTACATGATTTGCAAGTCTTTTAGCAATGAAGGTGTAAAAGACAGATTCATGCTGCTCAATGTGCTCCGCTACATTTACTTTAGGCTATGAATCATATTGCTTGGCTTGCATAGCTAAGCATTTATGGCACTCCAACTTCATATGACCAAACTTATGGCAGTAGTTGCACTGAATATTTTTCTTCTTCGGGCCTTATGATGACTGAGCAAAGGGATTTTGCTGAGAAGACTAAAAAAATTTTAAGAGTTGGCTTAGAAAGCTTGTTCATGGGAAGATGAATCGATACCACTGCCGAAATGTTGTTTCCGATGAAGGTCGACTCTCAACATTGCTTCCACTCATGCAAAGATCGGAAAACGTCACATCAGCATGAGTGGAACCAATGCTGAGAGTCTCAACAAAGTGTTCATAGGAAGATGAAAGACTTTTTAGGGTGATCACTACCATGTCTTCTTCCATTTTGTGTCTAATTGCTTCTAACTGATCTCAAATGTCCTTCATTTTATTGATATGATCTTGCAGAGACGCCTTCTCATCCATCATGATCGTGAAGAGCATGTTCTTTAAGAAGAACGCTCAGCTCTTATCAGAGGTTTCATGCAAACCTTTCAGATGGCTCCAAATTGTTGTAGCTATTTTGCCATTAGGAACCTACGGTAGCTTATCATCAGTGATGGAAAGTTTAAATGAGCATAACAACGTCTTGATTTGGCTCATCAACTTTATCCTACTCCTTGCCTTCATCTACAAGACAATTAGTCTTGCCCAAAACAATTTTATCAAGACATTTGTATTCAAAGATTGTCATCATACGCTGTTTCCAAGTATTGTAGTTTCTGCAATTGAATTTCTGACTCCCCTCAAACAGAATATTCGTCAAAGATGCCATTGTAGAAAATTGAGGTCAAAGGTGGTTGATCGAATGGCGACATGAATATCGAGGCAAAACATGTTCAACGCATGGGATCACGTAATGAACAAAACTAAGATAGCAAATAGGCACTGATTTTGAGGTTGAAGTTTGAACATTAAATTTTCAGGCACAGATCCCAATGCAAACTTCGCGAAAGAGCCAAGAAAACAAACAAAGACCCAGAATTACTCTCAAAAAATCGAGAAGGAATCTTTGATTAAATTTCAACCCAACCAAAAAATCAGAGGGTTTTGAAAAAAACCTAACTGGCTGAAAATAAAAGTCGATAGATGAAGAAAACCCACCACGGATTTGATGAATAAATCACTATGGAGCTACAAATGTTTGCAACAAAAAATGGCATTTGCAAAAGGAAATGACCAAGGTAATGGTCGTGGCGGTGGAGAAAGCTGAAGAAACTGGACCGCAAAAACAAATACGGGTCATGAACTGTAGAAAATCCCGTCTGTAGAAAAGAAAATGACCTTAGACAAGGTCATGCAAGCTAGAATCCGTCGTAGGAAGAAGAGATGTCGTTGCATTTTTACAAAAAATGCAAAAAAAGAATGAGGCATGGATGGAAAATGCAAAGGAAATCCTGTCAAAATGCAGATAAAAACAGAGAAAACTCAAAAAATAGCAATGCTTGCAGAGAGTCTTGTAAGCTCGCGTTGGGGCTGTTTTGAGAGCATAAAAACAACCATGAAAAATGATTGTAAATATAGATGTTGAACAGATACGCGCAAGTTGTGAATCGCGTGATAAGAACAAAAGTTTTAGGGTTCCGAAAACCCAAAAAATGAGCCATGAGATGAAAGCTCTTCACCTCACGAATTTGAAAGGACGGAAAATGCGAAAAACACGTTTTTAGATTCAGGAAAAAGCACAAGAATCTGCAAAAACCCTAATCGAAGATCCACGATTTGCAGACAATTTTAAAAAAATCTTCAAAGAAAACCTTAGATGCCGGGACAGAATTTCGAAAGTTTTTAAAAACTAATAATTCTAGGAAAAAATATATTTTTTTTGAAAAGAAATAATTAACTTGGCTCTAATACCATATTACAAGGGTAATTGGTAAAATATTGAATGAATTAATGAATGAGCAAGATGCTCATTTATAGTTTACAAAGATGATGTTTCTATTATGAAACAATCATTGTTATTAAAAACATTCTAATAACAAAAGAATAATAGCAATATTAGAAACATTTGAATATTTACAAGATTTACAATATTGACCATTAAAATAATAATAAACAAAATATTATAGAGATATTATTCTAATAGACTCTCTTTCTCTCTCTCACACACACACACTATTTCTCCCTCCCTATCTCTATCTTTATATGTCTATCTTGCCCCTCTCTTTACTTTTCTCCCTCTCCCTCTCTATTACTTGTCTCTATAACCTCTTTAATATCTCTCTTGCCCCCTCTATACCTATCTTCCCAACTCTTTATCACTACATATATCAGGCTCCCTCTACCACTCTATATAGATCACTTGCTACATCTCTCTCTCTCTCTCTCTCTCTCTCTCTCTCTCTCACACACACACACACTCCCTATTTCTCTCCAATCTCTATTTTTTCCCTATCTCTATCTCTATACCTCTCCCTCTATTACTTCTCTTTACCACCTTTCTCTCTCTTTCCTCCTTTATCTTTATCTCCCTATATCTCTCCACTCTCTATCTATATCTCATTATCTCTACCTCTCTCATTGCATATCTATATCTCCCTCTCACTCCTCTCTCTATCCCTTTCTATTCCTATCTTTCTCTACCTCTATCTCCCTACCTCTCCACATCTCTCTATCACTTTTCCTATCACCTTCTATCTCTAAAGCTCTCTCCCTTTTCCTCCCCATCTCCCTCTCTATATATTGAGGTATCCCCCCTCCTCTCTCTCTCTCTCTCTCCATCCATCTCTATTTGTATATCATTACTTTTCTTCATTTCTTTGTCTCCCTCTCCTCCTCTATATCTCTATCACTCTCTTCCCCACCCTCTCTCTCTATCCATCCATCCATCTCTCTCCCTCTTCTTGACCTCTGTATTTATATATTTTCCTCTCTATTTCTATCTTTACCTCTCCAAATTTCTTCTTCCACAAGTTTCCCTCTATTTCTATCTCATTATCTATCCATCTCCCCCTAACCTTCTCTCTCTCTCTCTCTCTCTCTCTCTCTCCATTAAGACCTTTTTTGCACAAACAACATCATTTTCTACATTGGCTAACAATTGACTTCATGTATTACACAAATATATACAAAAAATAGACCAAAATTTTCCCTCATTGACCTTTGACCTCTCTTCAACATACCCATTGCACACCAAGGTGTGATTGCTAGTTTATTATATGTTAGTTATGAGTTATGAGTTAGTTGGCAGTTAGTGGTTAGGTATTTTAAGTAAAATGGCTATATAAAGCCATAGAATATAACCATGTGTGTAGAAGATGAATGACTTAATTTGTGGTGTTTGAGCCTTTGGGTTTTTTTTTTCTCGACTTCAAAAATGGTATCATAGCAAGTGTCCTATGGGACCTCTCTTTTTGCCTTTCATTCATTCATCTTCCCTCCAAAGCACTTCGTTCAACAAACAAACACTGCAGAGCATGTGCAACAGCCACTGTTGTTCATCCAATATTCTTGTATTTTGTCAATAGAGGTGCAATGCAGACCATGTGCAAATCTGCCAAACATTCATCATCCATTTGCATTTGGGTTCTCTCATCTCTCCATCTTGTTCCCTCTTTTTGTAGTTTTTCATACCACTTTGTTCATTTTTATACAAGAATTCAAAAAAAATTAAAATTATACATTCAAAGAGTGGAAAATCTAAGGTGTTGTAGAAAAGTGCATGAGGTTAAAGTGGTTGAGAAGAAGTTTTCATCTTTTAGTTATGAGGTTTTGATGCAAGGGCATTCTAGGGTACTCGGTGAATCTGCATGGTGGTGTGTTGTTTTGGTTCTGTGTTACTCGGTTGCAGCATTAACCGATGGTCTCAGTTATTGAAGGAAGCTCGGTCGCTGAAGGAACTCAGTGAAACCTCTTGTGCTCAGTGGAACTTGTGCTCAGTGATGCCTGTGTTGCTTGGTGTTGCTTGGCTTAGTCAGTTGTTTCACTGGTGCTCGGTTGTTTCTCTGGCGCTCCGTTGTTCTGGTTTACCGACTGGAGTTCTTGGAGATCTGGTTGGCCGACTTGGTGCATTTATTGTTGGTAGCTTTTGTTGTATTCTCCTATGTAGATCTAGAGGCCGACATGGAGAATTAAATGTTTGTAAGGCTATTTATGAGCCGACTGTTGTTGCATTTAATATTTGTTTGTAATAGGAGCTGACTTGGCTTAGGAGTTAATTGTTTCTTCCAGCCGACTTGTGGCTGAAGATTAGTATTTAAGGAGTGTTTGGGTAGTTGTTTAGGAGCAGATTTGGGAAGATAGAAGGATAGCATTTTGGATCCTGCGAGATCTTGAACATCAGATTGTTATCTGGTAGTTTGTAATAGAAGAGCTAGTGGTTTGCATGCTTGGAGACAAGGAGATTGCTTGGAGGCTTGCGAGCTCAAGTTTAGATCTGCCTTAGGGTTTCCATCAGTTGCTGATTTGTTTCAGAACTGGACTAGCTGGAAGATTGCAGAAATACTTTGATTGTATTTGGTCCTAACCCAGAGGCCTTACAGCCGAGCATGTTAATGAAAATTCAGTTGAAAACATTATCTTCTTGTGTTATTCCGCATTGTGGTGTTTGGCTGCTTGTTGGGACTGTCCTTAATTGGATCCTCCTTACCTGTCCTGCGTCAAGTTTTATTTGTTTCAAGATTGGTGTGCATTTATCATGCTGCTCTTTGATGAATAGTCAGTTTGTACAGCAGAGGAATCATGTTCTCATTGCGAGTCATTCTATTGTTGACACATTATTCTAACTTTAAAATAGTGGTTTAACATGGTATCACTAAAACTGCAATGTCTTTCCAATTTCTTAATGAAATTTAGAAATTCAAAATGTTTTGTAAAGTTATTGAATAGGAGCACAAAAGCCAGAAAGCATTTGAGAATATCATCACTATTAAATTTGCAGTTTGATGTGGAACACAAAAGGCAGAAGACAGGCATTTGAATGGTTAGTGCCAATCTAAATGATCTTTTATCATTTTGTACAAGGAATTTGGAGCCAAGGTGGAAAGGAGTTTGTGCAAAACGTCCACTAAAGGTGGATCACCCTCCAGAGGTACAAACGTGATAAAGTCATAAGTCCAACAAAGATGGACATCTCAGTTAAGGTGGAAAAGTGATAATGTGATAACACCATCTAAAGTGGAAATATTCCTATGTGGTCCCTAAGTAAACTTAAGTAAAATTTGTGTTTAAAACCTAGAAGAATGACTTAATAGGTGCAACAATTAAACACACCAACACATACCGCTCATAAGCCGGGGAAGACCTAGTAATGATACCAAATTGAAGGGATGTGATCATGATGGATGCAACTTCCATGGTTTTGAATGAAGTATTCGATGTTCTGGATTGCCCCCATGGGTTTTAAAAAGAGTATTCACTGTTCTAGATTGTTCCCATGGGTTTTAAAAAGAGTATTCACTGTTCTAGATTGCTCCCATGGGTTTTGAATGAAATAGATTTTGAAAAACTCCAAATAAAAAATTGAAACTACATTTTTAAAATATATTTCAATAAACAACCTTCAGTCTTTTTCCGTACGAATTTGAGGTGAACTTGAATGATTTTTAAATATTTTCATGAAGTTTGCAGGATTTCGAATTTTTCCCTTGAAATTCGGCAAAGCTTGTGACTAAGAGTATAACCTGAACTTTGCAATAAAGATCAGTAAAATAATTTGTCCTGGTTGCAGTAAATGCATTTTATAATTTTGAACATTAATGGATTTGATAGTGCTAAACTATTCAACTAGTACATTTGTTGGTATCATTCATTACAGAAACATATCTGTCATTGTTATGTTCGTTTATATAAGTATAGCTAGACTGTTATTGCCATAAGATATCAGAGATAACCTATGGTAACTATAATTATAACTCTCACTCATTCATTTTGCAGGAACAAAACTTGAAGTATAGAGTAAACAGCATGCAATACATAATCCTATTCGAGAGTATGCTGATAAAAAAGACTTTACATACAAATTACTTTATCACCCAAGTAATGGAGGTCATTAACTTCCATATGTAGACAGAGTCTGCAAGAAAAATTATAACTCACTCATCCATTTTCCAGGAGCAAAACTTGAAGTATAGAGTAAACAGCATGCAAAATATAATCCTATTCGAGAGTATGCTGACAAAAAGAGTGAACATTATCCTATGTTAAGAAGGCAAGACATCGCATACAAATTACTTAATCACCCAAGTAATGGAGGTCATTAACTTCCATATGTAGACAGAGTCTGCTAGAAATTTTGAAAGATAAATACACCAGTTGTTACCTTCAAGCGGTCTCTTTGTTCTGCATATTTAGATAGAACAGCTATCCCTGTAGAATATGCCTCATCAAGCATGGATGATGAATTTTGAGCCGATTGCATGGCTTGTGCTTCCTCATCAAAAATTTGCAATACACGAGAAGAGTCCCCATTCTACCAAGCAGATGAAGCACTATATTAGAATATATAAAATCTGACTTAGAATGGGAAAACTTTCAGATGTGCTCAATGCTAAAGTCTATCTGTCTATATTATTTCTTTCTAGATAACCGTTCATATTATCTAGAATTTACCAATGAGTATCAGTCAAATAAATTTAATGCATGAAAGAGCGCATAGAATGAATGGTGAATGCAAGATGTGGAATTACGTTTTTCTTACAGGAGTGAAACTGTGTTCAGGAATCTTCTCCCTTTGCAGCAATTAAAAGGCAAGAAGGTCATTGCATTAAAAATCTATCTTGAATATATTCAAAAAACCTTCCTACGGGAATAGATTAGAGAAAATCAGTAGTCTGGGAAGTAGTTGAATGGATATATATGATGGATATTGCTGGCTACCATAAACTCAGTAGAATAGAGCTAGGCCTAATTTAAGATTCTAAATTTCAATATTACTGCAAGAGATTAATAATATTCAAAAGTAAAATATGGAAAGTAATGAATATTAGATGGAGCAACAGTTAACAACAAAAAAGAAAAGTATTTTCAGTCACTTAAAACCAAATCACCATGAATAAGTTGTAAAAGTTCAGAAATCAATCAAGCAGGGTTGTTCTGCACCTGTTGCGTGCAGCCTCCCCATTGGATTATGCATCTTCTTCCATCCACATTCTATGCTCACAAAATTTGTACTACTCCATGTTTATGTAATTTCCATAATTACACAGTTCTATGAAGTTATGAATCTCAAAACTAAAGATAAGCTGGATTAAACATACATGAATAGGTTTCAAACTTTCATGCCACTATTAACCCAATGAGGATCATGCTGCTAGACGTCTGAACCATAAAATTAATCACAGATGACAAGAACAAATGTAAATCTGGGTAAGAATCATCTTTACCATTAACCAACTGTATGAACCATGGGCGAGAAGATTTGTTGGTATGACTTAATGATTCCATTAGTTACACTCTTAAGAATTGTGACAACAAAACAGAAAATGCCATTCTAAATAACATGTATGCCCATTAGAATAGCAGCATACCATTCAGGTCTTCCATACGGATGATCTGTTGGGTATTTCTTTATTTTTAATGATTTATGCAATTTTTTCATTTACCAAAAATTAACATCTTCAAATTCAATCCAAAACAGTTCAGCTGACCCGAAATGCTCAAATTCTGACAGACTCTGTGGCAAGTGCAGCTAAACCAGCTAAGTATGATCTCAAGCCATAAAGCTCAATTTCAGACAGGAACACAACTTGCAACACTTCTCAAGCAGCACACAAGAAAAAACTTGATATAGTTTAAGATTCTCAAATGATCTAGGCATATAAGAATGGCCAGACAGCTGCCTTAAGGAAGACTTAACTCCTGTTTTTTCACCATACATCTTCTAACCTGTGTTAGTTGAGTTTTATATGCTAAGGGAATAGCAACAAAGGAATAGAGCATGGTAGCATTAACCGGAATCAGGATTGACCGAGCAAACAAAAAGTATAATGCCAATTCAATTACCCAATAATCAGAGAGAACAAGGGGGGAAACGGGAAATAAAAAAGCTGAAAATTCCAACAAAATTTTTGGAAAAATTGCTGTTTATGTTATTTCAAAACCAAATGAAGGAAAAAACCCAATGTTCCACAGGGACATGTCACGTGGGATAATCCAGATGTCCCCATCCCTGGGACATTTTAGGATGCAGGGATGGCTTTGAGACATCCTCAGGACCATCCCCTATGGAAAAAAAGATAGGGAACATTTCCAAACCGGCAAAAAAGCAGGAGGTAGTGGGGAAGGGAAGGTCAGCCACCCCTATGGCCCAGCAAATGAAAAGGGTATTCAAAAATTGGAAAAAAATTGTATACACTAAGTAAATTGATACACAAGGCAAAATCATGAATAAAAGTTATACCATGTCAATGGACATGCTGTGAGCTTTCTATTATATATAACATGACTATATTTTACAAAAGGACAGAAAAACAGAAAATAATTTTCAAAATTTAAACACGATAAAATCAGGAAATATAATGCCAATTTTAACCAACATGCCATCACAAATGAATTTAATTCATGTACTTATGTGAAGAAAAATGGGATCAATCTGGAATTTGAGGGACTGACCAACAACATCTTCCAGGCATCAGCAATATGGAACTGATAATATCAGCATCATATAGAAGGCTCATTTAGTGTTGAATGATATCGCTCTTATATTATCTACTCTTTCCTTGGCGGCACTAACCCATGCATTGAATAAAGGAATTGGATGAAAAACTTTTTTTTCTATCAGGATTACTAATAGCATCAACATACAGACAAGCAACATCTGCAATCTAAACAGCTGTTTTAAAGTGTTTTACCTGTATTTTAAATTTTTTGTCAAAAATGCTGCTTTGAACATGCATGACCTGGATGAACTGAAGTTGCATACATAGATGATATGCCCACCAGTCATATGGACTAACACCAAAGAGATGAGGCAGGGTGTAAGGCTTGGGCAGATTTTACTAGAATGTTAACCCTTAGACCTCTCTCTTCCATCAGCATATACAATTTTCATGAGGAATTTGAGGATATGGCATACGTGTATGGCCTTTTCTTATGTTGCAATTGGCATGGGGAAGTTAATTTGGTGGTTGTAACTTGTTAAACATAACTATTGTGATTTTATTGCAATATTATCATAGTTGCCAGGGGATTGCTACTGGTACCAGTACAAGAGATTAGTAATGGTAAATGGGACAGATACTGGCACTAGAACATTATTTTTTTGAAAAAAGTAGAATAGGTACTTAGAGACACCAATTTTTTTAATATATATCTAAACCTCAACGAAAGGAAAACTGAGAAGATTAATTGTTTTATATTTTATTTTTTGAAATGAAAATTGATAGAGATAATCAAATATTAAACAAAGAAAAAGAATACTACTTAAATAAGCAATTACAAGAAGATCTTTCCATAATGGAAACGATCAAGAACTAAAGACAAAATAGAAAGTTACTAAACTAACTAAACAACTTATATAGATGATTCTTCTATTGCAATACAACACCTCCACATCTAGCAATACATGTCTATGGATGACACAAAGCTGCATTTACTAAGTATTTCATTCTATGACACATAACCAAAATAGCACAAGAGGTAAACAGTCTCTTTCTCTACATATACCTACATAACTGTTTTCTTTGTTAATTGGCATCAAGTCAAATCATATCTAAAAATCACCATGTTTCCTTCCAAATTCCTTCATCGACATTAGAATCTTTGCAAAAATGGAAGATATATTTCATGAACATGATGGGCGTAGGCATGATTCTTCTATTGCACTCCTATCATTGTGACCTCTATATTCATTGATCTTAACCTATAGAACATTCCAACATTTACCTGCATGAACGCTAGCCAATAAAAAGTTCTCATCCTACTCGTGTCAATTGAATGAAAAGCCATGATATTTTTGAGATGATTGAATTAACTTGAAATTTTTCAATGACCACTTAAATAAACCTGTTTAACATACATTGTAGCAAACCCTCATAGACACAAGTTCTTGCAAAGTTCTTATCTTTCTCCATGAGAATTAATGTTATTGAAGTATTTAAAACCTTCATGCACTAAATCCCCTTCTCCTCTATCATCTGTAATCTGGAGAGATCAAGACCCATAAGAACAAGCCAAACACTATTTCTTGTCTCACATCACTTGACTCCTGTTTTGAAACACTGATTGTGGTAGAGACTATGATAATGCCTACAACAGCCGATTCCATTCACATAAAAGTTTCTCCAGACTTTTTGATAAATCTGTTATGTGCACATCCTGTAACCGCAACTACAGTATCTAAAGTTTCATTGATGCAGTGCACAAACCTATCTTTCGGATTGTTTTGTTTAGCATCACTAGTAATCTTCAAATGAACATTGCCAATGTTTAACAAACCAAATGCAATTGCTAACTTTTCACTATGGCAACAGACAAATAATTATTTTTCCTTCTCTCCTGCAGCATTGAGACATCTTGATTCCAAATATACCCTGTTGCCTTTATCTGTCGAGTTGTTTTCTCCAGCTTTGCATAGATCCTACAATCATTGCATTCCATGAGTAGACATTCTGTCAAACAGTTCATATACTTGTTAATGCACCATGTCTAAGCTTCCATTTTGCATACATGTGGCCACAGAATTCCCAACCATAACATCCAAAAAAATCTCACCTTTTGTTATGTGTTGATGGATGTCACTTCATTAATAGAGGTAACCAATGCAATGTCCATCATTATAATGCAAGACTCTTTTTCAGATTGTTTTATATAGCATTGTCAGTAATCTAATATCAGCCCACAAGAACATTACCCATGTTTAAATTGTTGAATGGTTTACATCTTTGATAACAGTGCTGAATTTAGATGCAACACAGCAATCAGAACATATTCAAAGGTTCTCTCTGTCTTCATTTGTCAAGCCAATTTCTACAACTTTGCATCTGTTGTGCAGACCTCTTTTCTGTAGATGGGATTTGTCACTTGCATGTATCATTTTCTGGTTTTAAACCGGTTGTATTCAGGCACTTTTAATATTCTTCTATCTTTCATCATTCTCTTGCCCACCATCTGCATTGCTCAAAAGCTTCTAAAGTCTTTCCAACAAATCCATTTCGCACATACCTAGCAACATTATATTCTATATCTCTCTAAGGCATTTTGTCAAGTTGTTCATGCACTCTATCTATACTTCTATGCTTGTCTATACTTCTATGCTTGCCAGATGCTTTTGCTCAAAAGCTTTTATTGCCTATGCAATAAATTTATTTTGCACATACCCCGCAATTATTGCATATCGTGAGATGACATCTCTTTGAGGCATTGTGTCAAACTGCTGGCATGCATTGCATATTGTCTACCAGCACAATAATAACTACAATACCTGACAGAATTACTTGATCCTTCATGCCTTAATGGTATTCATATGCTGTGATTTAGAGTTCCCATTCTATTGCACATAAGAAGGATAGTGGCAGATGTCGAGGATTCTGGATTTGCGCCTCTGATTGTAGAAAGTTTCCAAAGCCTTTTCAACAAATCCATTTTGTGCATATCCTGTGATCCTGAATTCCATGAGAACATTTCTTTGAGGCATTTGAGTCAGACAATTCACATGCCTCAAATATGCTTCCTGGGCATTGGTTTCCTTGGTAGTTACTATAATTACTTTAGCTCTCATCCTCTCGATAGTTACTAAAACTACTTTAGTTATTGGTCTCTTATCAAATTTTCGAAAACTTTGTTTGTTGGAATTGCATAAATAGTTGTCAACGTGAATGGAGCCACCGATAAAGTATTGTTTGGTAATTTGAATTTAGTTATTAAATCATAAATAATGCCAGTCAATTATTTTTCCACTATTCTGAATGAAGTTTATCAATTTATAGAATAGCACCAATACAACTAATTCTTACCATTTGCCTATAATGGCACTTTACAAATTTCAGTGGCAATGTGGAGACACTTAATAACCATTTTGAAGATATCAATGAGGCATTTAGAGGTGACTTTCCAACAAAGGTAAAGTTCTGACAATTATTTATTTGCTTTTATTCGGTGTTCGATGGAGGATTGCCAACCAAAGTTAGATTGCCAATAAAAATTTGCATCGCCAGCCTTATATTCATCTGTTTAAATTTATCCATCAGAATTTCAATAGAAATTGCAACTCATGTAAAAGTGTCGATAGCTTTCAGCCTAAGTGCATAATGTTTGCATTTCTATCTCACATCAGCATTTTGGTCTCGTCTCACCAGTTCATAACTACGCATTTCTTTTCCCGTTGGCATCTTCCAACTAGTCCATAATTTGCATCCATCTTTTGTAGTTGGTTGATAACTTGTGTGAGAGTGTCGATAAAATCAATGTTCCTTTTGCCATCTTTTGATAGTATTTTCATAAATTTCATTAGCAACTTGAATGAGGTTGATAACCTCTGTCAAGTTTTAAAACCTTTCAACTTCTCTTCATCGATATTTTGGGTTCATTTCACAACTTCAAAACTTAACTTGAAATTACAACTCATGAAAAATCATAGCTTCATTTCATAACCTCACAAAACCTTAATAAATTTGTCCACTGAAACTTCGATTTAGTCATTTTCACAACTTGACTAGCAAAAAGTTGAAGCTTTAATATCTTGCAAACCAAAGAACATCTAGAGCTAAAAAATTTCCAAATCAGTAAAAATAGCACTAAAAACCATCCTATAAAAGGATTTTGCATCAATTTTGATTTTTTATTGTACTTGTAATTTTTGTAGGCTGCATTCCTTATTTCTAAAGGCTTTGAAAGAAATGATGGATGTTGTGCTTCAAACTGGCAAGAGACTCATTGGTTGTGGATGATTGGAGAACTTTTAAACCAGGAACTATCCCACACAAGAATTCAGATACCAAAAGTTTAAAAGTTGCCACGTAAACAGGTCTAGCAGCTGGCTGACTTGGGACAGGGATCACAAGGGATGCAGCAAGAATCTAGAATCTCTACAAAGATCAGTACCTTACCTATTGGACAGCAAACACAAGGTGAATCAACAAAATAGATTGATTGGAGAGAATAGAGACAAGCCAAAAATGGAATGCAAAAGCCAAGCAAGCACACAGCAAAAACTTCTACCTAAAATATGTACATAGTAAGTACCCCTACCTTAGGCTGCCCCAAAATGATCATATAAAGCCATCAACAGCCTGAGAGAAAAAGGCACCTGTGCTAAAAAGATGTGTATTTGTGTAGCACCTGCAAGCTCAGTAGGTTGACGGTGACCAAACTGACATCTGTGAGATGAGAAAGATTTCTAAACAATAGACCAAACAACCATATCTCATCATAAATCTATGAGCTCTCTTGGATCACATCCGTACCACCTTGAACATTATTGGTCATAACTACTAGCATCTTGTCAAGCATACCAAAATCCTCTATTTCAACATTCTTCTCATTGTTCAGATTGGAAGAAATCAAGCCACGAATTGAACATCCCTCACATAACTTGCAATATGGAGAAGCTTGTACTAATGCAAAAAATGAATTCAGTTTTTGAGTATCAGCTTCCAAGAGCATTGGACCATCCTTTGTAATAACAATTTTTTCTTCTTTTATTAAGAAAATTTCAGAGACCTCTTTCTCCATTGGAAACCAAAATGAAGAAGAAAGAACATTTGTGTCCTGGGAATCATTTGTAGAATTGAATTCATCTGAAAACAAAGGATTAAGGTAGACACCTTCACCGTAGAGGAGATCATCATCTGAAGCTTTCAAGTACCAACTTGGGATATAGTCATCATGACAGTTAACTTCATTGGATTCCCTTCATTAGATCGTTTATTATCTCATTCCTTGCTTCATTGTTGATAGAGTTCCCAAAAATATCCTTCAATATAGGGGTGTCTACTTGATCAGTCATCAGAGGATTCAAAAAGAGAATTGATTCGAACTTTAAATGCTCTGCTAAACACAGATTGTACTTGCATCCAGATGAGGACATTTGTTGATATATTTTAATGGCTTTTATCTTCAAACTGTTCAACGACTTCTCTATGGCTCTCTGTGTTTCTCGTCCCAATGATTCTTCTCCATCATACTCTTCATGAAATTTGAGAAGTTCATATTCATGTTGCATGTATGATAAGGAGTGGATACTTGAAGATTCATCTTCTTTCGCTTGGAGCACATCTTTAACTTCCATTTTAACTGTACCACTAATTGAAAGTTCATCAATATCCTCAAGGGTAAAGGTCTCCATTTCTTAAGGAAAAGAAGATATCTGCCTTTTTATATTAAGAATCAGTTGAGCTCACACGTTAGTTTGAGATAGTGGAGTTCAGGTACTTAACTCTGTGTAGCCAAATCTGTGGTTAAGTAAGATGAGATAAAAAATTGGTATTCTTCTTGACTATGTATCTATAATGGTATTTACTATTGAGGGAAGTCTTATTTAGCAGAACAGCAATCATCTGTAGGCTACCAATACACTTTGATGGAAAATTTAAGTATACTTTCAGACTACCTTCTAGACATCCCATCTGTAATTGAATCTGAGTATTCCTCCTGACACTTGTTGGACATTTTTACAGAATACTATTAACCTCATTGAACTTCTATGTTGGATCTGCTCTGTGTGATTAGAATCTATTGTTACACTGAATTAATTCGTCTCTGTGTCAGAGGCAATGAAACTGGAATGCAGATTGATTTATCTAAGTTCTATGAGGATTGTAGTATGACAGTGACTTGACAAGGAATGATCTTGAACTTGGTTAACTTCAGTAAATCAGGAATCCCATCCTCGTTAGTTGGAATGGAGTTTTTGACATTTTGCTATTGTTGAGTATTGTCATGTGAACTCTGTTGGTACTGAGTGAGTTGTCTGTGATAGAGGCAAGAACAGAATTGAGTCTAGTCTTGTGCTTGCCAAATATTGACACTAGTATTTTTCCTACCATGCGTCTAGACAGATGGCATTTGGTCATTGTAAGCAGTGCAAATGGTAAACACCTAAACCCTATTTTGGTACAGTGAGGAAGTGCAATGCTCCATGTGAATAGGGCAAAATGACGACATTGTTCAATATTTAGTAAGTCAGGCACAGGGGTGATCTAGGAATCTATGGATGCTTGGAATCCAGTTCCTAGGGTCTGTGAGCTGATTGGGTGATGGCAAACTTTTGTTGTTTCTCAAGAAACCTACCGTAGCTTAGCTCTTGACATTACACTTAACAAAGTCAGCCCTCAAAGTTGCTAAATAGCAGCTGAGACTAGAATTTAAGAAAAAAGATGTAATCATGACTATGCTTGGTAATGCACAAAGGGTTGTAGCATAAGGATTAAAAAAGTGCATTCATAAGAAAAGTGACCCAAGTTCAAACCGCTACATTGCAATAAGGCAGACTTTAACTTGGAAGCCACGTGCTCATAAAATAGCATACCCAGAATCCTGTTCCAGGACCAGCCTGGGCCTGGTGATGTTCCTAGTTATAATTAGTGGACAAAAGTGAGCATGCCTGGGAATTCATGGTATTAACTGCTGCACAAATGGGCATCTAAGCTCCATAAGTACAAGATACCTACATGGATTCAGGATGCCAATCTTATTTGCATGCTATAAAGTATAAAGAGAGAGTACCAACCCAAACTTCTTTACAGAAAACATTCTATCGCAGACTACAATAAAGCATAGTAGAAGGAAACTCCTTTGTCCCTCATTGGGAGCATGTATCCCCGTATTCAATTTGGAAACGTCTCTGATACAGCCTGGATACACATCAAATATTGTACCCATGTGTGCCCCAAAAAACTTGATTTTCCAACCGTGCCAAATACTATTTGATTTGACTTTTTTTAATTTAACAAATCTTCCCAAATTTAATTTTAAAAAACTTCATTACTGCAGTTTTTAAAAAAAAAATTGGTATAAACAAAACCTACACCAAATGAGAGACAAATGAAATGTTTATCTATTTCACTGACCCATTTTTTTGGGTCGCCTTCCAATGCAACTCTACTATTTTTGCATATTGTAGAGTGTTAAATTAACTTATAATTATTTATGTGGCATTTATGTATCTATATTGCTTTTCAAGTAATGAAAATCTCCTCTAATAACTTAGAAAATTGTGTTAAATATATGTGTGTGTGTCTTTTATTAATTTTGTATCTAGCTGTATCCATATTGGAGGTATTAGAAAATGGTCGTATACATATCCGATACCATATCCGTATTTGTATCCGTATCCATGTCCATGCAACTTTGCAATAAAGAGGTGAGGTGCACTGAAATAGGAAAATGACATTCCTAAACATCAACCATATTCAACCCATCGTTTATGAGGATGCTGCATTCTAATACACTAAGTGCAATGCAAGGATGAAGTGCAGATAGCATATAGGAACTGTGAGATTACAATAGCCACCAAATGGAAAGGAGAGGGCTTACCATTGTCAAAAAAGGGAGCTGACAAGTTTACAACAGGCCATCTGGAAGGTTGGACCATTTTCTCATATTTCCATATTTCAGAGGTCCCATATGAATTTGTAAATCGGTCAACTACCAACAGACTCACGGGTTTGCTAGCAGATTTAAATTCAAATGGATGGTGGACTCAGAAATCTTAGAATTGAATTCAAATGTATCTTGAAGCAGAAAGAAACTCCTCAAAACCGATCCAAAGCTTTAGAAAAAATTTGTTTTAACCAGAGAGATAAGTCTAACTCACCACTCTTTGCAAGAGCTCCGCCCTTTCCTTTGCTTCCATCTGACGACTGTGACGCCGAGAAAGATATTTATCTAGAGCAAACTTCAAAGAGTCAACTTCTTCTGCTACCTGCTCTAACTTTCTGCAGAGACAATACAACTCATGTAAAAGGTCTACATATCGAGGTCATAACTGTGTTTCAAATGTCTCGTCCTCATAAAAACTAACTCAACTAGCTCTGATATCAAAAAAGGATTTGTATTGCATTGTATACATTGTGATGGAGCATCAACAGAATAAGTATATCACATGGAAATATTTAAAATGGATTGGCTAAGGTCTTAGTTATTGATATGGTAGGTGCTACCCAACTGTACTATTTCTTTCACAGCTCTACCTGAACAGATGAGAAATATGGCCAATAGACATTTCAACATAAAAGTGAAACAATTTGAAGTAAATAGGAGACTTACTTTTTATTTCACTAAAATTAATATAAGGTATAGCATATTTGGGTACTGCAGGAACCAGATACGAATCAGGCAGAGATGGAAGATATTGGCAAAAATAGAAACTCTGGCATATCTAAATTGATGGAAATAACAACTCATGTAAAAGGTCTCCATATCTAGGTCATAACTGTGTTTCAAATGTCTCGTCCTCATAAAAACTAACTCAACTAGCTCTGCTATCAAAAAAGGATTTGTATTGCATTCTATACATTGTGATGGAGTATCAACAGAATAAGTATATCACATGGAAATGTTTAAAATGGGTTGGCTAAGGTCTTAGTTATTGATATGGTAGGTGCTACCCAACTGTACTATTTCTTTTACAGCTCTACCTGAACAGATGAGAAATATGGCCAATAGACATTTCAACATAAAAGTGATACAATTTGAAGTAAATAGGAGACTTACTTTTTATTTCACTAAAATTAATATAAGGTATAGCATATTTGGGTACTGCAGGAACCAGATATGAATCAAGCAGAGATGGAAGATATTGGCAAAAATAGAAACTCTGGCATATCTAAATTGATGGAAATAACAAAGGGACGCATAAGAAGGGAAATGAAACAATAATGCATGAAATTCAAGAGATGGTTCTTAAAAGACAGAGTAAGGGAAAGTAGAATAAAATAAGACAAAACAGCAGCAATACAGATTTGATTTTAGCAATCACTTTAACAAAGCTGTCTATATATCTGTAAATTAATCCTCACTTGACGAAAAACCAAAATGGTGTTCACATCCCTGCAAATGTGAGAAAAACATTTGCAGGAGGACAGAGGAGCCAAGTGAGCTTGAATCCGTACCTGAAAGGGGGTTAAGCATGGAGAGAATTTTCACAACTACAAACTATATTAAGCCTCTAATATAATACATCCTTATTTTAATTTGTAGCCAAGTGATTAAAAATTAGATATGTCAGAAGTTACCTTCAGCTTTCAGTTGGGAATGTCGCTGTTTAGAATAAGGCAGCTTATCTGTGCGTTTACCAGCTGTCAAGTGACTGGGCCTTTTATTTGAGTGGCTGAGTATTCTATCAACAGTTAGATAGGGTCAGTGATCAGTTAGTAGAAGTATAGGACTGAGAATAGGGTGCCTGTAGTCACTTCTGTTTGGGAGAGGCTGTCTTTGTGATTTTCAGTGAGGTGACAGACAAGACTTATAGTTCCTATCAATTCTTCCAGCAATGTGCACTAAGTCAATCCTTCAGCAGCTTTTGTTGAAACCAGTAATTGAGGATGAACATTTCTCTTAGTTGCCACCAATTAGGAGTGACTGAAACTGATCTAGAATCATATGAAATGGAGTATAGGGAGCACTGGGAGAAGATGAATGATATCTTTTGAAAATTACAAATCAAAATTCCATTTTGTTACAGAGAAGTAATGCTGCCACAGCAGCTTGGCACTTGGGGCAAAAACTTCAGGTCTATCAGTTTGTTGCCTTAAGGAAGGAAACCATCAGAAAACAGTCAGTGTTGCAGGGCAACAAAAAGATTGAGATCAATGTTCATGTTTGACAGGTATTCAGCTGGCATGCTACAGAGAGCTTAGGTGCTTCAAACAAGTTAGATACACACATACATATGTATGTATATTTATGTGTGTGTGTGTGTGGCTGTTGTGAGAATCTTCTGGGTATTGTTTCTATGTGTATTCGAACTAGATTATTACATCAAACCAAAGAGTATCTATCTGGATTAATATATCTCAACAATATTAGTAAATATGCCATAATTATAACAGGGTAAGAGAATTATAACCTGTCTAGCATCCAGACATCTAATCATAAAGCCCATTAATACTCATGCTAGAATGCCACCATAATGTATACTATCTAAAGAAGAAACGGTGAATCTTGTGCAATTGTTAATAAACAAAGCTCTATTCATGCTATCATATCAATTGGTGAGATCCAAAGCTTAGACCACTGCCATATGAAAATCTAAAAATAGTATGAAAATAATGAAAATGCTTAATTAAGATGCCTTGATATAAAATTACCACATAGAGTTTCAATCTCTTTATAATGCATAAATCAGCCCTTTTAACATGCTTAATACAACAACCTTAGATTTACTTAAAACAACACTTAAGGAAGATAACATCGCCATAAGATAGCAGCAACAAAGAGGCACAAATCAGCAACATAAGAATGCAAGAAACTCCAAAAGATCTCACAACACAAAATTTACATGGAGAAACTCTTTCGAGAAAAAACTCCACCAAGAAAAGAAGCCACATGTATTATCTTTAACTTTTTAGGAATAGAAATTGCATACAATCCTTCCTTTCTCCTCTTCAGTCTTCACTCCTTCAGCACTTGCAAATAGAGTTTTCACAATAGCTCATAATGTTGTATTTCTACCACCATTACCACTACTTATATAGCATTTTCACCCTCTAAATGGAGCAACCAAGTTGATTATCATATCTGAATGCCTCCCTTGGATAAATTCAAGCATTTAATGCATGAAACAATATTGGTTGTACCTTCATTACTCACCTGTTACACATGGGCAACTAATTTGTCCTTATGGATAACTAATTTATCCTATCTTGCAATGTGGTTATCATCTTCATGGGGACGTGTTATAACCATCCAAAACAACCTCAAGGGAGTTGGGCGTCCAAAATAACCTTAATTTTCAAGATTCTCTTCTGGTAAATGGCAATTTACTGCCAATCCCCAATGAAATTAATTAAAGTACCAGTAAAACCCTAATGGTAAAAGATATTTACTGCCAATTATGAATGCCTCCCCTTAAGAATAATCGACAGACAATATTAGGAGTACTTAAATACATAGGATTCACGAGGTTGATGGCACCTTAATCCTAACAAATCTAAGATGAGAATAAACTCATTTCTATCCAATGTTCCACATGGTAATGATGACCACACCTGCTGGCGTGTGATGTTTGGGCATAGAATCGGGTCCTTGTGAATGGGCACAGCCAGGTGCTCTTATTCTACGATGATAGGGACAACTGCTCCCATTACTCGCCAGAAAGACACCAAATTCTCCTTTAGGGACTTCAACCACAATATAAGTAGAAGAAGCTTGTCTGGAAAAACTCTCTATTAGAGGTACACTTCCACTATCTTATTGGGCCATTGCAAACATCACAGATGTGAAGGGAATGTCCACCCCACATCTCCATATTTTCTGCTTGTTTTCCATACATCCCTGAGACATAAGGGTACTTGAGGATATCCTACCATCCCTAAGATATCAAGGAAATCCTCAACAAAACCAATTGTTTTAAAAACTAGAAAAAATGACTGCCAATTAAAAAAAAGATGGGGAAGAATTATCAAACAGTTATTTTATGTTCATCAATAATATAACAATCGGATATTCAAGTCTACAATTTCAGAATCATACTTTGCTGTTGCTCAATTTTTGAGTTCAATTCCGTGGTCAATCTTCGATGTTCAATGTCATTGATGCTAATGTTATCAGAACTTCGGCATGTTTGAAGTATGTTATTTTTAATTATAAAATTGAAAAGCTATTATATATGTTTCTCAGAAATATCTTTTAGATTTTACATATAGATATGTAAAATGTCAACCCTGGCCATCCTTCAGCAATCCCAAAAAGCCAGGAAAGTTTTTGTCATCGCAGAAACTGAGAGGAACATAATTTTTATCTCACTCATTCTAATTCTGATGTGTCTAAATCTTCCTGATCAGAGCCTTATTCAATTTGGCGATGATTATCTTGCTAGGGGATGCTTTAAAATATGATACAAAGAAAACAATAATGAATTAACATGTGACTGCTATTGTGCAGAAAATCTGCATACAAGAACAGGTGTACAGATGAACATCAGAAGTTCCTGATAGGTGAAACTAAGTTAAAACACTGTTCAAAAACGAAAACATGAAACAAATATGCCAATAACACAGAGCAGCTAAGCTAGGTCTGACATGAAAATACCAATTCAAAATTTAATAAAACAAAGAAAATGTGCATTCCTTTAATCAAAAAGAGGCATAAACATAATTTTTGAATGTCAACATTGTCATTGTTAAAACCATTACATTAAAAAATTGAAGATATTAATGAGAGACAGACTCGAAGAGGCTGTGCCCGCTTACAGTTCCACTGACTAAAATTTACCCTGCAAAACTAAGCTAACATACAAGACTAAGCCTTCTGATCAAGCTATGCAAACTCAGTCTGAAACGACTAGGGAATAGTGAAAACCTAATCAAGAAAATGGAGGCAGAGTGAGGAGAATGAAATAAAGAGAAAACACAAAAGAAACAAAAGAGAAAATATGTGCTGAACTTCACTACAAGAAATGAAGAATAGCCGGAAAGGTCCTGTACACAATAAGCAAAACTTCCTTGCAGCTGTTTTCAAGGCTTTGAGTCTGACAAGTTTTTGTGATGATAATGAAATCATTTATAACTACCCTATGGGGTTGACCCATACCTAACAGTAAGTAGAATTTCTCATTCTTCCTCAGACATTTATGGATGCTCTGAAAATTTCCTTAGCCAATCTCAAAGCTTGGGAATGGGCTGAAGAAGTAAACTATGTGATCAAGATAGAATTTCTCCACTAACTTAGAAGCCAGGAACCTATCAATCACTATTTTCTCTATCTTGTCTCAAGCAAGTGCGTTGAGTTCTTATAACTGCTAAACCACTCCATTTTCTTCACCTTTGACATAAAAAATATGCATGCAATCCTTAGATTTCTTACTTCAGACCAAGGTGTGGGTAACCCATCCTTTCTGATATCAGTTGAGTAAGCACAAGTTCTACTCCTTTTGCCACACGGGTTAAGGCTTTGTCATCCTAAGTACATGCAGCTGTCCTATTATGTACTACAATTACCAGTTCCACCATTAGCTCCATGAAGAGCAACATAAACTTGATCAATTCCTGATGGATAGGTGCCGTTTCTGGATTCAACAGTGTGAGATTTATTTTCCTAGATTCCTGATGGGTCATCTACATATGGTGATTTTGGTGAATGATGAGCTGTATTTTCATTTAGCGGAGTTCATGCCTCAACTATTCATGAGTTAGCTCTCAATGTTCTTTTAACACTTCCTGTAACTGAGGAGTACATCCATAATTGTCCTGCTAACTTATTATCTTCGTAGGCCCGTAATGAAAATTATGATGCAGTGAGTTGTGCTTCAGCAACTTTGGAGCTTCATGTGCTACTTGTTCCTCTAAATTTTTTCTGAGACATGGATTAATAGATGTAAAAGTATCTTCATCTTAATTGAAAATATTGCCGCCACTTCATCCTTTTGTTTGTTTTAACACATCAACCTCCAATTCCCTTTCCAACTCTTCTACTCTCTTGCAAGTTAAATACACTATTCATTGAGGGACATAGATGCCCTAAGTGCTTGGTGTTTTGTATTTCTACAGCATCTGCACCTGCTTTCCCAGCATTTGGCCCAAGGGATTATCATCTGCTCAATGTTAGACCCGCATCCTTCCTTATATAACTTTGTGAAAGTGCCACCCAGATCACATTCTCATCATTGGGACCAACCCTACAATACATATTTTAGAATGAGAGCATTCTCTAGACCATATATTGTGAGATCCAGGCATCTAAAGCAGGGATAATAAAGAGTGGTAACAGGAAATTATGCGAAAGTTGAATAACAATTGCCTGTGAGTATTATACACATGCCAGTTTATATATAAACAAAACAAACACGCATGGATATTTATATGGGATGAGTTACAGCAATCACCAATGAATTGGGTAACATGTGTTTTTGAGGGTGTGATCAAACACACATCGATATTTATATGGGATGATTTACAGCAATCAATAAAGAATTGAGTAACACATGTTTCGGAGGGTGTGATCAAACCAAATCGATATTTATATGGGATGATTTCAGCAATCGCCAATGAATCGGGTAACACATATTTTGAGGGTGTGCATATGTACCCTGAAAACAGAGATGCACGTAGGGCGATCTCTAAGCATCGGAAAATGAACAGGGTACTAACCGTTTCCACAGATCCCGCTGAGACTTGGGCATTTGTGAGCGCCAGAGCCTATCCATGTCGGCACTGTATGTTTGGAGCTGAGATAGGTCGCGCTTGAGAGTTTGAGCAAGGTCGGGGGCAGAGTCATCATGTGACCATCTGCTTGCTCTGGGAGATGAAATCGATGAGTGAGATTCCAAGCGCTCCAGCCTCTCCAATCCATCCCTGACCTCTAATAGCAGACGCCTCGACTGCTGATAAACATCTGATAAACTTCCGCCCCCCATTCACAAAATTACAGAATGCGTCTCAAATTCAATTTCTCTACAGTATTGGTGCGAACAAGAATTATAATTGAGGGTACGTATATCAATGGTTCAAACAGCAAATATGGTCGAGGCCGACAGACTTTCTTTCAGTTTATAAAGAAATAGCATCTTTACAAATATATGCTGGAATCAATTCATCAGTCTTGGCTCTTTAGGATTTATAAGAGGAATGAACGGTGATTAGTAAATGCTTAGATGTATATTTGAGTTTGTTTAATGTTTTTAATTGATTTTTCATTATTAAAAAAAAAAGATTGTTGATGGTGTGGAAATTAACCTTTTTTTAAATGGAGGTTCAAACTAGTAAGCAAGTTGTTTAATAGAGGTATGAAACTTGAGAGTAAATCATTTTTGCGAGGGCCACCATGAAGTATTTGATGGAGGGATATACATTATGTCAAATTTGTCGAGGGCACAATCTTAACCTCATCTCTTATGATGTGAGAGTCTTGCACTCAACAAGACTTGATCCCTAGTGACCTCATTTGGAACCATTCAACTTCACTAGTAGACCAATGGCCCATTGACAATAATGGAAATTTTGATTCAATTGTTCAGATTATTTAAGAAATACAATTTCATCTTATATGAATTATATATTTTTATGCTCATATAAATTAATATTGTGTATATAAATATTTGTAAAATTAATTTTTAAAAGTATTTTTTTAATCTATATAAAAATAAAAATGTGGATAGAAAAGTTTGTTACATTTAGAATTTTTTTTCTTTTATCAAATTCTAAAGATTCTAATTTGGTAGCTTTGTATAAACATTGAAGAGAACAAGTAATCATGCAATATGTTCTATAATGTTGATGTGGTGTTGTTGTTGTGGATAGTACTTTGATGTTTATTAATGCATGCAACATGTTCTTTTTCAATGTTCTTGTTTCTAGATGCTCCAATAAATTAGGTTTTATGCTTAAGCACAATTTCAAAGGTAGCAAGTGAAACATTTTGTACTTCAAATTGCAAAATAATAGCTACTAAGAACTATATCCATCTAAAAACAAATAAAACAGCATAGATATATGAAAATAATGATGTGATAGTTAACATGTATCTCTAATATAAGACCCCATGTATCAACCCTTTAGAACCCTCTAGGTGTCTCTCATGTTTGTCACTTATTGTCCAATGTTTTTTCATGTTATCATTTAGCTTCAAAATATCATAGTTTTCTTACTATGGTGGAATCATCACTTTAATAAGGATGAAACCAATTCTCCACAAGAATTTAATTTTTGTTATGATAAATTCATAACTATATAAAGTTACAACAACTTTGTTCGTTGTCACATGCATGAAATACTTCCAAAATACAAGTTTTTCTTATTTTCCCTCTCTACTCTCTCCTAATTTAGATCCATTATTTGCACCATCATATGTCAACAACCTTTCTTGTGCAAATTATGCAAAGTTGTACCAAGATCCATTAGTTGCACTGAAATTCAGCATCAATGACTGCACTCATTGGATATTTTAGTAATCTCTCAAACTAACATGTATTGTGCTTAGATCCATGAACCAAAACACACAAAAAATTATGAAGAACTTTTATACAATTGATCTATCTTCTCTCTAAGTTGCGGCTTCATTATCCCCGTTGTCTATCATTTGAAGCATCTATAAAATAGCTATACCTTGTGTGACACCTCCCTCCATTGATAATACATATAAACACTTTTTTTCCTACAAATAACCCTTTTATTATCTGTCATGGATGCTTTTTCTCTAACTTTGTTTGAAAAAGTTATTTAATGGCCTCCATTTGAGATGTGTCAAGTGAAAAGGTGGTTTTCACAACCGCATTGGGTACCAATATTGATTATAGAACTTTATCATACTCTCAAAATGATTTTTCATGGTTTCATATTTGTTGTTGGTTAAGAAGGGAGTAGAGTGTTTGAGTTGGTTTTCATAGCCACATCAAGTATTACCCATGATTTCAGCACTATATTAAAATATTCATGTGGTTATGACTAATGTGTTAGGCTTTGATGGAGTTGTGACAACCTCGTCGAGATCTAGCATTGGTTACACAACCTATACAAAATGTCAATGGATTTTGATAGGGAGGTCCCTACACTTGTCCCAATTCACCTAGGACTTGTTCTAGGTCTTTCTCCTAACCTAGATATGGCTATCTTAGACCCTAACTCAATGAGGGATTACTGCCAATCACCTCCTACTCCTCTTGACCTCTCTACCAGTTTAGTGATTCAATTCCTCCTCCATAACCCTTGCATGAACTCATTCCTTAAAGTTCATCACCATGTTGTCAAACTAATCTTTCAATGTAATTTGGATAGAAGACTTCCTTTTGGAAAATCTTGGTTTGATTTGAGGTGTTTAGACCTTCAAATGCTCTCATCCATTAGTCAATCTCTTCAAAATAGGGCTACAAGGCTTTAAACCCCTATTAGGCCTAACTAGGTCTTCCAACCCTCTTTTCGGCCTCTAACTTCTAAACCTTCCACACAAGTGTTAGAATAAACTTGATATCCTGATACCCTTTTCATAGTTATTGAAGATTCATGAGGTCTCGGGTCTTCAAGGTGTCCGTACAGTACTTTCATGCTTACATGCCTATTTTCTAGGCCTAATTAGTTTTCACTGATTCACAGAGAAGAACTAGCTTTTCCTCCTTTCATCAGATTGTTCAAGACCTCTCCTTCTTAGGATTGGTTCTTTGGATCATACTCTTAACTTTCTCACTCTTGGATTGATCCTTCCAATCCCCTAAACCTTCTATCCTTCGCTGATTTCAATCAATCTCTCTAACCGAGCATCCACCGGCTCGCCTAGGGCTTGATTAATAAAATAGCTCCCCTGCATATCTAACCAAAAAACTTCATATATATAATATATACACTATGCTCTATCATATTCCAAAGGTTCGTACAGTTCCCTCCATGGAATCTCATGCTAGAGCTATTTTAGAGTCCTCAACTTTGGATGAACCAGTGAACTGGTCTCAGAGGAGGACTTTTAAAAGAAACAAAAGGAAACAATCTAACTACTAATAAATGCACACCAAAAGAAACTATAAACAAGTAGAATTAATACATGCAAAGCTAGGCTCGGGTTCAATCTATAGCTTAGGAATAACTGAGCTCTTAGCGCTATCATCGTGTTGCAGAGCACACCAGTAATTAAATTACTTAAAAATGAAGCTTACAAAATTTCCAACCTTGATCCTTGGTCAAAAAAGCATTTAAGTAGTGTAGGGGGACCGAGAAAAACTGGTTAAAAAGACCCCTAACTACTTCTAGCCTTCGAGAGGTAATTTGGCAAAATGTTGTCATTGACAACTTTTACAACTTTCTTGTCAAACTTGGTTAGTCCATTCCAATGAGTCTTAAATGACCTCAATGGTGGATCTAACACCTCTAAGGCCATTTCTCTATTCTATTCCTTCATTTTAGATAGTCAACCTAACCTTTGACCAATCTAACAAGACAGTTTAGCAAGTAGACAACAAAAACTAAGTCTCAACAAGCCTAGTAAGGACTGTTACTTGATTCCTACTGACCTTCCTAGGACTTGTTAAAACTCCACACTCACACTAGTGACTCTTTATAGTCCTTATTAGACAGTGACTTGGCTAAGGTCACTACAAGCCAAAAAAATTAAACTAGGGTAGCCCAAAGACCCTAGGTGCTCCTACACCCATTCTCCCCTCGCAATAAGAAATCAAGTGCCATTAGGGGATAAGAGTTCCAGATCTATACCCATCTTGTTGAAGTTTTTATCTTCTATCCAAGTAGCTTCTGATTCAGGCAATTGCTTCCATTTAATAAGGTGTTCCGTGTAGACACCATGCCTTGTTTGTTTCTTCATCCTTGAGTCTAGGATTCTCTCATCTTGAGGCTTCATTGGTACAGGTAATTTGAGGTCTTTTACATCAATAGTAACATCAGGATTGTGTTCCTCTTCTTTGGCATCAGGTTCTTTATATCTAACCAAATCTTGGACATTGAAAACTAGAGATATGGCCAGCTCCTTTGGTAGACCTATCTTGTATGCATTGGGGCCATACTTGGCTAGAACTTGACATGGTCCTAACCTCCTCATTTGTAGCTTGTTGGGTACACCTTTCTAGAGTCTAGCCTTGTTGAGGTGTGTCATCACCCAATCTCCTAATTCAAATTGTAAGTCCTTTCTTCTTTCACCCATTCTAGTCTTTAACTTTTGATTGGCTTCCACCAATGTTCTTCTCACCTACTCATGAACTTCTTGCATAGACTGAGAAAAGTCATCTGCATGACCACTAACTCCTCCTTGATTTCCTAACTCTATGATTTCACACACACACACACACACACCTATTGGGTGAATACTATACACCACTTGAAATGGGCTCTTGCCAGTGGACCTATTTATGTTGTCATTGTAAGAAAACTCAGCTTGTGGTAACACCTGGTCCCACATTTGTCCATATTCTTTTGTGAGACATCTCAAGAGGTTTCCTAACACTCTATTTATGACCTCTATTTAAGCATTTGTGTGAGGATGATAAGCTTAACCAAAGGAAAGATTGGTACCCAATCTCTTCCATAGGGTCTTCCAAAAGTGTCCCACAAACTTCACATCCCTATTTGACACAACGATGATTGGTAGGTCATGAATCCTTACCACTTTGAAGAAAAGATGAGCAATGTAGCTGGCATCATGTGTGGTTTTACATGGTATAAAGTGGCTCATCTTACTAAACCTATCAACCACCACAAAGACACTATCAAAAATAGTAGTTGTCTTTGGTAAACCCACTATAAAATCCATACTAAGACACTCCCATGGCCTATGTGGGATTGGTAAAGGCTGGTATAACCCTACATTGGAAGATGTGCCCTTAGCTTTTTGGCAAACTATGCATTGCTCAGCATACCTCCTAACATCTCTTGGCATCTTGGGCCAATAATAAAACCTTTGCACCAAATCCAATGTTTTATTCAAGCCAAAAAGTCCACTAAGGCTCCCATTGTGTTTCTCTTGTATAAGATTCTCCCTCATGGATCCCTTAGGTACACATAACTGGTTACCCTTAAATAACAAGCCATATTGTAAAGTGTAGTCAGCAAACTCACTATTAAAGTGGTTCTCAAATTCATCACATACCTTATATGCCTTGGAGAAGTCTTCATCTTGTTTGTATAGTTCCTTAAATCCCTCTAGACCAATGCTTTGAAGTTGGATTTCTTCGACAGTCAGCAACCTTCGGCTAAGTGCATCTGCTACGTTGTTATTTAGACCCTTTTTGTGCTTAATAGTAAAGGTATAGGCTTGGAGAAACTTCATCCACTTGATGTGCCTATGACTTAGCTTTTCTTGTGTATTGATATAACTTAATGCTTGATTATCCATATAGACCACAAACTCCTTAGGTAATAGGTAGTGCCTCCATTTCTTGAGTGCTTGAATCAATGCATAGAGTTCCAAATCATATGAAGAGTACCTTGACTTAGCCTCATTTAATCTCTCACTAAAAAATGCAACTGGTATTCCTTCTTGATTAAGGACTACTCCCACTGCTATGTTGCTAGCATCACATTCCACTATGAATAGCTTGTCAAAGTTTGGTAGGACTAGAATGGGTTGAGTTGCCACTCTTTGTTTCAGTTTTTCAAATCCTTCTTAAGCTGCCTTGGTCCATGTGAACTTGGTTTTAACTCCTCTTTTAATGGTATCAAGTAAGGGTGCACATATCTCACTAAATCCCCTTATGAACTTCCTATAGAACTGAGCTAACCCATGGAATCTCCTCACTTCTATCCCTATTTTAGGAGTGGGCCAAGTTAGGATGGCTTCAACTTTACTTGGGTCCATCTTGAGGTCACCTTCATGAGATACAACAAAGCCTAGGTAGACTAACTCTTGCTTTAGAAATTCACTCTTTTCTAGGTTGATAGCTAGTTTCTCTTCATGCAACCTTCTCAAGACAATTTCTAGGTGCTGCATGTGTTCCTCCTTGGTTTTACTAAAGATGAGGATATAAGCTAAGTATACCACCACAAACCTACCTATGTAATACTTCAAGACCTCATTCATTAATCTCATGAATGTACTAGGTGCACTTGTGAGCCCAAAGGGCATAACTAACCATTCATAAAGACCCTTTGTAGTCTTAAAAGCTGACTTCCATTCATCCCCCTCTTTCATCCTAATTTGGTGATACCCACTCTTGAGATTAATTTTGGTGAAGTATCTAGATCCCTAAGACAATCCATAAGGTCTTGTATTCTAGGGATAGGAAACCTATATCTAATATTTATCCTATTGATTTCCCTAGAATCAGTACATAATCTCCACTTACCTCCCTTCTTTGGTGCCAAGACCACTGGAACAACACATGGGCTAATGATCTTTCTAATTAACCCTTGATCAAGTAACTCTTGAATCTGCCTTGCAATCTCCTTATTCTGGTCCGGGGTCATCTTGTATGCTTCTTTGTTGGGCAAAGATGCTCCAGGTATAAAATCAATTTGGTGGTTAATTTCTCTTTGAGGAGGAAGAGTATTTGGTGTCCCATCACTAATAATGTCTCTAAACTGATCCAATAATTGCCTTACTTCTTTTGGAAAAGTAGGGTGTTGAGACTTGGTCTCCTCCTTGGGTTTAATGACTATAGCTAGTCCTACTCCTTCTTCATCCTTGAGTTCATGCAAGAACTCTTTTACACTCATCAAAAGTACATTAGATTCCCCTGAAATAGAAACTCCTTCCTCCATAAGTGATTGGATCTTGTAAGTAACTCCATCTTTCTTGAAGGTGTACATGTTCTTCTTTCCATGATAGACTGCATCCCGGTCATATTTCGATGGTATGCCCAACAACAAATGACAAGAATCCATTGGTAGGATGTCACATAGTATCTTGTCTTGGTATCCTCCAATCACAAACTCCACCCACACTTGTTCATTCACTATGAAATTTTATCCCTTGTTTAGCCAAGTAACCTTGTAAGGATGAGTATGAGGTATTCTAACAAGCTTCAACTTTTGGACTGCCTCCTCTAAAATGATATTATCAGTTGAACCCAAGTCAATGATTACCTTGCACACTTTTCTAAGGATCTTACACTTGATCCTAAATATAGCCCTCCTTTTCTTAGGTTCTTCTTTGACTAGTTATTTGAGTAGAACCCTCCTAAACAAGAGGTTCTCACCATGCTATGAATCTAAACTAACCTCTGTTGATTTAACACTACTCACCTCCTCTTGTGCATAGGCTATCTTCTTCTCCCTTTGTGAACTTTAAGCTTTGTCAGGGCATCTATAGGCAGGGTGGCCTAGTTGACCACAATTGTAACACTTCATATTTGCAAAGTGTGACCCTCTACTAAAATTGCTTGATCTTCCTCTTCCTTTTCTATAATTACCTCTTCCACTTGGCTCAATACTTTTTTCAACCAACTTGGAATCTCCTTGGCTCCTTGGCTCACTAATCCTTCCACCATATCCACCCCTATGTCCTATGGAGTCTCTTCCTCTTCCTCTTCCTCTACCTCTAGGATTGGAGTCTTGTTTCTTCTTGTTCTTCTCTTCCACTTTAAGTGCTAATTGGAAGCACTTGTGAATAGTGTTAGGAGTCCACGAACTGATCTCCTCTTGGATGGTTTAAGTGCTAATTGGAAGCACTTGTGAATAGTGTTAGGAGTCCACAAACTGATCTCCTCTTGGATGATCCATCTTAATCCACCTAGATATCTAGCTACTCTAATGCTTTCTTATTCTTGGACCTTAGATCTTAAGAAAAGTTTTTGAAATTCTTCGGTGTAAGAGGCCACGTCCATTTCTTTTTGTCTGAGACTTTGCCTTTTCTTATTCTTTTGGATCTCGTGATCCTTTGGTAGATAATTCTCTTTGATTTTAGTTACCATATCCCTCCAATTAGCTATTGGTCTTTTCCCTTCTCTTTCCCTCTCTTCTTGAAGGAATTTCCACCAAGTTAGGGCTGGTCCCCTAAGTCTTGCCTTGGCAACCTTCACCTTTTGTGCTTCTAAGACATCTTCACATTCAAAGTGGTTCTCTATCCCTTCAATCCACTGCATGATTCCATCCCTTCAATCCACTCCATGACTAACTCTGAGTCCATCTTGTTGATGAGCAAGAGTATCCCTTCTAGTGCTTTACCACCCAATGCCTTGATGGCTTTAAGAAAGGTTTCCTCTTGCATTGGGGGATCTAGTTCTCGTATGTAGTCATCCTCATCCACTGCTTTGCCTTTATCATCATCAACTTCTAACTTCTCTTTCATTTTATCATTTGCCTCGCCAACTATCTCTAGTTTGTCTTTCACAACCTCTAGGGCTTCTTCCAGGAGTCTATTTCTCTCCTTTTGTTCTACCACTTCCCTTTCCAATTCAGCATTTGTCACTAGGTTGGATTCTCCCACTAATGTACTTCCACCTTCTGACATACACTAGTCTTATCCCAAATCTTTTGGTATCTTTGATACCAATTTGAGAGGGAGGTCCCTACACTTGTCCCAATTCACCTAGGACTTGTTCTAGGTCTTTCTCCTGACCTAGATAGGGCTATTTCAGTGCCAAGTGTTGAACTACTCCTATAGCCAAAGCTACGGATCGTCTAATGCCTCCTGCAGCCAAAGTTGTGGAACAATAGAAGTATTATGGCATAGTTCGTAAGAGTCCTCATGTTTTTTTAGCAGTTATACTTCTGTAGTTTCTATTCCAACACTTACTTTTCTACAACTTCAGCTTAAGCATTACTTTAGCATTCATTTCCTGCAATCGTAGCATAGTTTCCCTTTAGCATTTATTTCTTGCAGCAATGACAAAATGTATGGCTGAGTGATACCTGGTGCATATACCTTGTTGGCCCATTTCAAGTAATACATCCATGGTCTGACATACTAAATGAATTTCTATGAAGAGGATAAGTTGCTCGGTTAGATGTCCATGTTAATCTCTATTGAGCATTTAAAGTTGTCATTAGTATCAAAGGATATCAAAGAGATCGATCGGTCACTTATATTGTGTTGGTCGGTAACCAGAAGTAAGACAGAGCAGTCGGTAAAGCCTTTACACTGAGCACTATGCAGTTTACCGAGCACCAACAACACCAACATCGATGGACAGTAAACACTGAGCATCACAGTATACACTAAGCAGTTTATACAGTGTTTACCGATGATCACAGAAAATGGCATAGTAATTTGAAATGGCACATTCTTCTATGCAAATGGTTACAATAGATCGTAAAATAGTTTACCAAGATCGAGGAGCATTTATTGTAAAAGATACTCATTAAATATAATGTTTATCTTATTGTAATAGTTGATCTAGGTTAATTTTGCACCGTAGATCTTAGGGTTATGATTATTCTCGTAACGTAATTTTTGCTAAAGCAGCAAAAATAGAACACTATATAATTTGTATGTTCACATCATTTTGTGAGGTTGGTGAACTAATATATATGAATCATAGAGCACTTGAAGCCATTGCCTAACTTCAAGTCAATTAGTTTACCGAGTAGAACAGAATACAAAGGATATCAGATTGATTAGAATCAAAGAAGGCTACCGAGTAGAATAGAGCAGAGAATCATCACATATAAGGTGATATTTTAATGAGCACTTATTGATCTGTTTCAGACAATTGAGTTGTCAACTAGCAGATAACTACCTATTACTTTCTGACAATTGTAATAGAGTTTTGATAAAATCTCTTGACAGAGTAGACTTAACAGTCTTATGTAAATCTCTTAACCGAGTGCACACTTCATTAGTGTTGTCAAAATCCTATAACTAGGTAGATCTAGTTGATCTAATATGTTACTCCTAATAGGGTAAGATCACCAGAAGTGATCAAAACTTGTAGCCTTAACAAGCAAACCTTTTCTATTTACAGTAGTGAAGAATTTGTGGGTGTCATCCCCACCGCAGTTTTTACCTTCTTACAAGGGTTTCTGCGTTACCAAAATACTTGTGTTATATGATTGTCATATTGATTTCATGTTGTTCACTTACTTAAGTTAACTAGATGATTGGTTTATGCAATTAGATTCAAGTTATTTTGATCGGTTATCACAGTACACAGTTATAGATCTGAAAGTTTTTACAAGTAAAGTTTTTGAAGGCACTGATTCACCCCTCCCCTCTCAGTACCTATCTCTCCTAATTCCAATAGTCTAATCCTTGAGTCCAGAATTATACCTAGTTTTTGAGCCTTTATAAGAAGTGCTCATTTTTGGTGCCTCTGCCGAGGATGGAGCCAAACCAAGTCCTCAATAAGCCATTCTTAGAATTTGTTTCATTCCTAGCTTTCATTAGAATACATTACTTATAGATGAACTCTACAAATCACATCACTCCCTACTACCTATATGCATAACCGAAGAAGAGACGCTAGAGGATGGTACTTACCAAACCAATCCAATCATCCATTTGAGGAAGAGAGTTCATTTGTTGATGCCACCATTGACCTCCCTAAAACTACGCCATCCTCCTCATCTTCTGAAGAAGAACAATTTGGTTCTTTTGAAGAGCAACTTGAAATTAATGCATTTGCAGAAGTCTTCTCTCATCTGAGAACCCATTTTCCTGAAAATCTTGTCAAACAAGAAAACTATTTACAACTGGTCATATACCAACCTCCTCATCATCCACTGCCTCTACGACCTATAAATCCCCCCAAGATGGATAATCCGCCCATATTTCCATTCCCTATTACTGACCAGTGAGATAATAACAACCTTAAAAACATACCTTCTTCTGCCCTACCAAAATTATACGATCTAGTAACAGAAGACCTGAATACCTTTCTCTTTGAGTTTGATATTCTATGTAGAAGCTATGACTACACCACCAACTCTCACAAGCTCAAACTCTTTCTTGTGACTCTTAAGGAGTTTGATTTGCATTGGTTTATGGGCCTAGGACTGGATTTTGTCCATGATTGGGCAGGAATGCAGGAAGCATTCTTAACCAAGTATAAGGAGTATTGTCGCGGAACTAATATGTGAGGAGAAGACATCTTCAAAATGACTAAAAAAGAGGATGAGTCACTTGAAGACTATATCTCACGGTTCATGTATAGCCTACAAAGGAATACAGAGCTCAAGCTTAATGAAGAATCTCAGAAGCTGCTATTTCTAAGAGGCATACAAGATGGATGCACTGAAGCTTTAGACTTGATGGCAAGAGGAGACATAACTAAATCTAGTTGGGATGACGTAAAGAAGATATGCCTCAAATATTAAAGAACTGTTGGTAAGAGAGGAAGAGGATACAAAGCCATAATAGGAAGGACAAATGGCAAAGGTGCTTCTAGATCAGAGATAACCCATCTCTTATCTGACTTTAAACAAGACATCATCAACAATATGGCTACGAAACTGGATACCTTGCAAGCCAAAAAGAAGTATGAGGAAGCTAAAGCCATGTTGGCAAAATTATGTCCACACTGTCGACAAAAGAAGAGAGATTACTGGTGTAAGATGGTTGTAAATATGGAAACTACCCAGATTCTAATTGACTATAAGCCAGTAGAACCAGTGGATGAGCAGTTGTTCTTTGTTGCTCAGCGACGACCATGGGTACAAAGACAAGGTATGCCTCAGGACCCACTTACATTCAGTAATCCATTTTATAACAATCAATGGAAACCTTCTATGAATTACCGAAATCCCCCATGGAATAACTATCAGAATCAGTGACAAAATTTCCCTAGTCAACAATGGAAAAACCCTTAGGAAAATTGGCAACAACCTTAGGGGGCATGGCAGCCACCACAGGGTAATTAGCAATTGAATCCTCAGTGGTGAGGAGGCTAGCAATGACCAAATTAGTCACAAGGATTTTTGAACCTACCTCTTCAGGCACCACAACAACAATCACTCTTACCACCACCACCCGCTAATAATCAACCACCAAAACTGACCCAATTACCTACACAGCCTCAACCAAACCCAAATAATAGGTCTCCCACACCTTAGTAGAATGTTTATACCATTGATCAAATGCAATATCCCATGTAGTATCCTACTTATGCAATAACCCTTGATGATATACACCTTCAGTTTGGGACTACTATTCCTACTCCTAAACATCCAATCATAACTGAGGTACCACAAGAGGAGCCTGTCACAACTAAAAACACTACTCCTTTACCAGTAACATAGCCTATAGCAGATAAAAACCACCCTACCTATTTGCCTTTCCCACAAAGGTTGCAGCCCAACAATCCTAAGCCTACTGAGGAAGCCAAATTTAACATCCTTGATCAGTTGAAGAATGTCAATGTCCAAATACCTTTATTTCAAGAAATTAAGGATGTTCCCACCTACAACAAAGCCATAAAAGAAGCCTTCTTTAAGAAACCTAGTCGCAAGAAAAAGGATCCTCAGATAGTACATGTGTTAGGTAAGCTAGCTGACATTATGTTAGGAAAGCTTACCATCCCAAAATATTTAGACCCAGGAAGCCCTGTTGTTGAAGTCATTATTAATGGGACAACCATTAAAAATGTATTGATAGATCTTAGAGCCACTATAAATGTAATGACCAGGGATATAATGCAACAACTTAGTATATACAACCTCTGAACCACTCCTACTGTCCTGCAGCTTGCAGATAGTTCGACCGTAAAACCTGATAGAATTATTGAAGATATATTTGTTGACCTTGAAACTTGGTTGTACCCAATAGATTTCATGATCATGTCACCAAAGGCTACCTTAGGAGGATACCCAATTATACTTGGCAAACCTTGGCTAGCGATTGTTGATGCTCACATAGGTTGTCACTTAGGGGATATGACCATCTCTAATGGACAGCATACCAAGACTCTCATCCTATATCCCCCTGCTCAACTCCAAATGGACTTAGCCTCACCAATATGGCCTAACATAGGAGAAGAAGTCGAGGTTATCAATTAACTGTCAAAGTTAATGATGATAAAAAGAGACCCTTTTCTGCAGCTTCAGGATGAAGACAAGGTAATCACCAATATCCTACAAAACTAGTATGGATCAAACCCGGATTCACTGGGTTGTTCTTCCAACAACTACTCTCTATAAGTTCTAAACCCAAATTTCCAATGGCCCTCTCCTGTAGCGAAAGAACTCTATCACTAATTGCTCCCCCATGAGATACAAATACCCTCATTTATAGATGCATCCATGATAGAGTTAACTAAGCAAATAGAAGTGTCTCATGGCCACTACTTGAACATTAATAGCCGAATAACCACTCTGCAACAAACATCTCTAACTAAAATATTGAAGGCACATACTAGAGCATTTTCTTGGGACTATTCTGACATGAAAGGCTTGGATCCAAAATTATACACTCATAGGATATATCTAAAAGAAGACAAACCTCTAGTAAGGCAATTTCAAAGACAAGTGAACCCAGCATTACGAGAAATTGTTAAGATAGAATTGAAAAAACTCCTCAATGCTAGATTCATTTATCCCATATTCGATAGTCAGTGGGTTTCTCCATTAGTAATTGTTCCAAAAAAAGGAGGCAAATGGCGTGTGTGTGTGGACTATAGGGAACTCAATAATGCAACCAAAAAGGACCACTTCCCTCTTCCATTCATTAACCAAGTATTGGACTCCTTAGCAGGTAAACAATATTTTTCCTTCCTAGATGGGTATAGTGGGTACAATCAAATCTGAATCTTTCCAGAAGATCAGGAAAAGACAACTTTCACTTGCCCTTGGGGAACTTTTTCTTATTCAATTCTTCCATTTGGTCTTTGTAATGCTCCAGCAACCTTTCAGAGAGCAGTTATCAGCATCTTTGCTAACATCTCTAATGACTGTATGGAGATCTACATGGATGACTTCACAACCTATGGTGAAACTTATGAGGAAGCCTTAAGCAACTTAGACAAGGTCCTAAAAAGGTATGAAGAACACAATCTATCCCTTAGCAACGAGAAATGCTTCATGATGATGCAAGAAGGGATAGTACTTGACCACTATATATCTGTAGAAGGAATACAAGTGGATCCAGCCAAAATTGAAGTCATTCAAAACCTTCCCACACCAACCAAGCAAAAAGATGTTTGAAGTTTTCTTGGACATGAAGGCTATTACAGAAGGTTCATAAAAGATTTCAATAAAATTGCTAGTCCACTTCACTCTCTGCTTACTAAAGCTTCATAATTTAACTGGACCCCAACTTGTGAAGAAGCCTTCTTGTAGCTAAATTCAGTCCTTACAATAGCCCTAATCTTATGAGGATCAAATTGGGAACTTCCATTCCATATACATACTGATGCTTCAGATCATGCCATAGGAGCCGTGCTTGGCCAAAAAGATGACACAATAGAGCATGCTTTATACTTCATCAACAAGAATCTCCAAGGAGCTAAATTGAATTATACAGTCACAGAAAATGAGCTTCTGGTAGTCATTTATGCCCTCAATAAATTCTGCCACTACATAATAGGGTATCAAATTTTTGTGCACACTGACCATGCAACCATTAAATACCTTGCTAATAAGCATGTAATCACAGGACGACTAGCTAGATGGCTTCTATTATTATAGGAGTTTGATATCACCATAGTGGACAAGCCAGGAAAATCCAACGTGGTTGCAGATTTCCTCTCACGCTTGCAGAACAAGGATGAGCCACAACTCATTGATGACAACTTCCCTGATGATCATCTATTTTCTATTTCAACCAAAACTCCTTGGTATGCAGATATTGCCAATTACTTGGTCTCTCAAAAGGTACCTCCCTATTTCTCACCAAAAGAAAAGAGACCCCTCATAGAAAAAACTTTCAATTTTTCATGGATTGTTGATTCTCTATTCTATAATGGGCCTGACCAAATATTGAGGTGTATAAGGGAGGATGAAACTTATGGCATCCTCCATGCATGTCATAATGAACCTTGTGGATGGAATTTTGCAGCAAAGAGAACAACCATGAAGATATTGAACACGGGGTATTATTGGCCAACCCTCCATAAAGACACTGTCAACTATACAAGAAAATGCGACTGATGCCAGAGGATGGGACACCCACCAAAATCTGATGAAATGCCTCTTTTTCCATAGGTGGTAGTCACTCCATTTGATAAATGGGGATTAGATTTTTTAGGACCCATTACTCCATCCTCAAATGACAACTCCTACATTCTTGTATGTACTGACTATGTAACTAAATGGGTGGAGGTACGTGCTATGAAACATGCTCGAGATAACAAGGCTGCTGAATTTTTGTATGAAGAAATCTTCACAAGATATGGTGTACCAAGAGAATTGGTTATTGATCAGGGTGCTTAATTCACCTCAACATTGATTACTGCACTTATGAATGAATATAACATTCACCATAGGACATCAATGTGAGGCCTCACCCTAGACCCATCAAAGCCCTTTTCATTATTAGTATGATAGACCTAGTAATTATCCTAAGGTTTTAATAAATTAATATGATTTTAATCGTTTGGCAGGAATTTGATTGCAGTAGGTGATGAGACTAAATTTTGTTAGATGCTTTCTTTACACAAGATGTTGATTTGTTGACCTTATGATACATTATAGCTGACATTAAGATAATGATTTAGATGAATACTGAGATGTTACAATTGGGTACAAACATGTTGATGAGTCATTTAGGAAAATGATTAATCTCTATTCAAATTATTGTTGTGATGTGAAATTATGTGAAGGTTGAAGGTTAGGTGATATTATATATTGATGAATTTTTAGGATGCTATTATTAAAACTGCTTAATGATCTATTTACTTGATTTTACGCCATATGAATGATCCCGTATTGACAAAATTAATGTTGCTAGCTAAAACTACATCATGATTTACATAGATTTGGAATGATTCTTGTGACATTTGAGTTAATGAGACCCTGCCTCCTGATTCAATTTACACTATTCATTTGAAAGTAATGATTAAATCGATGACTTAAAGTATGATGAAGGATTATAGAGATTAAAAGAACGTACCTCGGGTGATAGTAAAGTTAAGGTTAATGTCGATTCTATATTCGTCACATTATCTTACGAACAATAAATGTTGATGGCATTATGGTTCAATAATTAGCTCAAGATTGCATGCTTATGTGAAATTGAATTGATATTACAATGCTTATAGAATTAAGGTACAAATGATGATGTTAGACATACTTGTTATATGTTCATCATGGCTCCATGCTTATCTTTGTTTTATGAATTCTACATTCTGAATTTGTTATGCCATCTATTTTGGATTTCATATGCTATCATTAGATCTTATGAGATAGTCATTATAGATTCTTATGATGATCACGATAATCATGCTTTTATAAATGCTCATTTTATTTCCATGATTATCTATGGTAAAAGAATTCAGCAATTCTGCATTTGTTATGTCATCTCTCAATATGATGAATGTTGGTGAAATCGTGGTTCTATGATAAGCATTAGGGTTACATGCTCATGTGGATTACGTAATGTTTATGAATGCAAACTATCAAGTTTAATTGTTACTATTCTACTTTTTAGATGATTATTAATGCAATATTTTAACTGACATTGAAATTGAGTGTGTAGGAACATGGTCATGGTTGTAAGTCAGGGAAACAAAGATAGGATCAATGTGCTATTAGTCAAAAGCCAAGGTCGACTCTAGTGAGAGAGTGTGACCTCATTGTATCGTATTTTCTTTTGTGAATGTGATGACTGAATGTGTATGGTTGATAATGTTGATTTATATGTTTGTAAGATAATTTTACTTTGTGAAAATGTTTAATTGTTTGCACACAAAGCATGCCACATAGGTTGTGATGTGTATTTCCTTTTGTGATGTGTCATTTGGCACCTAGTGATGATGAGGCATGTAGAGTGGATTTGGACCCCACCTTCTCCTTAGTCATCTTTGAGCTTTTCCAAGCTAGGTAGGTGGGTTATGAGACCAAGAAATATTGAAAGAATAAACCTCATTTTCGGATGCATGAATTATTGATTATTTTAAGGGGTTTTGGGAAGCCCTAGGATGTAGTTTTATGTAAATTTGAGTGCCCCAAGGTTAGGACTTTGGTTGGGGGGCTCAATTCCATCATTTTATTCTTCCTAGGCCACTTATATGTCCCTCCAATTATGTCATTTTAGGGATGCACGAAAATGGAAACCTTTCCTTAGCTATCCATCATTTTTGTCATGTTGAAATTCATCCCAAAACATGTGGGAGGGGCAAGTGTCATTTTTGGTTTAATCTAGAAACCTAACAACTTGGGAAGGGTGTAGAGGAGAATGTTTTGAGAAGAAAGACTGAATATGAGAAAAGGACTATTAGTTTATGGTCTGTCTAAGTTAGTAGAAAAATAAGGAGAGATGTCTCTTAGTAGCCTGGTTTTAGGAGATTTGTGACAGCAAGCTTTGTGCCAAGGAAAGCCTATCTTCAACCTTCAATTTAGCCCTTTTTCCTTGAGGGAGGTTGGTGGTCTCAAATCTTATTACTTTGTTTGAATTATGTTTGAAAATAATGCATTCTATGAAGGAATTTGTAATCTATTTTGTTATGTGTAAACCTGGTTATTTTTGGTTGATTTCAGTTGAGCGATGAATTCAGTTTTGTCACTTTCCTTGTGAATTGTGAAGGAAATTGGTAATCTATTTTTTTACTATGTGTAAACCTATTTATTATTGTTGATTTCAATTGAGTTTTTGATTTCAAGTCTTGTTGTTTTTCTTGTATTTGTACCTTTTTTGGGTGTGCAAGTTCAATCCTCATCCTTGGGAGGAAAGTAGGAGAACTTGGGGTGAAGGGCCTGAGTTGGGATTTCCATTTGTATGAGTGCATAGTTGTATGGGTAGCTATGATAACCATCTTATGCTTTTGGGGGTCATAAGGTGATTGGGGGCCATAAGGATTCGCTCATAAAATTGAGTTGTTTGGGTTGGAAGGGCCTTGTGAAGGCTTGCTCATGGAATTGAGTCGTTTTGGGGTTGTAAGAGCCTTCTGAAGGCTGACACTTTTGATGTGTGTTGTTTATCATAAGTATGGTGACTCCATTTGGTAATTCCACCTTCACCCATTATGTGGATTCTATGTTTGAATCCTTTGTTTTAAGCCTAGGATGGGAGTTTTTATTGTGAAAATATGTGTACCTCATTTATGCTTAATGTCTATGTTTGTGTTGTATGAGTGTACCCTATCCTATCCTTGTTTCCCCAAGCTCGGGGGTGGCCATGTAATGGCCTAGGCTGGGAGGTGAGCTCCATGGCTATGTTGAGAAAGTCTTTTGGTTGCAGGTCATGGTTCATGGCTGAATGGAATCAGACTAGAATTGGAAGTTAAAGACTTGGCTGGAAATTCTCAAAGATGGTTTTTTTCTATGGTTGCTGATTGAGAAGTTATATTTCCTGTAATTGTGTTATTACTGTATGGAGATCTTGTAAATTTTATTTAAGATGAACTTTGGTCTGAGTTTCATGCATTAAGTCAAATTATTGTGCTTGGAGTAGTCCAAAAAATGTAATTAATATCATAAGTTTGAATTTAGTTCTCTGCTGTGTAGATTTTAAATTGAATATGTATGTATATATTGATACAGAAAAGATAAGTTCCTATAGAAGAGAATGAATAGTAAGTTCCTGTAGCAGAGAATTGCTGTTATAATTTGTGTTTCTAGAATTACTGTGATTTTCAGAAAATTAGGAAGTTCCTGTAGCAGAAATTGTTATTAAGTTCTTGTAGCAGAAAATAAATTTCTAAATTCCTGAAGCAGAAGATTATCATTAAGTTCCTGTAGCAGAAAGATTATCATTAAGTTCCTGTAGTAAAGAAATAGTTATTGAGTTCCTGTAGTAGAGTGTTTAAGTTTTCAGTTCTATCATGATTGCTAGAAATAATGTAATTCCTGTAGCAGAAAATTGATATTAAAAATTGTGTATCCAACTTGTCTTATTCCATTATTTTAAAGGTCCTATACTATAAATTAACAACCTGATTATTACAAAATTTTCCTCATAATAATAGTGCATTGTAATTATAGTTGGAAATTCTGGTTATTCAGTATGTTCATTAATTTCTGTAAAATCAAAAGATAACCCTGTAATTCATATAACTAGCTGAATTAAAATAAGCATTATTAATTCCAAAAGCTAAGGTTGACCAAACCGAATACTCTGGTTTATATTGTAAAATACAATTTATAAAACAATTTATATACATACGTTGTGTCTTCCAATAATAAACGAATCACTTCTAATAATGACTATAACTTATAAAATTACCCACTGTATCCTACACGATATATATACATATATCGTGTAGTGCACAGGGAATAATTTATTAAGCTGTGATATTATCGCATGCTGCATTTTAAAAGAAATATATTATAAAATGAATAGAGAAAAACAATTTTAAAGAACCGCATTGTTGATGGGCCGAAGCCCTCTTGTTTTATTTTCCTGCACACTTAGCGGTAGGGGCTGCCGTAACCAGTCACGGTAGTGATTGTGTCACTGTCGCGACCTTGGTCGCGGGCAGTGACATAGTCACTGTCGTGGCTAGCCACGACAGTGGCTATGGCCACGACAGTGCTTTGCACAGACACATTTAGAACACAAAAAAAATAAAATGCGTTAGGGTTTTCAACATCCCTAAACACTTACACATAATATTAAATGTTAAAAAATATATATATACATCAGTTAATGATGTTAATACAAAAGAAGATATATTGCCAGAAAAAATAAAATGATAACTCTTTGAAAGTTAAGCACCGTTATAAAACAAAGGAGAGGGATCTAATATTTAAATATGAATGTAAACCCTTCTATTTGGAAGGTCTGTAAAACCATATCCATCATTCTAAAATGCACAGTATTGCTCTAGGATGATAAATTCTCTTTCATTAATAACTGAAAACAATAACAAACTACTGTGAAAATAACGACAAATGTATTTTAGAAGCTAGACTTGAGATCTGTGAACAAATCTGAAAACATTACAATATTTCAGATGTCTAACCTAAAAAAATTTGTACACATTTCCTCTTCATTGGAATGAGAAAAAAATAATGTATACACTAATAACTAATACAGATTTATTTATCATTAGGGTTTCTCAACCCTTCAAACTGCCCAACAAAGTCATTAACGGCTGAGAACTAGAAAATAAAATTATATATATATATATATATATATATATATATATATATATATATATATATATATATATATATATATATATATATATATATATATATATATATATATATATATATATATATATATATATATATATATATATATATATATATATATATATATATATATATATATATATATATATATATATAACAAAATTACTCCTAATATAATAACATAACATACATAAATCTGTTCCTATAGCAGCCATATGAAGGTAGCAGAAATAGTGCGACAGTAACAGAACAGACATAAATTTGTTCCTGTAGCAGCCATATGAAGGCAGCAGAAACAATGTGACAGTAACAAGAAGCCTTCAAACCTGCACAATAAAAACCAGTGCTACAGTAACTTGCATAATATGGCTTAGACCTGCATTAAGATAGGTTGGGAAGAGAAATGAAGAATGAACAAATGGGAATTAGGTTTTTTTTTGTCATGTTTTAAAAGACTCCAAACCCTAATTTTGGGTTAGGGTTTGGGTGAATAAAATATTTTTATTTTCCCACCTTCCTAAGTCATTGTATATTTTATTATTTTATTAATCATTGCTATTGTATTAGTTATTAATAGGAGAACTTTTTATATTAAGATTAACACTTTATTTATTTCAAGTTGACATAAAGCTATATTATTAAATTGATTAGTTCTAATATAAAAATTATGTAGGATAAAAATAAATATATATTAGAACTTTTAATTATTGTTTAGGAATTATTTTCCTCTTAAGTTTATTTACCCCTTTTATAGGTGGTGTCCGTAATTTCACTTCATTATTGTAAAATTTGAAATTGTTAAAAGTTGGAAGGCTGTCATTTATGGAGACTTATTATATTAAAGAAGTTTTTATTAATGGTAAAGAACCCTTTCATGTTGATAGTAAATCAATTAATAAATATGATTCTCTTTCCACCTTATATTTTATCGCTACGTTATTTTGCCATTGAATATAAGTTATGGATTATTTCTTAATAGGTTTATTTCATTATTTCAATAAAATTGGTAGTGGATATAAGTTACATTTATTCTTTAATTCTCTGATTGTTCATTTATTTATTTTAATAGTATCTTATTATCATTGTCTACCCTAATCTATATTAATATAATTTAATTAGATTATTCCAATTGTAATATTAAACTTAATTAATGGAATAGTTAACCTTATGGTTATTAGTAGTAGTAGTAGTGAGCATAGTTTATTGCATAAGGACTCTAGATTAGTATTGACTAAAATTTTTATCCTTAGTTAACCTACCCTTAGTGGAATTTATTCCCTTGAAGATTTATAGGGATAGATCGTTTAATCCTTATACTGCTTGAAACTCTAGGGACACGATAATTCCTTTCTTTGAACATCTTTAACCTTCTCCGTCACCTTTGACTTTCGTCACTTAGAGAACGGAGGTATGCCAGTGCTTGTCTCCTGATCCCTGTATGTCAGAGGATCACTCACCCAAGCGAGCTTCGACTCCAAAGCTTCGCATTGTAGGGTGTTTGACCAACTTGGTTGACCTAGATGTATGTTTTATCTTTTGTATCTCTTTAAAAAAAAATTAAAAAAAAATTGTAGTTGTGTTTTTGTCCGATTTGTAGTTGTGTTTTGTCTGATTATTTTGGGCATTACAATCAAGTACATACCATCCATAGGCGAATGGAAAAGTTGAGGTTACCAACAGGGAAATAGAGGCCATCTTGACCAAAACTATGCAACTACATAAAAAAGATTGGAGCACAAGGTTATAAGAAGCAGTTTGGGAATATAGGACAACCTGGAAAACCACAACCGGTTTCACACCATTTGAGCTAGTTTATGGAAAACATGCTATAATGCCAATAGAATTTGAGCATAAAACATTGAGAACAACATTATAGTTGAACATTGATCTTCTAGCAGCACAGCATGACAGGGTCCTGCAACTCAACCAACTGGATGAAATGAGAAAGGCATCCCTACAGCACACGAAGATGATCCAAATACAATGCAAAAGGTGGCATGACTCACATATCCTAAACAAATGATTTTCTCATGGTGACTGGGCCCTCTTGTATGATTCTCGCTATCAAGAAACCCAAGGTAAGCTCACTCTCGATGGTTAGGTCCCTATGAAATCGAAAATGTCTATGCTAATGGTGCAGTTCAGTTATCAAACATTGACCCACTACATTTCAAGTTATTGGTAAATGTTCACAGACTCCATCTATATCATAAACCACAAACAAAGGCCGAGTTCCTGCGGTAGTTTGAGATTTCTCCTTCCGTAGCTGAACCTCCTGCAGCTAATCATGATTTTTCAGTCGATGAATCCACCACACATTTGGGACCTCCTCTAGCTGAAGACTTTCAAATGGCAGATGGACCTCCTCCTGTGGGTGATTCTCCTACAACCAGAAATAACTTCCAATCATCATTTTAATTCTGCACGACTGTAGTCATAATAAAGTTTTTGTTTCCCATGAAAATATTCTCTTCTATAATAAATAATCCATCCCATCACCTTTTTCTTCACCATTCATTCATCTGTCACATCTTTTCCACCTTGTACTTCTCTTCACATGATACATGTCATCAAATATTTTTAGATTTTGACATTTATGGCAATTTCACATCAAGTATGCGATCATCTATTCTTTCACATACTCTGTACTTATTTAAACATAATTATCTTTTATGCTTCATTTAATATAGTAATTACTTCCAAGCATTGTTGTACTTTTCAACCAAGCATGTGAGGACACATGCGTCCTTTTTGTAGGGGGTAGTATGTAGTATGAGATAAAAAAATTTGCCAAGATTTTGATTTAATTATCATTATTAGCACAAGCTTTGAGTTTGATCATTAATCCACTAGCCTTAGATTTCAGTTTCTTTTAAAAACCAAAGCCAGCTATGATTTTCACGTATTCTCTAATATTTCCCCTTCCATCCCTACCAAGCAATAAAAAAACCCTTGAATTAGAGCAGAGTAGGAATCTTTGGAAATTAGGAGAAATTGAAAAACATTGATGCTAAGAACAAGGGTTGTAGAAATTTTTGGTGAACAAGTATGGGTGGGCAGCCTATTAGGTCAGAACTAGCTAGTCACACGTCATTGTTGCAAGATCAAGTGAGTGTTCGGGAATTCAATCTTGTGGGTTGGCTCATCTATTTTATCAAATTAAACAGTCATGGCGAAGCTATTGCAGTGGAATTCTTGCGTACATTCAACAATGGTGTGGCATATGTGAAAGGTTTGCGAATTGAAGCTTCATAAGTGTAAATAGCATAAGTTTCTGGACTTCATACTATAGGAGAACCTTTTTTGCATGGTCATGACGCCCACATAGCTAGAGCCAAATTCCCCCTGCCCGTGGACACAGCATTGGAAAGTAGTAAACAAGGTATGAAAATACTTTCTCTTTCGGGTGATTACCCTCAGTTCGTTGTTCACATTATCTGATACATTACTTGTGAAGGAAGGTTTTCTTTTCTACATGCTGTGCATTTTAAACTGTTGAGTGATTTACGACATGGGTGGTTAATTAATGTTCCAAATGTTCTATATTACCTATTAAATTTGAGCTCTGAGGAAGTGAGGAAGGGTAGGCAAAATGTTGTTACCCATCATGGGTTAATCAAATTACTGGTAGAAAAGGCCCTGCATGATAATTATCCTATGAACTGAGATGAATTTCTTGCCACCCCTCATGTTCAATTAAATAGAGAAAGACCTGAGCTTGTAAGGCCACAACCTAAGCATCATGAAGCATAGGAAAATCCTCCCACTAAAGCCATTCCAGAGAGATCTCAGGAAAACCATCCCCTACAACAAGAAGACGTAATAGTAGAAGCTCAAAACCCTTATTTTGGGGGTGAAAACATTGGGGAATCTGAAGAAACTCATAGTTCGTAGGAAGCCAAGAAAGATGAGAAGGGGAAAGGGAAAATGTCTAGTTATGAAGCAGGTGGTACCCCTGTTCATCCTACAACCACATCTGCCTTGATAAAATCCAATCTGCAGAAACACTCTGCAGTATCAGAAGAAACCCCAGTACGGCGTAGTGTCCATTTGAATTCAAGGAAAAAGACAAAGAACTCACCTAAGATGGTTGGATCAAGTCATGAAGTTCTGATTGAGGAACCTATGGACAGGGTCCCATAGGAAAAGAATCCAACCATGGAAGGTGATGATATGATGAAGGAACTTGCAGCTTCATTACCAAAAGAAATAGAAAAAATGGATGTTTCTGATGTATCTTCCTCACATCTAGGGAATATGCAAACTAATGATGTTTTGGCGGCATCTGCACCAGTTCAACAAGAAGATTATAAGGTAGAACCAGAACACCCTATTCCACAGAAGAATCAAGATCAGGTAACCATACATTCTTTATCCTTGGATTATTTTCAAAAAATTTAGTATGAAAGGGCAATGTGGGCAATAGAGAGGGATAAGTTAAAAAAGGAAATAGGGCAACAAAAATAGGAAATCACACTCTTATAGGATAAGGTGGACTCAATTGTTAAATTGGTTCCTAAGATTATGGAATATCGGCCACCACCTAGGGTGTATGCTCTATGCCTAAGGGAACAATTTTTACTGTTTCAATTTATGAGAATTATCAAAGATTTGAGTCCTGACATAGATACCCCTCAATCCTTTATGGCCACATATGAGATGTCACTTGACTTCATTAAGAACCTTCTTTGTGAACTTTATCTGCATCATTATGCTATTCCATCAAACACAGAATGGAATCCCATGTTATTTGTGGGAGACATACATTTATCCTCACTACTTTCTTGGGTTGGTAATGAAATCTACTATGAGGAATAATTGACCAGGTATAGGGCATTTGAATGTAATGTTTCACTTCCATTACGCCCTGAGAGTAAAACACCCAAACGACTTTAGTGTGACTAGTTGGAAATTGTCTACAGTTTTAATGATTCCACACATCGAAGAAGGATATTGGAAAATAGAGAACAGGTGCACGCATAATTTGAAAGGTTGCCCTTGGCTAATGGGAATAGAGCTATAGATGGATTACAACAGAGGTGGGCTAGATTGACTATGTTTTTGAAAAAGGCAGAGCCACACAACGTCATCAACTTTAGAGCTGTTATGCAAAGGGTCCACTGGTACATAGAATTGGGCCGATAGCCAAGACCAGAATGATGGATGCCTCTCATATTCCAACCTCCTATACTACTGTGGCCACTATACAGTTGTGTGGATGATGAGCTGGATGAGGATTTAGAGCTAAGCCGGTGAGTCCGGGTGGACAGAATGAATGGATTCTATTGGAGGGTGCGCACTTCGATGATCAAAAAAAACAAGAAGGTGACTTCAAGGTGTTAGGAAAGGTTAAAAAATCTTCAGTGGCTGAGGACATGCCCTAGTCTTCGTAGGGGGAAAAATGATGAGGCATATTAATGCCATACTTCAGAATACCATAGGATGATAATTTCTAGACCTTTTGCTCCATTTTGATACATTTACCTTAAGACTTCTATGTTTTTTTGCTACTATATGACATGCTGCCAACAAACATTTAACATGGTTTAAACATACTTAAATATGCTATGCTTGGATGAATTACTATATTTCTTATTTTGAAAGATATTATTGTGTTTCAAATGAGTAGAGTAGTTGTTTGAATATGAATGATTATGCATGTTCTGATAATTACTATCATAAATGTCTTATCCTAACCCTTGAAGGCATAGCGCATTAGAATAGCGAATGTTGTTTTGACCAGGTATGGTGCATTCATTCATGGAGTGTTTAACTCGGTCCTCTTGCAACTTCCAGGGGAGAAGCATTCAATGTAGCACTAGTTGAAGGTTTCTAAAAGACAAGGTGGTAGTTCCAGCGAAGAGCAAGGCGACGTGTTAAATTCCCTAAGAAGATCTAGGCGCAAGTGGGAAGTTAGATTTGCTGTCATGACAACTCTTTCCTCCATTCTGGATTTAATCTATTTTAGTCTTAAAATATTTCCTCCTTTCTAGTCAGTAGTGTTGTAATAAAGATCTACCTATTTCTGTGGTGCGATTAGGAAAGTAGTTAGGAGTTTTTCCTTTAAATAAAGCCCTGCTCCTACATGAGAAAGGAGGGGATTGTCAAGTTTATTATAGCAACAATTTGCTTTCACCATTTCATAGAATTTCTGTACTTTTTCATTCAATAAATAAATAAATGAAGTGTTGATATTCAGTTGGGTATAATTATGATTCAAGATACTCATCTAAGCGGGCCCACTTGGTGAGAAATCCACAGTTAGATAGATTCATACTAGTTGGAATTATTTCCTGCATTTCTACTATTTCAGTGCCAAGTGTTGAACTGCTCCTGCAACCAAAGCTATGGATCGACTAACACCTCCTACAGCCAAAGTTGTGGAACAATAGAAGTACTATGGCATAGTTCATAAGAGTCCTCATGTTTTTTTAGTAGTTATACTTTTGTAGTTTCTATTCCAGCACTTACTTTTTTGCAACTTCAACTTAAGCATTCATTTCCTGCAATCGTAGCATAGTTTCCCTTCAACATTTCTTTCCTGCAACAATGATAAAATGTATGGCTAAGTCATACCTAGTGCATATACCTTGCTGGCCCATTTCAAGTAATACGTCCCTAGTCTGACATACTAAATGAATTTCTATGAAGAGGATAAGCTGCTCGGTTGGATGTCCAATCCCTGAGTTTGGAATTATACCTATTTTCTAAGCCTTTATAGGAAGTGATCACCTTGGTCAAAAAATCATTTAAGTAGTGTAGGGGGACTGAGAAAAACTAGTTAGAAATACCCCTAACTACTTCTAGCCTTCGAGAGGCAATTTGGAAAAATGTTGTCATGACAACTTTTACAACTTTCTTGTCAAACTTGGTTAGTCCATTCCAATGAGTCTTAAATGACCTCAATGGTGGATCTAACACCTCTAAGACCATTTCTCTATTTTATTCCTTCATTTTATATAGTCAACCTAACCTTTGACCAATCTAAAAAGATAGTTTAGCAACTAGACAACAAAAACCAAGTCTCAACAAGCCTAATAAGGACCATTGCTTGATTCCTATTGACCTTCCTAGGACTTGTTAAAAATCCACACTCACACTAGGGACTCTTTATAGTCCTTATTAGATAGTGACTTGGCTAAGGTCACTACAAGCCAAAAACATTAAACTAGGGTAGCCCAAAGACCCTAGGTGAGTTGCTTGTAATGAAAGACTAGTTTTAAAAACTTTGACCACCTTGTATTAGAAGTATAGTTTCTTTCTAGCAATCAATATGACATAAATATGAAAATGTATATGCGACATACATCAATCGTCCATCACACTAACAATAACAACCCTTTCTTGAACTTTCATGGAAAGCAAATACATAATTCTTTACTTATTTTCTCGACCCTTGTATAAATCTTGTTAGTGATGTTAATATGAATGGTGTTCTTATTGTATTATAGATTAAATAAGATCTACATACATTTTACCTCCCCTAATATATGACACAAATATTCTCTCTCTATAACCATCCCAAGCCATATTTTCAATGTTGCCAACCCCTCTAGTTATGGACCCAATTTGATGTAAGTCCATGGGTACTGAATGTGCATCCATTGATGTAGATCTCCCAAAAACATGTAGTCATCCCAATGTTGTGGACTCAGAAAAGGCCATAAGAAGCATATGACAACTAGGACCCTGATCGCTTCTTATAAAGGCTCAGAAACTAGGCATAATCCAGAACTCAAGGATTGGACATCCGACCGAGGAGTTTATCCTCCTTATAAAAACTCATTTAATATGTCAACCCAAGGACGTGTTACTTGAAATGGGCCAACAAGATATATGCACCAAGTACTACTCAACCACACATTCTATAGTTGTTGCAAGAAACAAATGCTGGAAGGAAACTATTCTATGATTGAAAGAAGTAAATGTTGGAATGGAAATTAAACTATAGCTACAGAAAAGAAAATACTAGAATGGAAATTGTATAAGTGAAGATGCTAACAAAATATGAAGACTTTTCAAACCAATCTATAATGCTTTAGTTGCTCTGCCACTTTGGCTGCACGAAGCAATAGCCAACCTGTGGGTTTAGCTACAGGAATAATTCAACACTAATACTAAAATAACATAAATGCAGGAAAGTGAATTTAACTAGAATGAATCTAACTAACTATGGATTCCTCACCAAGTGGGCCCCCTTGGATGAGTACCCAAACACTTAATTACACAAAGTTAAATCTCAACACTTCATTTGCTCATTAATTGAATAACTGAGTACAGAGATGTATGAAAACCAGTAAACAACATAATGAAACTTTATTGCAACTAAACTGATAACACCCTCCTTCTCACGTGGGAGCGGGGCTTTATTTAAAGAGAAAAATTCTAACAGTTAACTAATCATGCCACAAAAATCGGGGGAGCTTTTATTACAACACTACCAATAGAAAGTAAGAAAGCTATAAAATTGGAAACATAATAGATCTAGAAAATAGGAAAGAGTCACTTCGACAACAGATCTAACTTTCCACTCTCTCCTAGATTTCTTTAGAGAGTTCATTACATTATCTCAGTCCTTTCTTGATGGCTACCACCTTGATCACCTGAAAACCACTTGCTAGTGGTGCACTAATGTTTCTCCATTGGAGTCTGTTGTAAGACCAGGTCGAGCGTCCAGCGCATGAGCACATTTCACCTAGTCAAGATGATAGTTGCTATATTGATGCACTGCACCTCAGATGTTAGGATAAAGACATTCATGGTAATAAACACCAAAACATGCATGCATTATTTATGTTCAAACAACTAATTTACTTATAAAGACATAATCATAATTTCAAAGTAAGTAATATAGCACATCCATCCAAGTATAACATATTAAGTGTATTTAAAACCATAGCAGAAGTCTTAGTGGTTGACTGCCACATAATAGCAAAACTAAGTATAAAGTCTTTGAGAAAATATGATAATGTTATTCCTAACCAATTACTGAGAGGGGGGTGAATTAGTAAATACTATTTCTATTGCAATTTTAAACTTGTATAAAGATTCTTGCAAGATAAGCAGAATGTAAACAATCATCCACAAGCATAAATAGAAATACTCAGATCAACACATCATGTCTACATGGAAACCCTTGATTAGAAGGAAAAAAACCATGGTGAGACAGAGCTCACAACTTCACTACTGCAGTAATAAAGACACCATGTTAGGAGCTTACAAAGCACTTGTAAGAGTGCTACCCAGTTAAGGGATTTGGTAGAAGATCGGTTAAGACCTTAACTCTGTTAGGAGCCGCCTTATTAGAGGACTTTCAACATCAATAAAGATGTTACCTGGTTAAAGAATTTTTACAAAGAACCTATTAGGGTTCACCCTAATAGAGGGATTTCAATATGCTTTCACAATACAAAAGCAATTATCTCAACTTGACACTCTCTGTCTGATTAGATCATATCTGTAGATCTTCCCATTCTACCTGGTTGTTGATCCTTTCTACCTTTCACCTCTCTGATTGTATCTCTTCTCAGAAGATAACACTCTCCTACTCTCTATAATCAACAACACTTTTCTTGCGTCCTATGACCTATATTTATGCAAAATTTTAACTTAATGAAATCCTAACTCATAGAACCGCCAAGTTGTAAACTCATCCATAAAGCATGCAAAAAAGAAAAAGATTTGCATTCTGATCTTGAGTTTATCTTGAAACATCTGTGTAGAAATACAACTAACTCCTGTTAAAAAGCTAACTTCAGTTCAAAACGGTGGATGCTTCGCATATTTCAGTTTTAACTTAAACAACTCCTCATTTATCGGTGCGGATAGACATGCTATTGAATGATATCAATATTATACCCAAGCCATATCATTAGGATCTTATCCTCGGTTCATTTCCTTTTCTACTTGGTCTACCAATGCATCTCCTCTGTTTAGTCTACCGGTGCATACACTCTGTTATAGTCTATTAGTGCCTATAAAGTAATATGAGTGATCTTCCGATGTACCTATACCAGTGGAAATGGTGTTTGCATCTAATCTTCATTAATGACAACTTAATTTGCTAACAATCTTCCCCTTTGTCATTGGTGGCAAAACCATTACTCACTTACTCATCACAATTAATACCTTGTCCTGTAGACTTCTCTTTCTTCTGGTTGCATACTTCCCCTGTTCCAGACTTCCCATGTTCTGGTGCTTTATCTCTTCTATCCTATATCTCTTCTGAGCTTCTTCCCTTCTATTTTGATCTCTCTCTTCTTCCCATTGCTTCTTCTTCCCCTTTTTGCCTCCATAGGACAAAGGGTTTAGCTTCACTGTTTATTTTACATTTGTAGCTTTGTGAAGATATCCTTGTATATTATCTTTGTTGAGTGAATAAATGGGTTCCATTGACTGATTACATATTCAATGTTCTTATGTGTTTCTTTTAGAGAGACAATAATGTTCTCGATGTCCTCTATAGTCTTGTAATCTGGTTCATCGATCAAATTCTTAGCATCTGTAGCAGTCTATTGCATTAAGTCAAATGTGGGTGCTAGAAATAATTGAAATCCAATAATATCTTGGATTCTTTTGGTCTTTTCTTTAGATGCCTTTCTCAGAATGAGAGCTAGGCTTGTCATTTTTCTGCTGAAGTCTATTGCAAACTTGTTCTTTATGTCAAACTGGGAAGACAAAGCTCTTATGTCTTCTAAAGTCTTTGTTGACTTCTCTATTAGATATTGCATGAACGTATCAAAATTAGAAGTTCTGGTCAACAAAGCAACTTGAATCTATTGTTGGAGTACCCTTAAATTGGTAGATATTGTGACCTTTATTTCCTCAACCTGTTTGTGGAGAATTTCTATTATCTTCTTCTCGTAGTGATCAATTGCTACTGTCTCTAGATTGGTTAGATATTCTCCAATCGCTTGTGCCAAGATCTCCAACTGATCAATGACAGGTTCATCTTCATTGATGTTAGCATCAAGTACAAAGTTTCTTAGGATATTTTTGCCACTTGTAAGGACCATGTCCTATTTCTGCTTGGTCAGCTCCTTTAGCTGCCTTGTTGACATTTTGCTTATGTCAACTACAGTTTTCATAGCTTTTCTCCTTTTGGCTTCTGTGTCAATTACAAAAGATAGCTTCCTCTTGGATGAGGATGAGCTTGGAACATCTACTTGTTCCTTGTGTCTAGGCTTATGTACCAATAGTTCTTATTTTGGGATTTCTTGCTTGTTTTCATCATTTCCCGGTTGGGCTATCTCTTCCGGTAATGCCACATTTTTCACTTGTGCCTCTTCTTCTGGTAGGATTTTTGGTGTTGGTACTTCTTCCTCATTATGTGCTTCCACTTCTGATTTCACTTCAACTTCTGGTTGAGCATCCTCTTCTTGTGGAAATTTCTCTTCTGATGGGACTTCTTCCTTGTGCTACTCTTCAGTTGTAAGCATATCACCCACAACAATTTCTTCTTCAACACCTAAAGTGTTGTTAGTGGTCATCTTGATTGATGACTCTCCCAGATTCACCTGTTCACCAGATGTGAACTATTTTGTATGAATATTCTCCTCACCAGTTGTAGGTTCTTCAGGAGGAGTGAATTGAATTGGTGGTTCTTGTGCTATTTTTGTTGGATCATGTGGACATGTTCCCTCAAGATCATTGAAGTCATACTGCTGCTAGAAATCTAGAGTCTCTTTATAGACTTCATTTTCATACCCATTGAGTATCTTAGCAACTCTAAACTTGGTATCCAAGTTTATTGATGCTTCTTCTAGTAGAAGCTTGATTCTCTCTTCACTGAGACCAGGTCTAACCTTTGACAATGTCTCCTTATTGATTCTAGTGTTGGTGCCTAGACCAGTTCTCCATTATGTCATTAGCATAGAATTAAGCTCAAGGGGAAACTTAGGCCTATAATCTCTTGGGGTTCTATTGTAATCTAGGAAGGTTTCCAACAGAGCCACTATTAATGCTTGCTTATCTTCCTCCCCTAGCACACTATACCATCTAGCTGCATTCTCTATGTCTCCAAAATCCATCACTTCATCAACTAAATCATTGATAGTCATGGTGCGAGTCTTACCTTTTTTTGGAGAGATAAGAATAGTTGGGCAAGCTGGATCACTGCCTTTATCACCAGTGATGTCAACAATGATCAGTCTGGTAGGAATCTTCTCTTTGATTGGTACTTCTGCTCCAAGAACTTCTTTTCCTTTACTGATGTCAATGACTGGTGGCACAGTGGTCCTTTGACATGCTTCTTCAGCTTGTTGTTGAGTTTGAAGAAGCTTAGTCCATGTTGCCACACCTTCTTCATGAAATTTGTCAACTTATTCAACAAGCATTTGACTGATCCTCCTTTTTATCAGGAAATTTTGTTTATGTAGTTTGGCTTGTTGAGTGGCTTCATCCAGAGTGAGATGGTTCTGAACCTCTAGAAGAGCGTGAATCCTCATCTCCTTTTCTCTGTCCATTGAAGCTTTCCATCTAGCTTCAAGAATCTCTTGAAGATTATCATGAACAACTTTATAAAGTTCTGTGGGTGACAGGTTGAACTTTTGAATACAGAAAACTACTACTTCCTCTATCTTTCTCATGTCTTCTTCATTTGCAAACTGATATCTTGCGCTCACTAAACTCATTCCACAAGTATCTTTCAATGTTGCCACAAATTCATCAATTGTGGGCTTTCTCCTTCTTGGTGGATCCTCCTTTACCGATTTGATAGATTTCCTCTTTCTTACTAGAGGAATTGTTTCTTCAGTTTCTATCTCCTCTTGTTCTTCACCTTGAGTGTTGGGTACTGGTTGAGCTCTCTTCCTTTGAGCCTTGGGTTGTTATGTCACTAATTTATTCTTTGGTGTTGGTGTCCTTTTGACATATATGTTCTTGATCGGTGCCCTTTTCTTCAGATTATCCTGGATCTCTTCATAGGTACCAAACCGGTAAGCCGAGAGATCTAGGTCAGCTTCAGTCAAGGCATCTGCATATACCTTAGCTGTCTTGGATGAGATCTTGTAACCTAGTTCAGGAGAAAACTCAGTTCTCAGTTCCACAACTTGTATGATGAAGTGATCGATTGACACCAAAAAGCATACATCATGTTTGTATTGTATGCACCCTAAAATGGTCGCCTAGACTTTGGGCCCCATTTATTTGATTTATCAATCCTGAATCATTTTTATCAATAATCAATATTTTCAACAATATCAATCTCTTGATCAAGTCTTAATTTCGATCATATATTGGATTTTTATCCTTGGGCTAATCATTTATCTTAAGTCTTTATTTGATTAAAAGGTATATTTCCTCCCCTTTTGATTAAATAAAAAGCCCACCTTTTCCTCCTATCCTAAGTTGCACAAATAAAGCGTTATTCCTATTTTACAAAAGGAAAAAAAACACTTTTTGTCTCACATGAGGCTCAAAAGTCAACACTTCACTCTCATTGGAGGATACTTGTGCACATGGATTGCTCCTCTTTCAACCTCCACCGCCGATTAAGACTTTTTGCCTCTTAATCTCAATGGTCCATTCCTTTGCATTTCTTATAAAAGGAAAACTCTCTCCTCCATTTGGATACCATATGTTTTTATGCTAATGTTATGCTGCAGGTTTTAGGTGCATTTGGAGCTTTTGAAGATATTGAAGACTTGCTTCATTTCATTACATCATTTAGTTGCATATTTCCTTTGCTTAGTTTGCATGATCATGGCATATTAGCTTAGTTTCCTTTTATGCAATAGATTTAACTCACATAGCTTAAATAGGAAGGCTTTGTAACACTTGTTATTTCCTTTCATAGATTAGTTGCATTGTAGTTTCCTTTCATAGTTTAGATTGCATTCTCATTTAGATTTGCATTGTATTGCATATTTGATTCTTGGAGATATTGGCATTGTTTCCCTTGTCTTCATTTGAATCTCTCATTATATGGTTGACTAGCAAGGTCACAAGCTTGTAGCTCTAGCTGAGAGCAAATACTTCATAGCCCCTTGCAACTCCATGCATAAAGAGCTATGAGCCGCTTTGTGAGGCCTCATTCTTGAGCAAACTTGTATGTAATGGTTCATAGAAGTGCACCATTTTAGTGTGTACATTTTTGGTGCCCACCGTGGGGCAGAGTAGATAGGCTTTGTCCTTTGTTTCATTGCATTTTCGTCATTTTTCAGATTATTTTTTAGGAAATTTTGCAGTTCTGGTTTTCTATCTCAGAGTATCGTGTGATACTTCTCAGGAATATCGCGCGATATACCTTTATATAGCGGTGTGACACTTCGCGTAAGAGAAGAATCGCCCGACAGTACTGAGGTATATCGCTTGGCGTCATGCGAAGTATCGCCCGCCTATAGTGCAGAGTATCGCCCAGACTGAGGTATATCGCCCGACTATAGGAAACTGTGTCGCGCAATACTGGTGAAGTCCGAAGTATATCGCATGATCTGGCAAAGACCTGCATTTCCAGTTTTATCATCCGAATTTGATCATTTTAGTTTGCTAGTTTATTTTACTGTATTTAGATAGGTCTAACTTGCATCTTTTAGCTTGAATCTATCAGTTTGTTGCATATGTACATTTGGATTTTGATTTTGCTAACCTTGTTGGTCTAACAAGTTGTGCTTGTAGGTGCTCTCATTTTTTGAAATTTGCTAAAAATGCACATCAAAGAGGGCTACTAACAGTTTTTGCAGGGCTGCCCAAGCATAAAAATAAAAAGAAAAAAATAATCTTGCTTGTTTATTTGTTTTCCTTTCAAGTGTGGCACTCACTAATTATATTAGGAATCTTTAAAACCTTGTGAAAGAGATTTTGAGGTGGTAGGAGAAGTATGCTCTTCACCTTTAGGTGAATCAAAAAATCTTGACCCATCTTAAGGTTTTGGAAGCAAGGGAATAATTGAATCTCTTTGCTTGGCGTGTTTGGGAGAAGTTTTTGAGATAGGGGAGTATGCTCTTCACCTTGAGGTGAACCAAAAACTTTGAACCTCATAAATTATCCATTTTTGTTTAGTTGTTAGAATCCTTTAGCGGGCCTGCTCTTGAGCAATCAAGAGGAACGACTCAAGTGGGGACAACCTTGTCATCATTTTCCTTGGTGGCAAGTGATTCCAACTCACTATAATCTCAAGGCTATTAAGGACACCAAAAACCTTGGTAGACATAACACTTATCTTCGTTTGATGTGAGTAGCTCATGGGATTGTGACCATGGGGAAAACATTGAACAAGAATGCTTAAGGTACTCTTGAGGCCGCAAGGTCCTAGTCCTTTATGAGGAGCAAGAGGGGTGTTGTGAACGGAAATCCTTATTAAGAACCATTAGATAGAAGCCACCTTGTTTAGCCGCTTATCTTCTTAGTGCAAGGATTGATCCAAGTGGTTTACTCGGATCACCTTAAGATACTCACCATATGTGTCCCTTTGGTTGTGTCATTTGACACTTCCACGACAAAGCCAACATCTCTTGTGGGTAACCACTTGGTGTGAGGCAAGGGGGCATCAAGTTATGGGCTAAGTTGGTAAGTATTGAGCCTTGACTTTTTAGGATAGATTTGCTTGAATTATCTTCGGTTGTGTGATGCCAGTATAAACGTTCTCACATACAAACCATCGGTAGCATTCATAGGGTGCTTTTTCAATTTTGATATCACAAGTGTTTGCCTTGGCAAGGTTGCTTTTGCCCTTGTTTCAAGTGTTTTGAGACATGTTTGATCCCTCACTGTATGCAAACCTGCCAAAATTCTGCTGATATTGTGACTGAAATCGAAAACATCAACCCTCAGACTGAAAATTTTGACCAAGCAGACCCAAAAATGCAAATTTTACACAATTCTAGTCAAGAGTTGAACAATTCTGCAACAATATCGCACTCTGTAAAGTGAAATATCGTGTGATACTTCACGCTTGCTAAAAATATCACCTTCTTTGAGAAGAAATATCGCGTGATAGTTCACCTTTGGCAGACTATCACCCGCCTATTATAAGGTATATTGCCTGGCATAAGGCGAAGTATCACGCGGTTATAGGTATATCGCCCCAGTAGCCTGGAGTATATCACCTGGGTAATTTCTGTCGTGCTTGCAATTTGGTTAGTTTCAGTTGCTGTTAATCAGGATTAGGTCATAGAGTAGGCTTCTTGCTCTGACATTTGCGACCTGTCTTGACTCTAAATTTCTAGTTTTAGTCCTCTGGGATAGCATCATTTGATTTACGAAATCACTTTGGAATAATTGTCAAATTAGAAGGTCATTCTTGGTGCCAAGGTTCATCTCTAAGATTGTTAGCTACATTTTTTGGAAAATTTTAGTACTCTTATTGTCCAAATCGCTTTCATTTAAATCTCAATTTCAATCATATTTTGGCCTAGTCCAACCTCCTGGTTCAAAAGTGCAAGGGTAGTCACCCTTTGATTTGAAGCACCTCTTTGACAGTGTTGGTAAAGCCCCTTTTCTATTTTGTCATTTCTCTTTGGACAATAGAGGACTTTGATTATCCTAGTTTGGCGCTGACACTTTGAGAGGTCACCTTATCATTAAGAGTATCTTTCTTTCATGTCAATTATGACAAGGTACCAAGTCAATCAAGGGAAGTGACCCCCTGTTGCCTTTAGCCAGTTACCACCCGTCAAGACCCGTCGACAACATAAGGGAAAAGGACCCCTTTTTGATCAATCTCCTAAGAGTGAATCTGAGGTTTGTTTTAATCCAGAAGCTAATCCTAGTGAAGTGAGCACCTCTTTTGTACCACTTTCATCAAGTATGGACATGAGTTACACTTTCACCCGACAACAAAGAGAAGCCATGAATCAAACTCTTGAGGATATCTTCCAACGACATAGAAGAGAGTATGGTGGTTCTTCTCATGCTAGTCCACCCGGGTCACCTCCCAACAATGTGAGGTATTTTGATGCTCACCAATGAGCTGAGAGACATCATAAGCAAGCTCACTCAGATTCAGGGTCACAACACGAAGACCAGAACAACGAATCTAGTGATCACCACATAAACGCAGCCAATGCAATAAGGCATTCGAGACCATCCTCCCCACTTAAAGACACCTCTCAATATGCAAATACGAGATTGAGAAGCATTGAGAGGGAGAAGCAAGCCTATTTGGAAGAACAAGTTGCTAAAAAGGAAAAATTTAGACAACTAGAAGAAGAGGAACGTGCATTGTTGGATATATAGAAAAGAGTCACCCAAGAAGAAGAAGATAGACTCTACGCGCAACAACTCCAAAGCTGATTCAACGGGAGGGGAACCAATAGTGGGACCAACTCACCCCCATCTACCCCTTCGCCAAGTCCTAGAAGAAGATCAAGGACACCCTCACGATCCCCAAGCCCTAGAGGAAGAAGGGTTTCAAGATATGATCATCATAGGAGACAATCACCTCATAGACATTCAAAGTAACCCTCCCAACGAGCACATCATGGCTCACAACATGGAGGAAGTTATGCCAAATTTGATCATATGGATTTTATGACTATGCAACAAGAACCATCCTTTCAAGCATATGTAGAACGATATGTGGAACAAAACAAGGATCAATTCCTTGAAAGCCTTATCGACAAAGGTGCTAAAGTTCCATATGATTTTGATGTCCACCAAAAGATAAAGAAACATAATCCTTCAACCAATGAGGTGATCATGCAAATGCAGAAGGACATAGAACGGATGAGGGCTCCTAAGAGCACATTTAATTTGGACTCCATATGTCCCAACCTGATTGACAAGAGTGTGGTGTTGGTTGAGTTGCCTAAGAAAGATGAGTTTCCAACCTATGACAAATATGATGGCGTTGGTGACCCTCATGACCATGTTCGACAGTTCTACATAATGAGCTTTTCTTTTCATCATGAAGACTCCTACTTGATGAGATTATTTCCAAGGAGCCTCAAAGGCCAAGCCATGGAGTGGTTCACCAAACTTACTCCTCTAGTAAAGTCATTTAAAGAACTCATCCAATGATTTGTTCAGGATTTTGCTTATAATCTATCAAGGTCGGTCACAATGCTTGATTTGTGCAAGCTTAAACAAAATCAAGGAGAATCTTTTGTCACTTTCCTACAAAGATGGAGACGTTTGTGCTCAAAATATCCCAGGACAATTCCCGAGGAGGAAAGAATAGACATCATTGTGAGTAACTTAGTGCCAGAATTAAGATATGAGGTAAGAAAGATACCATTTAATTCTTTCGATACCATGGTCGAAGTGGCATGTCGCATAGAGGATGTCCTAAAAGAACAAGGAATTTTGGCTAAATCAACTAATAACAACAATGGCCAAAACAACAACAATCATGGTTATAAGGATAAAAAGAACTCCTATTGGAATAAGAATAAACAGGTGGTCAATGACGGAGTTGTTGACTCACCACAACCTAAGAATGAAGGAGTTCTTAATCTCTCCAATGTGGTACAGGCCATGAAGTTGCAAGCGTCCTCAGGACAACAAGAGCATAAATCCAAGTATCAAGGGAAACCCAAGAAGGAAAAGAGGCAATTCACCAAACTTGGGGACTCCTATGCCGACATTTTCAAAACACTAATTGCTCACAATTTGGTGCAACCTCAGGATCCTGCCAAGCACCGCATACCCGATCCTAAACCTCATTGGTGGGATGAGAAAGCCTTTTGTGTCTTCCACAATGGAATTGGACATGATATCAAAAATTATTTTAGGCTTAAACATCTTGTCCAAGACCTCATTGAAAGTGGACGATTACAAGTTGATGGTTTAACCACTAATGCAGATCATAAGGCTTTTAAGGAACCCTTGTCCAAATATGAAAAAGGGGAAAATTCTAACAACAAGCATGGTAAGGCTGCTATCAACTATACATACACAAATGCTGAAAATGTGATTAACATGCTTGAAGTGGCTGACGATAACATCAACATGGTGAGAGGGAAAAATCCTTCTGGATATGATGTGGACTCAACTCCTATGACTGATGAAAGACCCGTTGTGGTGATAAGAGGTCCTCAATCATAAAGAATGCCCCAGTCCCTCAATGCTGTCACTAGGGGTTAGGCCCAAGCTCCCATTATTATCAGAGGTCCTAGTACTAGCAAGTCTAAACAACCCATGTCCAAGGGCGTTCCTCCTAAATCTGTTGTTGGTCCTAATTCCAATTATAATCTTATTGACCAATTACAATGTACACCCGCGCAGATATCCATTTTTGAGCTTTTAGAATTGTCCCCTAAGCACAAGCGTGTCCTTGAGGATGCTTTGCGAGCAGCCAGTGTCCCTAACAACTTAGATATTGATCAATTCCAGAATATGGTCAACCATTTGGATAGCCCTCATTACCTCACCTTCTCAGAAGAAGATGACAAATCCATCAGTCACCCACATAACTTGGCCTTACACATCGAAGTCATGATTCATAAAACCTGTGTCAGGCGTGTACTGATAGATGGGGGTGCGGGGCTCAATATTTGTACCATGAGTTTTTTGCTGGCTCTAGGATATTCTGAGAACGTCATTGACACAAGGAAAAAAATCACAATCAAGGCATATGATGAAGCAGAAAGAAGTTCTAAGGGATTGGCCATTTTGCCTATTCACATTGGTCCAGTAGAAAAGGATATCTTATTTCAAATTGTTGATGCTGGACCTTTAGCCTACAACATTTTGCTAGGTAGGCCATGGATTCATGAAATGCAAGCAGTCCCATCAACGTATCACTAGTGTGTTAAGTTTCCCCATAATGGTGTAGAAATTTGCATACCTGGAGATAGTGCTTTGTCAGTTAATAACATTTCTACTAGATCACATGTACCTTTGAATAGGGAAGCTGACAGTCCTAGTAGTTCACTTGAACAATACAAGCAGAAGTTCAAGACCATAGATCTTGGGATGGGAGATTATAAAATTGATTCTTTTACAAAAATGCCAATCTCTCCTAGGTCCTATGGGAGACCATCACCAAATATGAAACCTTCGTCATCAGCAATGACATTATTTGGAAAATTTGTTGAGTCTTCGGTTCCTATTCAGGATGAGAAAGAGGAAGTTGCCGTAAGGGATTGGATCTATCACGAGGAAAAATACAAACACAACGAGAACTTTGCTCCTTCACCTAAAGCTTATGGGAGAGGGTATACACTGGTTAAAAATATGGGTTACCCAGGATATGGTCCCCTTAGCCATAGGCTGGATGCTAAAGCTGAGCCTCTTGACCATGCCCTTTTTGGATGAAAGAATAAGTCCACGGTTGGCTTAGGTTTTGAAAGTAAGAAGAAGAAAGGTGTCCCTGTCCCAGCTGCGATAGACAGTGACAGTGATTCAGACGACACACCTAATCTCTCTAATCAGCATGATATGTCTGATGATTGGGTGCCTTCAACAAATCTCCTTTGGGGAGATTCAAAAGATTTGATACTTGACAGTCCTACTATCCCAGCTGCGATGGATAGTGACTATATGGCTGCTAGATCGATAAAGGAAAGTGTTACTATCCTAGCTGCGACGGATAGTACCAATGCTAGCACTAGAGAAGGGGAAACCCTTCCTAACCTTGAGGCTTCTACATCACGAGGCCCAAATGATGATTCAGACACAGACTCCCATGAGTATGAATGGGACTCACTTTCAGACACAATAGTTGATTTGGACATGGATGTTGTCCATGCTTATAGTACCCAACCCGATGCGGCTAACGAGCTTAGTGTAGGACTAGAGGATTGTACTCCTCAAATTGCCTTAGTGGATGACACTTCATTTGGTAGGATGAGTCCTAATTCGGGTATCTTAGGAGAAGACTTGATGAATCCTGATTGTATGGTCACCAGAGATAGCACCTTTCGCATAAATAACATTGAACCAGTCATTGACCTACCCCTTGTTCACTATGACCTAATTGACTGGTCTCAACACCATCAAGAGCCTATATTCCTCACTTTTTAGAATGATTACGAAATTGCTTGCTATCTGAATGCTCTTCAACCCGTGGCTTCTTCCACCAGTGAACCACAACCAGTATGACAGAGCCTGATATTAAGTACCTCGGTCTAAAAATAAAAGAGAAAGAAAAAAAAGAAAAATAGGTCTGATGGCAAAAACCACTTTGTGGCGGTATCAAAACCAAAAATAGTAAAAAGAAATGACGTATCCGAGGGTGAAAACCTCTTTGAGGCACCTAAGGATGGGGTACTTAATAACTTGCCGAGTTATTTCCAGGATAGATCATCAGTATTGATTGAGCCAACAAAACCAGTCAATTTGAACAGAGAAGAAACTCCTCAAATAGTTCATCTTGCTCAGTCTTTATCAGAAGAAGAGACCAAGGCATATATATAATTCTTACAAAAGAAGAAAATTAATTTTGCATGGACCTATTCAGACATGCTAGGGCTTGACACAAATCTTATAATGCATCACTTATCCATAGCTCCAGGAGTCAAACTAGTGAAACAAAGACTCAGAAAAATGGATCCACATGTAGCTCTCCTTGTCAAAGTAGAATTAGAAAAACTTTTGAGAGCTAGTTTCATCAGAGCCATCGATTATGCAGAATGGATCTCAAACATAGTACCAGTTTCCAAACATGATGGGTCCATTCGTGTATGCACGGATTTTAGAGATTTAAACAAAGCATGCGCAAAGGATGATTTTCCACTTCCAAACATTGACATGATAGTGGACATGACAGCGGGCTATGACATATACTCACTAATGGATGGTTTCTCAAGATATAATCAAATTAAAATAGCTCCCGAAGACCAAGAGAAAATAGTGTTCACATGTGCATGGGGAACCTATTGCTGGAACGTCATGCCATTTGGATTAAAGAATGCAGGAGCAACCTACCAAAGAGCTATGACCACTATCTTTCATGATATGATGCACAAAAACATGGAAGATTATGTGGATGATACCCTGGCAAAATCAAGAAAATGGGACACACACCTCGATGATCTGGAAGTAATTCTAGATCGCATGGAACAGTTTCAACTCAGATTGAATCCAAAGAAGTGTGCATTTGGTGTCACCTCAGGCAAACTTTTAGGATTTATAATATCAGCAAAAGGTATCGAGGTTGATCCTGAAAAGGTCCAAGCAATTCTAGATATGCCACCTCCTCAAAATATCAGCCAAATGAGAAGTCTTTAGGGACGTCTTCAATCGATTAGGAGGTTTATTTCTCAGCTTGCAGATAGAGCGCAACCCTTTAATAAGACATTGCATAAGGGTGCTTCTTGTGTTTGGAACGAGGATTGTCAAAAGAGCCTAGATCAGATCAAACAATACTTGGCTAATCCTCCGATCCTAATGCCTCCTATTCCAGGGAAACCATTGATCCTATATATTTCAGCTACAAACACTTCCCTGGGAGCACTGTTGGCTCAATTAGATGATACTGGGAAAGAACGGGCCATATACTATATCAGTCGTACTCTAGTCTCCTATGAGATCAATTACAATAACATTGAGAAGTCTTGTCTTGCAGTGGTGTTTGCCTCTCAAAAGTTGCGACACTATATGCTTGCTCATACCATACATTTGGTTGCAAAAATTGATCCTCTTAAGTACTTGCTTAGTAAGGCTGCTCTCACGGGTAGACTTTCTAAATGGATGATGGTCCTAACTGAATTTGACATAGAGTACGTTGAAAGGAAGGCCATAAAAGGGCAAGCTATTGCTGACCAATTAGTTGATTTCCCAATTCAGGATAGTATGCCTATTCAAGTGGAATTCCTAGATGAACACATCTTATATATGACTACTCGCACTTGGAAAATGTTCTTTGATGGTTCTCGCATGCAAAATGGATCAGGTGTTGGAGTATTATTTGTTTCTCCACATGGGTACAATATTCCAAAGTCTTACAAACTTTTATTCCCATGTATGAATAATATTGTAGAATATGAAGCTTTGACCAATGGCTTGAGAATGGCTATAGAATGGAACATCACAGAGTTACATGTCTTTGGGGATTCCCAGTTAATCATCAAGCAAGTTAATGAGGAGTATCAAACCAAGGATGATAAATTGATACCCTACAAAAAGATGGTTGACTCATTGAAGCGTTACTTTACCTTTGTGACGTTTCAACAGATCCCTAGGACAGAGAACAAAGCTGCAGATGCCATGGCCACGTTAGCTTCCCTCCTTCAGTTAGAGACACATGAATCAAGATTTGAATTCCTGGTGGAAGAGCTACACCATCCCATCTTTGACTCATCTGAAAGCCATGTCATTTGTACCATTGTCACACATGAGTCTTCCCGATATGGTGCTATCTATTCATATCTTCGTGATGGCATCATTCTCAACACATTCAACCGTTCTGAATGCTGAAACCTCATCTGTAATGCCTCTCGCCACACCCTTATCTCTGGTGATTTATATAGGAGGGGTTTAGATGGGACGCTCCTTAGGTGCTTGGAAAAGGAGGAATCCAACCAAGCGTTAGTTGACATCCACGAGGGCATTTATGGTGGACATTCTAATGGTCTTACCATGGCTCGAAGGTTGCTTAAGGTGGGATATTATTGGCCCACAATGCAGATAGATGCAGTATCCTTTGCTAAGTCATGTGAAAAATGTCAGAAACATCAAAACCTGATTCATGCTCCAGGTAGGGAGCTGATTCCTTCTGTTTCTCATTGGCCATTTCAGCGCTGGGCCTTTGATCTAGTTGGGCAGATTCATCTCAACTCATCAGGTGGACATAAGTTCATTATTACTACCATTGACTACTTCACAAAATGGGTGGAAGTTGTGCCACTTTCTGTTGCTTCAGGGAAGACTATCTCTTTGTTCATCTTGAATCATATTATTTGCCGATTTGGAGTGCCTTCTGAGATTATCACTGATAACGGAGGTCAATTCAAGAATAAGGACCTAAAGCATTTATGCAAAAGGTTTAAAATCAAGCAACATTGGTCCTCCATCTATTTTCCATAGGGAAACGGACAGGCAGAAGCCTCTAATAAAACCCTTCTTAAAATTCTTCATAGGACAGTACACAAGAATGGTCGGGATTGGCACTTACAAATCAATCCAGCACTATGGGCTTACAGAAAAAGCATTCGCACACCTACAGGAGCCACTCCTTTTTCTCTCACCTATGGCACTGAAGCGGTATTGCCTTTAGAAGTCGAGATACCATCACTTAGAGTCTCACTCAAAGGTTTGATTACAGATGAGGATTACTGCGCCATGAGGTTACAGGAACTAGAACTTCTAGATGAGAAGCGTAAGGCTTCCTTTGATCATATGAGAGTGTATCAGAAGTGTATGTCTAAGGCATTCAACAAGAAGGTTCACCCTAGAGAATTTCAAATAGGTGATCTTGTTTTGCGAGAGAACCCTAAGAACCAACATAACAGAGAACAAAAGGGCAAGTTTGAACCTAACTGGCTTGGACCATATGTCATCACAGTTTCTTTTGGTACCGGTGCATATTTACTGTCAGATCCCGATGGAGAATAGCTCCCTGATCCCATCAACATTGTGCACCTCAAGAAGTTCTATCCTTGATGCCCGTTTCTGTCTGGGGGCATCCTTTGTACATACTTATTGATCCTGAAAAAAATACCAAAAACAAATTGATATATGATGTTGAAAAAATCTTAAAAAGCATAAAAAGTCCTAAAAAAAATAGAAAAAAAAATTAAAAAATGAAAAAAGATTTCAAGTGGTGAAAACCTGGAAACAGGCGCTACTTGAGGCCTTTGCACTCCTCTTTGTTAGCCTACGTCCTCGACACTGAACCTTTCCATCATATCTTGACCTTATTTGGCTTAGTCTGGAATTGGTCTTTGTCTTTGTCTAGGGGCCATAACTGTTAGCATTGGTCTTTTAGGTACGTTTGTCTCTTGGGGCATTTCAAACAGGTGTTTTTCAACACCACCTCAAACAGTGTTTTTCAACACTACCCTTGCGTCGAGTGTTTCTTAACACTTATCAAATGTCTTACCCAACAGTCTAAGTATGATGCGATATTTCTCATTTGTAGATGTGATAACCAGAGTTTGACTCTATGACCAACACACACGCACTTAAACAATCAACTCGCTTGCGATATGATGACCTTATTTTTCTTTGTGTGCTATCTATGAGGATTTCTTTGATGAGTGGTCTCTCCCTGAAAAGTTTTCGATGATGCATAGCTAGAAGACTGAGGGTATGAGAACATGTTTTATTTCTTTATCTGCTTGTGGGTATATTTTGTTGATCCTAACTATCATGAGCATTTATGCTGGTCTTACTTGACACTATGGATTGACAAGGTATTATCCTTGACTGTTTTATGTGAGTACATGCTTCTAGTTATCCTGACTTTCATGTGTCTTGATACAAGCATAATCTCGCCATATCAAACTTAGGTAATCTCACTGCATTAGCCATCTTGACCTACATGTCTTTGATGCCTAGGTGAGATTCCCACATTTCTATCTGATAAAGATCATATTCATATCCACATAGTTATGCTAGTGTGCATTGTATGATCTTACGACGCTACCAATAATGCTCGATGATGTTAATTAGATATCTATAAGTGTTGTGACCTTGCAAGTCAACCACTTTCATCGTAGCTTGCATTTTTAGGGTCATGATAGTCTAGTTTTGCATTTTTTGCATATGGAGAGAGCTCTCCTTTTCATCTTAAGTGGACCTGTCAGTCGACTACGCTCACCTTTCCTTCTTCTTGATCATGTCTTTCACTCCTTGTCTTTTTCATCTCGAACCTATTCCTGTTCATCACAAGGGGTTAATCATATCATCATATCTATATCACAACTGTCATTTCTAGAAACATGAGTCTATACCATACACATGAGAATTAAATATACATCTATGAGAGAGAACATACATAAGCATGTACATAAGCATTTTTGAGCAAAATGACAAGACAATATACATAAACTGATACATCCATCACAAGAGAGACATAAACACATGATACAATCAAACATCCAGTAATCTCATATATACATCAGTGTCATGATACAATATACAATATGGGATCTCATAATCTGGATCAATGTCTCAAGATATGTCTAAACATCTATCAACCTAAGACCTAACCCTAGGACTCGCTACCACCCTCGTGAGGAGTTCGTGGTGGTGGAGGAGGCATGGCTCTCCTATCAAGTACCGCATCTGATACCCCTACCCTCTGAGAATATGATGGTGCTCTCTCACCCTCTGGAATGACCTGAAGGTAGAGTCTATGATAATAGGCTGCTCTCGCTGACTCCCGACGGATCTCTAGCACATCTGCCTGTGCCATCGCCTCATGGCATGCTCTCTACCCTGAGATCGACTATCTGATGATCTCGCTCCGCTCTCAGATCTAGTAGCTGCTGGTCTCTCACTGCTATAGTAATCTAGAGCTACTGCATCTCAACCTTGAGAGCCTATATCCTCGCTCTCAGCTCATCTCCACCCGCATGCTAGTCCTGCTATGCCTCTGCCTGTTGGCGATCTGGTCTCACCTCATCCTCAGGCGTCGCTGATCTTTGTCCTTGTGACCATTTCCAGCCACTTGATCCCTCTCCTCTCTCCATCCTCCTCCCTCTCCCCCTCCTGCCATCTCCTCCATCCCCTCTATCCCCTCCATCTCCTCCATCCCCCCCACCGTCTCCTCCGTCTCCTCCCTGTACTGGTGTTTGGATTAACAAGGCAGAAATAACAATTATGTGCAAATATAACTAATATCAGAAAATAATAAACCACACAGAATAGAACACAAGACACACAGATTTAACGTGGTTCACCCAATCCCTGGGCTACGTCCACCAACAACGAGTCCAATATTATTATTATCCAGTGATTACAACCTGATTACAATCCGTAATCCCTTACAGCCCAATTCTGCCGCAAGTACAAAAAAAATCATACATCGTAAAAAAATCCCTAACCCTAAGCCAAATTATACAATATTTTTTCCCGCTTTAGGGTTAGAATGAGTTATAAGTAGTCGGCCCAAATAACCGAAAAAAGTAGTCGGGAGGAAAAGTGTACAGTACTTTCCTGGATAGTACTTTCCTGATTAGTCACCACAAGCTAACAATCTCCCACTTGGTGACTGATCAGTATCCACACTATACTAAAAAACCTCCCACTTGGAGACTGATCCTGTAGCAATACCGCTACCCACATGAGGCTCCCACTGGATTGAACCACCTTAGACTCAGTTGTTCCTTTATGTTGTTCAGTCTAAAAGACCAACTGAAGCTGAACATGAGTTCAACTTCTCCCTTGTTACTACCTTGGTAAACATATCTGCTGGATTATCATCAGTATGAATCTTTTCCAGTCTTAACTATCCATCATCCAAAACTGATCGAATGAAATGGTACCGCAACTGTATGTGGTTTGTCTTTGAGTGCAAAGCAGAATTCTTTGCAAGATGAATGGCACTTTGGCTATTTGTATGTAGAAAATTATCCTTTTGTGGATGTCCCAATTCTTCCATGAAGAATTGAAGCCATATCATCTCCTTGGCTGCCTCTGTAGCAGCAACATACTCTGCCTCTGTAGTGGATAAAGCAACCACCTTTTGTAGTCGAGAAATCCAACTCACTGCTGTCCCACCAACAGTAAATATATAACCCGTAGTACTCCGCCTGCTATCTATATCTCCTGCCAAATCTGAGTCAACATAGCCTTGTACAGTAGTAGTAGAACCCCCAAAGTGTAAACACTTACTGGATGTGCCTCTCAAATATCTGAGAATCCATTTGACTGCATTCCAATGCTCAATACCAGGGTTACTCATATAACGGCTAACGACTCCCACTGCGTGTGCAATATCTGGCCTAGTACATACCATAGCATACATTAAGCTCCCTACAGCTGAAGCATAAGGTACCTTAGACATTTTAGTCTCTTCTTCTGGTGTCTTGGGACACATATCCTTAGTCAATTTCAAATGATCAGGCAAAGGTGTGCTGACAGCTTTGGCATTTTCCATAGAGAAACGTTGCAACACCTTCTCAATATAATCAGCCTGAGATAGAGACAATTTCCTATTTTTTCTATCTCTACAAATTTTCATACCAAGGATTTGTTTTGCTGCCCCCAAATCCTTCATAGCAAAAGATTTTGCTAACTGTTGTTTCAACCCCTTAATGTGATCCATGTTAGACCCAGCTACAAGCATATCATCAACATATAAACATAAAATAATGTAGCTGTCATCATCCAACCTCTTAAAATAAACACAATGGTCAGAATGACACCGACTATATCCATGCCCATTCATAAAAGTGTCAAATTTAATATACCATTGCCGAGGTGCTTGCTTCAAGCCATATAAACTTTTCTGCAATCTGCACACCAAATTCTCCTTACCCTTGACCTCAAATCCTTGTGGCTGAACCATATATATTTCTTCATCCAAATCACCATGAAGAAAGGCTGTTTTAACATCAAGCTGCTCTAAATGCAAATCTTCAGTAGCCACAATACTTAAAACAGTACGAATAGAAGTCATTTTAACAACTGGAGAAAATATCTCATCAAAATCAATACCATGTTTCTGTGCAAATCCTTTTACAACTAATCTGGCTTTAAATCTTTTCGTACCTCCATCCTCTTCTTTGATCCTGTAAACCCATTTATTCTGTAAAGCCCTTTTACCTGCAGGTAACTTACATAAATCCCATGTCTGATTTTTCAGCAAAGAGTCCATTTCATCTGTCATTGCAGACTCCCACTGAAGCTTTGTATCCACCTGCACAGCTTCATTATAACATTCAGGTTCACCAGCATCTGTTAACAGAATAGAATACAAAGATGGAGAAAATCTTTCTGGAGGTCTACTTAGCCTTGTTGACCGTCTAACACTCACTGGGGTGTGTGGTATTTGTTGTTGCTGTTGTTGCGGAGCATAAGGAACTACTGGAACATGAACTTGTGGAGTATCATCTAGTACTACATAGTCATTTTCTTTCTTCTCATGCTGCAGCAACAGATCTTTGTACAATACTTTCTCATTGAATATGACATCCCCGCTTCTTACAATTTTATGATTTTCAAAATCCCAAAGCCTATAACCAAATTCATCAATGCCATACCCAACAAATACACATTTCTTTGACTTAGCTTCCATCTTGGTTCTATTTTCAGAATCTATAAGTGCAAAAGCTTCACAACCAAAAGTTTTGAGAAAAGAATAACTCACCTTCTTACCACTCCATGCTTCTTCTGGAATACCACAGTCCAAAGGAGTAGAGGGGCCTCTATTGATTAAATAAACAATAGTGTTCACTGCCTCTGCCCACATATTTTTGGGCAGCCTAGCATGCAACCTCATACTCCTTGCACGCTCCATTATTGTCCTGTTCATGCGTTCAGCCACTCCATTTTCTTGTGGAGTCCTTGGTACAGTTTTCTGCCTACGAATACCATTAGAGGAACAATATTCTTCAAATTCTGTGCTGCAATACTCACCACCATTATCAGATCTGAGACATTTTAACTTTTTACCAGTCTCATTCTCAACCAAGCATTTCCATTTCTTAAAAGTTTGAAATACATCAGATTTCTGTCTAAGGAAATAAATCCATACTTTTCTTGTTGCATCATCTATAAATGTAACATAATACAGAGAGCCACCAAGGGAAGATACCTGAGCTGGTCCCCATACATCTGTATGCACAAGCTCTAATCTCTCATTTTTCTTTTCCTTCCCACTCTTCACAAAACTAACTCTCTTTTGTTTTCCATAAACACAACTTTCACAGAAATCCATATTGACACATTTCAGACCAGGTAAAACTTTCTTTGAATGAAGTAATTTCATACCTTTTTCACTCATGTGCCCAAGTCTGTTGTGCCACAGTGCTGTGTCAGAATCTACAGCAATAGTTTGATGTTCTTCCTGCTCAACTGCAGCCACTGTTCCTGAACATTCATTATCTTCTGAAACAATTAAAGTAGAAGGAACAGTATGACCTGTACAAAGATATAAGGTGCCTACTTTCACACCTTTTGCTACTACTAAGGAACCTTTTGAAACCTTCCAATTTTTATCATTAAAAGTAACTGTGCAACCCTCATCACCCAGTTGCCCTGCTGAAATTAAATTCCTACTCAGCCTTGGAACATGTCTTACCTCTTGTAGTAGCCAATGATTCCCATTCTGCAACTTAATCTTAATTTTTCCCTTTCCAACAATCTGACAGGGTTCATTATCTCCCAAATAAACTAGCCCAAAATCCCCTTAGACATAATCAACAAAATAACTTCTATGGGGTGTAGCATGAAATGAAGCCCCAGAATCTAAAACCCATGAATCATCAATACTTTCTAAGGACAAGAGCAAAGCATCCTCCTCAGATTTGTTACTTACCACATTTGCCTCCTTGTTTCCATCATTTTTGTCTCCTTGATCTTTCTTCCGAGACCAACAATCTTTCTTCTTATGACCTGGTTTTCCACAGTACCAGCAATCATTTGGCCCTTTAGATTCGGACCTCTTTCCCTTTGATTTTCCTCTTGATTTCCCACGATTTCCAGAGTTGTTTCCTCTATCTCTTGTTCTGCCTCTGCTTTCTGTGTTCAATACACTACCCGATGTGGATGCCCCTGAGCTTTTCCTACGAATTTCTTCACTCAATATAACACCAATAACATCATCATACTTTAGGGTATTAGAACCAGAAACAGAATTACTAACAGCCATTACCAAGCCATTCCAGCTTTCTGGCAAAGAACACAAAATCAAGAGAGCCCTAACCTCTTCATCAAAAGTAATTTTAACTGAGGTTAATTGACTTGTAACTGTATTAAACTCATTCAAATGATCAGTAACTGATCCACCTTCTACCATTTTCATATTAAATAAACGCTTCATAAGAAATACCTTGTTTGAAGCTGAAGGCTTTTCATACAACTTCGCTAGGGTTTCCATCAGATCTTTAGCTGTCTTTGCTTCAGTAATATTGAATGCCACTGATTGTGCCAGGCATAGACAAATACTCCCCAGTGCCTTCCTATCCAAAATATCCCAATCCTCCTGAGACATTGATTGCTCTTTCTTGGCTACTCCCTCTAATGGTCGCCATAGATCCTTCTGATAGAGATAATCCTCCATTTGCATCTTCCATAACTGGAAGTTCTGCCCATTAAACTTATCAACCTTCAGCCTACCCTCTTCTGCCATTTCTCCCACTTAACCGAGAGACTCTCCCACTAACTCGTGAGACCTGCTTCCGAGAATAGATGAAAGAACGACTAAAATAACCTCGCTCTGATACCACTTGTTTGGATTAACAAGGCAGAAATAACAATTATGTGCAAATATAACTAATATCAGAAAATAATAAACCACACAGAATAGAACACAAGACACACAGATTTAACGTGGTTCACCCAATCCCTGGGCTACGTCCACCAACAGCGAGTCCAATATTATTATTATCCAATGATTACAACCTGATTACAATCCGTAATCCCTTACAGCCCAATTCTGCCGCAAGTACAAAAAAAATCATACATCGTAAAAAAATCCCTAACCCTAAGCCAAATTATACAGTACTTTCCTGGATAGTACTTTCCTGATTAGTCACCACAAGCTAACAACTGGTACCTGTGTATCTGGTATCATAAACTGAGGGAATGGCACCCTTCACCACTCTACCCTGTATGCTACATCGGCCCCCGCATCTGCCACATCTGGGAAGTACTCCCAAGGCTCGCTCCTGATACTCACTATCTTTACAACAGCCTGCTGATAGTCTAACATGGGTAGCCACCCATGACCCTCCTCATCCCTAGCCCTGACATATGTCGTAGTCTCTGTCGAGACTCGCTGCTGCCTCCCAAACTACCGCCACACTCGAGTGATACAAAATCTCTCCACTATCTCGGCATATCAACCTACTAGTGGCCGAGTGCACATCATGTAGCTCAGCTCATCGGCTGCATCTCCCCAGACCTCCACCTCCCTGTATGGCCTCCATGTGAAAGAGGCTATCTCATCTAGGATCCTCCTATAATATGTCACATCCCCAGTATGGGCATGTGATATGAATCTTAGGTACCTATATATAAAGGGGTACCTCCTCTCCCTCGGCTAAACTCTGGGGTGCACCATAGCGATTTGCTCCCAAGCCCACACCTGTGCCAAGATGGCACCGCAAGCCCAAGTCCGACCATCCCTGTATACGATCTCATGTAGCTCGTGATACATCTCTGCCAATATGGCAGGACCCCATGCCATCCGATGAGGTCTGCCTACCAAATCCACTAGTAATCTCACCCATCCAAGTGGGAAACCCTTCTGACTGCGGTCAGTCATCAGGATCTACGAAATGATAAACACCACTATGCATGGCACTGGATAATCTCTGCCAAAGTCATCTATCAGCCTCTCCCAGCTGACATGCCTATCTAGGATCGTAACATCATGGAACATCTCCTGGATCAGTCGGCGCCCCTTAGTGGCATCCTGATCATAGTACACCTGTGCCAACAAACAAATCATGTCAGTTTTCATCATATGGAAACATTACATTTATGATTATATCTCAAAACATGATTATACTCACAGGCTCGCCATGACATGGCACTCGTAGGATCCTGTAGACATCCTCCAGAGTAATGGATGCCTCTTCGGTAGGTAGGTGGAAGGTGTTGTGCTCACTATGCCATCTCTCGGCAAGAGCAGTCAACAATCCATGGTCAGCTCTGATATATGGGAATCTCAACAAATACCGAAATCCCATGGCCTTGATATCAGCATTGCCCGGATCATCCAGATCTCGGACACACTGCAACCCAGTCACCTTCGGCGCTCTGATGATCAACACTGAAAAGACCTCCTGCAAGCCAAAAATCAAGCTAGTTGTTAGCACATATCATGATGGATGTCTAAAAAATTAGCATAAAACATCTCTAAAATGTAACATTGTTTGGACCCATGTCATTTTTGCTCAAAAATGCGTCAAATATCAAATTTCTAACTTGGGCGATACTATTTTTTGGAGAAGTATCACGCGATACTTCTCCCTATAGCGGGGCGATATACCTTAGGCCACGCGATACTTCACTCGGTATCGTGCTATCTTTCATCCAGTATCATGCGACACTGGTGCCTATGGTCGCGTGATACTTTGGGGACCCGTGAAGTATCACGCGATACTTCTCCCCAAAGGGCGCGATACTTCTAAAGTATCGCACGATAGTTCGCTCAACTTGAAAAATTTGAAATTTTAAAAATTTGAAAAATGTGCTAAAAAGGTATTAAATGCGAAAAATGACTCAAAAAGCTCGAGTTTTTTGAAAACATACCGAGGCAGGATAGTGTGGTGGCCGGTTGTGCAATCGGGCGCGATCGAATCGATGCTTGTGGACGGGAACTCCTGCTTGTTGGGCCATTTTCTCTCTCTAAAGCTCTCAAAATTCTCAAATCACTAAAAGACAAATGACTTTGAAAATGACATTTTGACCCCTTTTATAGCATTTTGACTTTTTGACCTAATTTTCAGAACACCTCATAATTGTGTGAAAATTGCACCCCTAGCTAATTTCGATGTCCTGGATCCATTTTCGAACTCAAAATCAAAATCTGAGGTCATCTTGATAGTCAAAATCATATTTTAATTTTCCCCTTCTTCTGAGCAGTTGACTAACCTTTTGAGGCATAATACAATTTTTGATGGACTTTCTTCCTTCCATGTCTCTCAATTTTCTAGTCTTTCATTTCGTCCTATCTCTTTTCTTCTAGCTCATCGCTAGGGCATGTTTCATTGCCTAATGGTTATCCTATTATCATTTACATCCGATTATGATTTCATTCTGATTTGATCAACTCTTTATCGATTTGCTGTCTCTCCTCTACCTGATTTTGATTTTGATTCCGAGGGGGTAGTACCTATGGGATTCTCATCCCTGATTTTCTTGATTCAGACATCTTTTGTGAGCTTTTGCTCAAATTTGAGATTCTTATCTCTTACTTTGAATGTGATCCCGAATCAACCTCATGTTCAAAGGCCTTTGTCTATGTTTGTCCGGATGTGATCCCGAATCGACCTCACATCTGAGTTGTTTTGTGATCCCAGATCGATCTCACATTTCAATTCTTCTTTGACTGCATGTGTTCCCAAATCGATCACACATTAGTCAAAGAGGGGCAAATGTATGCACCCTAAAATGGTCACCTAGACTTTGGGCCCCATTTATTTGATTTATCAATCCTGAATCATTTTTATCAATAATCAATATTTTCAACAATATCAATCTCTTGATCAAGTCTTAATTTCGATCATATATTGGATTTTTATCCTTGGGCTAATCATTTATCTTAAGTCTTTATTTGATTAAAAAGAATATTTCCTCCCCTTTTGATTAAATAAAAAGCCCACCTTTTCCTCCTATCCTAAGTTGCACAAAAAGCATTATTCCTATTTTACAAAAGGAAAAAAAGCACTTTTTGTCTCACATGAGGCTCAAAAGTCAACACTTCACTCTCATTGGAAGATACTTGTGCACATAGATTGCTCCTCTTTCAACCTCCACCGCCGATTAAGACTTTTTGCCTCTTAATCTCAATGGTCCATTCCTTTGCATTTCTTATAAAAGGAAAACTCTCTCCTCCATTTGGATACCATATGTTTTTATGCTAATGTTATGCTGCAGGTTTTAGGTGCATTTAGAGCTTTTGAAGATATTGAAGACTTGCTTCATTTCATTACATCATTTAGTTGCATATTTCCTTTGCTTAGTTTGCATGATCATGGCATATTAGCTTAGTTTCTTTTTATGCAATAGATTTAACTCACATAGCTTAAATAGGAAGGCTTTGTAACACTTGTTATTTCCTTTCATAGATTAGTTGCATTGTACTTTCCTTTCATAGTTTAGATTGCATTCTCATTTAGATTTGCATTTCATTGCATATTTGATTCTTGGAGATATTGGCATTGTTGCCCTTGTCTTCATTTGAATCTCTCATTGTATGGTTGACTAGCAAGGTCACAAGCTTGTAGCTCTAACTGAGAGCAAATACTTCATAGCCCCTTGCAACTCCATGCATAAAGAGCTATGAGCCACTTTGTGAGGCCTCATTCTTGAGCAAACTTGCATGTAATGGTTTATAGAAGTGCACCATTTTAGTGTGTACATGTATGAATCAACAATGGTTGATGACACCCTCTCTCTGGTGTGCATTCACAGTTGGAATGCCTCAAAGTATTCGGTCATTACTTTACCAAACTGGTTTCCCAGTTGGTTGGCCATTTCTCTTATCTGGTGCATAACCAGCTAATTGGTTCCTCATGTCACCTTTCTAATTCTTGGGAAGAAATTTGAGTAGCAGAAGTAAATGCATACCAGTAGAGTCCCATACTTCATGGATTTCTTCTTTACAATGCCAAGCTTCTTCATATTTTTGAATATCTATCCTCGAAGCATTAAGAAGATATCGTATTGAGCATTGTCATGCATAATCCAGTGACTAACAGTAATGGCTCCTCTTGATATGCTATTTAGGTTACTGGATTGATATATTTTGTAACCTATCACAACAGATGCAAACCAAACTCCTTCATCTTCAATGTCGTTCACGGTCATAAGTCAACCATCAGATTTTGACTTTGTTAGTTTAATGACGATAACATTGGCGATAGTTCTTATGGTTAATGCTTCCCTTTTTTCACTATATCTAGTTACTCTATGCAGGTCTTCCTTCATGATTTGATTGCATACTCCTTTTTTAATCCAGAAACCCAGTTCATGAAGATGACTAAGAACCAATCGAATGTAGTTGGGTCGGAAGACGGTCAGATAAAAGACTCTGTTGATTAGTCCTAATGAAACCAACTTCATTTATTTATTAGGAAGTCTCCCATCTTTGAAAAGTGAGAGGTACTTGCTTTGGATGTAGGTCTCACCTAGTTCTTCTTGCTTGGCGTGAATGATGGTCGTGACATCTTTAGTCATGAGAACTCTATTTGGCACAAATGATAACACACCTCCCATGTCATTCTTCCTATTTTGAACTACCATAATATCATAACCAAGTTGGTCGACTTGGTTTCCCTTGATCATCTTGACAATGGAGGATAAAGATGCCATTTCTTGATAACTAGTTTACATAGAAAGTTGTTTGATCGGTATTACAGACAATATGTTTTGATGATCAAAGCATGAGAATATTACTCAAGCATAAGAAATTGTTAATCACAAAAATCGCAAAGTAAAAGTAAATGAGTAATTCTCCTTTCTTTATATAGAGTTGGGGCATAACGGTAATTACCAAATGGTAACTATTCGTTTAATGGCTACAACATTAATTGCCTTACCTAACCTTTCTTTCCATTTTGCTAATTGGTATTTAGGCTTTTTTGGTTTGAGAAAACCCCAGTTGATCAACTCTTACTTGTCCAGTCTTTCTTGTAGACTGAGTGAATTTAATACTCACCAGTCCTACTGGGAATGGTAGATGGACTACCGGTTCCCTCTAAGCCTTATAGGCTTAGTTTGCTGAAGAGACATCACCATTTGCGGATGATGATCTTCCCTCTATCTTCTCCTCAATGAAGCTCTTTGATTCCTTCTCGAACCAAATCTACTTGACTTATTTCTTGGTCTTCTTTCCTTTGTTATTCTCATTTGAAGATGAGGTCTTTTCCATCGATTTGACCGATCCTTTTCTCTTGTTCATTGACTAGTTGCTGCAATCTTTAGCTAGGTGTCCAAATTTTTTGCAGGTGTAATAGACTATCCTGGTTGCCTTCCATGGATTCACCCTTCTTTTATTGGTTGATTTGCACCAGGAGTCATTGTGATTGTGCATGCCATAGTTAGCATAGTTGGTTGTGCTTTGGTTCTTATTCCTTTTGGCAAATACCAATCTAGGTGGGGATCTGAATGCCATAGTCTTGGATCTACATTCATCAGGTTTGTGTCCAAACTTGTTGCATGCGTAGCAATAGCCCTTAAAGCTTCCCCTACTTCCACTGGACACACTTGTGGGTCTAGACCAACAGTCATTAGTCTTGTGGCCATGTTTGCAATAGTTTATGCAGTAACTGTTAGTTGGCTTTACCGGTGCATTTTTGTAGTTGCTTGTTTTATGGCCCAGTTTTTCATAGTATTTGCAAGAAGTGTTGAAGGACTTTTTATGCTTTTGTTCTTCTAGTTTCTTCTTTTCCTTCTTGCTTTTGTTGGCTCCTGATGACTCACGAATCTCCTCAGTGTCTTGACCGATGAACCCAAGTCCAATAGGATATTTGTGCTTTCTTTGAGCTTTGAGTTGCTCATCAAGCTTGACCGAGCTCTTGTTGTATCTCCTTAGGGTTCCATTCCTTTCTTCAAGTTCTTTCATCTACCCCTTGAGTTGATACAAATCTATTGCCAGCCTTTTGCATGCATCATCTCTATCATGCCAACCCTTTTACATGTTGGCATTTTCTTGAGTGGCAATTTGCACGTCTTCTTGAAGTTGTAGAAAGACAAGATCATTTTCTCTTACCACTTCCTCTACAAGATTCCTTTCTCTCTTAGAAGCTATTAAAGACTTGACTGTTATGTTTCTTTCATCTTCAACTTTCCTCTTTTTCTCAATCAGTTCAGTCATCCTTAGGGCATTATCTTCCTGCTCCCTTTTTAGGTTGGAGATCTGATCGGTTAGGATTTGGTTCCTCTCCATGAGCTTAGAGAATGCCTCCTAAACTTCATTTGATCCACTCTTCCTAGAGAGTTCATCAATTGTTTCATTACTCTCACTCAACTATAGAGCCAACTCCTTCCTTTTAGCAAGAGATCTTCTTAGCCTATTCTCTAGAGAGACAATGGTGTCGTTGGCTTCCTCAAGTTGTTTCTAATACTTGTAACCCTCCATGATCTTTTTCTTAAGCGGTTAAGCTTTATGTCTTAGAGAACAAAGCTCTGATACCAATTGTTATTCCTAATCAGTTACTAAGAGGGGTTGGGGGGGGGGTGAATCAGTAAATATTATTTCTATTGCAATTTTAAACTTGTATAAATATTCTTGCAAGATAAGTAGAATGTAAACAATCATCCACAAGCATAAATAGAAATACTCAGATGAACACATCATGTATACGTGGAAACCCTTGATTAGAAGGAAAACAACCATGGTGAGACATAGCTCACAACTTCACTACTACAGTAATAAAGATGCCCTGTTAGGAGCTTACAAAGTACTTATAAGAGTGCTACTCGGTTAAGGGATTTGGTAGAAGATCGGTTAAGACCTTAACTCTGTTAGGAGATGCCTTTTTAGAGGAATTTCAACATCAATAAAGATGTTACCCAATTAAAGGATTTTTACAAAGAACCTATTAGGGTTCACCCTGAGAGAGGGATTTCAATATGCTTTCACAATACAAAAGCAATGATCTCAACTTGACACTGTGCTTGATTAGATCATACTTGTAGATCTTCCTATTATGGCTGGCTGTTGATCCTTTCTACCTTTCACCTCTATGACTATAGCTTTTCTCAGAAGATAACTCTCTCCTACTCTCTATAATCAACAACACTTTTCTTGCGTCTTATGACCTACATTTATGCAAAATTTCAACTTAATGAAATCCTAACTCATAGAATCACCAGGCTGTAAACTCGTCCATAAATCATGCAACAAAGAAAAAGCTTTGCATTCTGATCTTGATTTTACCTTGAAACATCCACGTAGAAATAAAACTAACCCCTGTTAAAAAGCTAACTTCAGTTCAAAACGGTGGATGCTCCACATTTACTGGTGCAGATAGACATGTTGTTGACCGGTATTAATCTTATACCCAGTCCATATCATTAGACTCTTATCCTCGGTTCATTTCCTTTTCTACTTGGTCTACCAGTGCATCTCCTCTATTTAGTCTACCGGTGTATACACTTTGTTATAGTCTACCAGTACCTATAAATTAATATGAGTGATCTTCCGGTGTACCTATACTGATGGGAATGGTGTTTGCATCTAATATTCACTAATGACAACTTAAATTGCTAACAGATAAAAAAAGGAAAAAGGACCTAGCAGAAACTATCCTAGGGTATCTAAAAGATGGCATTAATATGCCTTATCATTTTCCCCCTACAAAGACTAGTGTCAATCCTCAGGCACTAAGCCATTCTAGATCTTTGAGAGCACCTTGAGATCCCCTTCCTGAGTCTCATCACTCATAGAGTTGCACACACGCCAGTAGAATCTACTTGTCTTCTCTATTTTCATACCTCGACTCATCTCTAACTGCTCTCTAACTGTTCATCCACCTCATTGTCCACACAATTGTATAATGGCCATAAGAGAAGAGGAGACTGGAAGGTAAGAGGTAACCATCTCTCAAATCATGGTTATCATCCCAATTGTATATACCATTGAACTCATTGCATTGCAAATCGAAGATTGATGAGACTATGAGGCTCTGCCTTCTTTAATTCCATTGTTAACCTACCCCATCTTTGTCATAGTCCTTCTATTTCCCTGTGCCCTTATGCTAATGAGAGTCTCTCAAACTCTGCAAAAACCTATTCTTGGTTGCCTAGGATCCTCCTGTGTTTTGAGTCGTAGAATCCATAGACTATTTTCATCCAATCATAGTATAACCTATGGGGTGAGCCACTTTATGGACGTGGGGAAAGTGTGATTGATTTCTCAACTCCCCTATATTTTCTTAGCTATTCCCCATATTTTATTTCATTTCTCACCCAAGAAAGAAGAGCAGACAGGTGAATATCATCAACAAATAGCAGAGGGTTCCAATTGGTATTGGAGGGAACAACATGATTGTGTAAGTAAAGCTCACATAGGAGGTTCCTAATACAGTCTGGTGATGCTTCATATGCAGCTACAAATTCCTGGGGTGAGCTTATGTCTATGTTTAAGTCTCTAAGGACCCTCATTATTTTAAACATTAAAACCCGATCTTTTAAACACAAGGCATAGACCCTAGGAGGTGGTCTGCATTCTATTAGTTTAGGAATTATCTATGTGGCTGAATCTAATTTACCTTGCAAAAGTTGAATTTCCTGTTGTTTTATTCTTATTTCCTTTTTTAGTCTATCCCTTTCTAGGTCCCATGTTGACTTTTCATATTGCATTTGTATAAAATAGTTAATGGAGAGGGAGTGGATTGTTACCTTTTCTTGGTTTCTTGGTGGAACCTGCTATGTTGCTACCTCTTCTTGGTTTCTAGGTGGAACCTTATTTTTTTATACTAGGAAATCATTCTCTTGAATTTCTTCTCGCTAAGAAGAAGGCACATTGGTGGTTTCTTTTTTCTCTACTTCTTTGTGCTTTATTTCCTTGTCTGGAATCTCAGCTGCAGGATCCTCTTCCATCACGTCATGACACCTTGTGAATGAGTTGTCTACTTGTGGTTGTTCCTCCATGGGTTGCTCAATAGGAACATCAAGGGTAGAACCATTCATCACATGTGAGTCCTTTTCTATTTGTTTTGTGTTCAAATGAACACTTCACCATGGTGGGGCGTCAACTAGTGTTGTAGGATACTTCTACGAGGTCTTTTTCTTTGTGAAAAGAGTGGCTGTAGGAGGAACAAGGGTGTCATCCATAACATTCTCGACCATTTTTTATTTTCCCTTTTCTTTCTTTTGGGCACTCTGCTCTACCCTTGGAATCTGGAAATATGAGGGAACCTCAGTTTCATCACCCCCTAGGTTAGGATTTGGATTATCGGATGCCACATTTTCTTTATCAGCTCCCAAAGTAGAAGGATTTTTGTGAGACTCTTCTAGAATAGAAGGCTCAACATTTTCAAGAATGGCCTCATCAAGGATATTTCTCTGCTCTTCTTGAATTATGGGTTGTGGCTCTTCATCGTGTAATTATACATGGGGTGTTGTGATAAACTCATCCCAGGTCATGGAAGAGGTATCTCATAGAGACCTTTCCACCTAGAGTCTTATCAACCCATGGCGGGTGACAACATTTTGCCTTCCCTTCTTGGCTTCCTTAGGACTTGAATTCAATAGGGAATAAAGAAAATTGGGTACATTTACTAGGTGACCATATCACAAATGACTCAAAAGCTTAAAATGTATGACATGCAAGAAAGAAAATCACCCCTCACAGGTAATGTACCTTATAATATGAATTGCTAATTGAGGGTACTCACTTGGAAGAGATGTTCTTTTGGCACTTTGTTTACTGCATTCTAGTCTAGTGTCTGTGGGTAGAGAAAAAATTTAGCTCGGGCCGTTCACGCATCGTGCCCATGTGGAAAGGCTTCTCCAGTTGTAGGAAGTCCATAAACTTTTGCAATTCATGCTTCATAAGCCTCTACTTGCAATCCTTTCACGTAGGCAGCCCCATTGTTGTAGGTCCACAAAAATTCTAGTGCTACGGCCTCATCATAACCACATAACCTTGCAAAATATGTAAGCCATCCTACCCAGTTGAAAACTTGGACGCTAGCCTGATCTTGCAACATGGATGTATGATTTTTTGGCTCATGTCATATGGGTTGCCCACCCATTTTGTTGCTGATAAATTTTGTAACCTTAAAAACTCCTAATCCTTTCAATTCCAACTATCTTCCTAACAATTATGCCCTCTATTCTATCTCGTATTATGTTGAACCAAGGCTGGATGATCAACTCGTTGGGCTTCCTAGTTCATTTAATGGGTAGTCTGGACAAATGGTGGAGGTATTTTGTAATTTTTTAAAAGACTGGATCTAGAATTTTTGATTTTAAAAATAAGGTTATAGGGAATTTTGTATGCAGGGGGTTGTTAAATCAATTGGTCGAAATGATTACGTAGTACAACCTTGCAAATTAATAATGGCAGATTTAAGCAAGGGTATTTATTGCAACACACAACTGAATGAACTATTTATTACAACACACAACTAAACAGACTGCCCCCCATGAAAAATGAGGCAGGTGTCCCCACATGCTTGGTTTGTAAGTACATCAGTACTTAGATGAATCACTAAAATTATTTACAATGTAATTGATTATGATGTCAAATTAAGTAAAAAACATTTTAAACAATAAATGAATGCATACCTAGGAATATAAAAACCTTTAAATGCCCAAATCTAGAAAGATCGAGTGACATGGGCCGATCAAAAAGTAATATCTAGCATAATGATGATGTGATGGATGAATGAATATGGCAGAAAAAGGTGATGGGATGTGATGTGATGGCTGCTTTATTATGGAAAAAGATAGTTTCATGGGAAATAAATTTTTTTATTATGGTTGCATTTGTCTAGAGTCAAAGAGATGACCGGAGAAAGTAATTACTATGTTTGGCTACAAGAGAGTCTTCAGCTGGAGGAGGTCCATCAGCTATAGGAGGTCCATCAGCTGTAGGAGGTTCTTTGGTTACAGGAGATCCATCAGCTGCAAGAGGTTCATCAGCTACAGGATATTTATTAGGTGTAGGGGGTTCAGCTGGGATAAGAGAAATCTCAAACTGTCGCAGGAAGTCAACCTTTGTTTCTGTCTTATGGTATAGATGAAGTCTGTGTCTATTCACCAACAACTTGAAATGTAAAGAGTCGATGGTGGATAACTGAACTGCACCATTAGCATAAACATGTTTAATTTCATAGGGGCTAAGCCATCTTATAGTGAGCTTACCTTGTGTCTCCTGAAATCTGGAGTCATACAAAAGAGCCCAGTCACCAGGAACAAACCATCTATTCATGATATGTGAATCATGCCACTTTTTGCAATATAATTAAACCATCTCTATTTTCTGCAGGGCTACTTTTCGCATTTCATGTAGATGGTTGAGCTGCAAGATCCTATCACGTTATGTTGTAGGAAGATCAATGTTGAGCTATAGTGTTGTACATAAGGTTTTATGCTCAAACTCAATGGGCATTACAACGTTCTTCCCATAAACCAATTAAAAAGGAGTGAAACCAGTTGTTGTCTTCCATGTGATTCTATATGCCCAGACTGCTTCTTGTAATCTGGTGCTCCATTCCTTTTTATGTATCTACACTATTTTGGTCAAGATTGCCTCTATTTCCCCATTAGTGATTTTTGTTTGACCATTCGCATGTGGATGATATGGACTTAATTTTTTGTGATCAATATTGTACTCATTCATTAGGGCAGTGATAAATGTTGAGGTAAATTGAGCACCTTGATTAGTGACCAATTCTCTGTGTACACCATAATGTGTAAAGATTTCCCCATATAGAAACTCAGCTACCTTGTTATCCTAAGCATGCTTCATGGCTCACACCTCCACCCATTTTGTCATGTAGTCAGTGCATACAAGGATATATGATTTTTTGTTAGATGAAGGACTGATGGGTCCAACAAAATCCAACCCCCATTTATCAAATGGAGTGACCACCACTTGAGGAAAGAGAGACATTACATCAAACTCAGTTGCCCCATTTGTTGGCATCGATCACACTTCCTAGTGTAGTTGACCGAAACCAAATAGTTAGCAATGTCAACATACCAGGGGGTTTTAGCTGAAATGGAGAATAGGTGGTCATCAGGAAAGGTGTCATCGATTATATGAGGTTCATCCACATTCTAAAATCTTAAGAGGAAATCAAAAACTACATTGGACTTGCCTGGCTTATCCACTATTGTGATATCAAATTCCTGCAACAGGAGAAGCCATCAGGCCAACCTTCCTGTGATAGTAGGTTTTTTAGCCAAATATTTTATGGTTGCATGATCAATATGCATGAATATTTGATAGCTAGTGATGTAATGGAAAAATTTGTTCAGAGTATAAATAATAGCCCGAAGTTCCTTCTCCATGACTGTATAGTTCAACTCTGCTCCTTGTAGATTTTTGTTGATAAAATAAATGGCATGTTCTACCATACCTTCCTTCTCTCCAAGAATAACTCCTACTGCATGGTTTGTGGCATCGGTGTGAATAGGGAATGGAAAATCCCAATTAGGACCCTGTAGTATATGAGCCTGAGTCAGGATAGACTTCAGTTGTAGGAAGGCTTTATCACAACTAGGTGTCCATAAGAATTTTGAATCCTTGGTGAGAAAATAATACAGGGGACTAGACATTTTGTTGAAGTCTTTAATGAATCACCTATAGTAGCCAGCATGTCCAAGAAAACTTTTGACATTTTTTGCTTGGTTGGCGTGGGCAGATTCTGAATAACTTCAATTTTGGCATGATCCACTTGGATGCCAACAACATATATATAATGACCCAATACTACTCCTTCTTGCATCATCATGAAGCACTTTTCACTATTCAAAGATAGGTTGTGTCCTTCACACCTTGTAAGAACTTTGCCTAGGTTTTTCAAAGCCTCCTCATAAGTTTCTCCATATGTTGTAAAGCCATACATATAGATTTCCCTACAATCATGAGAGATATCAACAAAAATGTTGATAACTACCCTCTAGAAAGTTTGTAGAGCATTATAGAGGCCAAAAGGAAAAATTGAGTAGGCAAAATTTCCCCATGGGCAGGTGAATGTGGTCTTTTCCTGGTCCTCAGGAAGAATCCTAATTTGGTTGTATCCATTGTACCCATCTAGGAACAAAAAATACTTCTTGACTGCTAAGGAGTCTAAGGCTTGGTCAATGAATGGAAGGGGGAAGTGATCCTTCTTAGTGGAATTGTTAAGTTCTCTGTAGTCAACACACACCCTCCACTTATCTCCTTTCTTGGGAACTATGACTAATGGAGAAACCCACTGGCTATCTAAGATTGGATATATAAAACCAGCATTGAGTAGTTTTTGCAGTTCGGTCTTGACTATTTCTCTTAATGCAGGGTTAACATGCCTTTGAAACTACCTAATAGGGAGTTTGTCTTCTTTCAGGTATATCCTATGGGTACACAACTTTGGGTCTAGGCCTTTCATATTTGCATAATCCTATGGAAAAGCTATAGTATGGTCCTTTAGTAATTTAGTCAAAGATGTTTGCTGCTAAGGAGTAAGCTGGCTATTAATATTCAGACAATGACCAACAAATACCTCTAATTGCTTAGTCAATTCTATCATAGATGCATTTGTTAATGAGAACACTTGGATCTCACAGGGAAGCAATAGTGGTAGAGTTGTTTGGCTGCAGGAGAAGCCCATTGGTAATTAGGGTTCAATGGCTATAGGGAGCAGTTATGAGAGGAACAATCCAGGGAATTTGAGTTCGATCCATAATAATTATGCAAGATGTTGGTGATTACTTTATCTTCTTCATGAAGCTGCAGGAAAGGATCTCTCTTTAACATCATTAACTGAGACACTAAATTTATTACTTCACCTTCTTCTCCTATATCATGCCATATTGGTGAGGCTAATTCCATCTGAGGTTGGGCAGGTGGATACAAGACCAAAGTCTTGTTGTGTTTACCATCAGAGATGGTCCTATCCCCTGAGTAACATTTGATGTAGGCATCAACAGTTGCTAGCTAAGGTCAGCCAAGGGTAATTGGATAACCCCCTAGTGTAGCTTTGGGTGAAAGGATCATGAAATCAGCAGGGTAAGATCAGTATTCAAGGTCAACAACTATATCCTCCACCATCCCATCAGGCTTCATTGTTGAACTGTCTGCAAGTTTCAGGACAATGGGTGTAGTTCTAAGGTTGGTGATACCAAGCCATTGCATGACATCTTTAGTAATGATGTTTATAGTGACTCCAAGATCTATCAAGGCATTTTTGATAGCTGTCCCATTGATAATGACCTTGACAACGGGTCAGAATATTTTGGGATGCTAATCTTTCCTAGCATAATGTCTGCTAGTTTGCCCAAGACATGGACAGTCTGGGGATCCTTTTTCTTGCAACCAAGATTTTTGAAACAAGCTTCCTTGATAGATTTTTCGTAGGTGGGGACATCCTTGATTGCCTGGAAAAGGGGAATTTGAACACTGATGTTCTTTAGTTGATCAAGGATGTTGAAGGCTTCTTCTTTGGTAGGCTGTGGATTGCTATGTTGCAACCTTTGTGGAAAAGGATGATTGGTCTACTGGTTGTTTTCAGGTGTTGGCTTAGGGTCTGATAGAGGAGTAGAATGTTCAGCTTGGTTAGGTTCCTCAGAGGGTACTTCAGTGATAATTGGAGGTTTAGGAGTAGGTAGAGTAGTACTAGACTGCAGGTGAATATCATCAAGAGTGATGACATAAGTAGGATATTGTGTTGGGTACTGCATTGGGTTAGTAGCATACACATTTTGTTGAGGTGTAGGAGGCCTATTTTTTGGGTTTGGTTGTGGCTGTGCAAGTAATTGAGTAGGCTTGGGAGGTGGATTATTGGCTACTGGAGGTGGAAAAAGTGCTTGCTACTATGGAGGATGAAGAGGCAGTGACAAGAATCCTTGTGGCTGATTTGACCATGGTTGACCTCCTCGCCACTATGGGTTCTGATACCAATTACCTTGTGGTGGCTGCCACGCCCCTTGGGGTTGTTGCCAACTTCCTTGAGGGTTTTGCCACTGTGGATTGGGGTAATTTTCCACTGATTCTAGAAATTATTCCAAGGAGGAGTTTGATAATTAATGGGGGGTTTCCATTGATTATTAGAAAATGGACTACTGAATGTAAGTGGGTCCTAAGACATACCTTGTCTTTGCATCCATGGTGGTCAATGAGCAACGAAGAACAACTACTCATCCACTAGTTTAGTTACATTTGTGTAGTCTCCACATTAGCAACTAGTTTGCACCGATAGTCTCTCTTCTTCTATCTACAGTGGGGACATAATTCAGCCAGTATGGCCTCTACTTCCTCATGTTTCTTCTTAGCCTGCATGGTGTCCAACTGTGTGGCCATGATGTTAATGATGTATTTATTCAATTTAGACAAGAGATGTGTTATCATTGTCCTATAAGTGCCCACACCTTTTGACTTTCCCAAGGTGGATCTATATCCCCTTCCTTTCTTAACAGCAGCTCTAGAGTACTTAAGGTGTATCCTTCTAATAGCATCCAATGAAGATTGGGTGATATCACCTCTAGCCATTAGGTCCAGTGCCTTCATGCATCCATCATGGATGCCTCACAAAAAGAGCATCTTTTGGGATTCCTCATTAAACTCATGTTGTGTGTTCTTTTGTAAGCTGAACATGAACTTGGAGACAATCTTCAAGATTGTCATCCTCTTTCCGTGTCATCTTAAAAATGTCATCCCCTCACATGTCATTTCCTCTACAATAGTCTTTATATTTCAACAAGAAAGCAATGTTCATTTCATCCCAATTGTGAACAACATCCTATCCTAAGCCCATGAACCAATGTAATGCAGACTCTTTAAGAGTTGTAGGAAAGAGTTTAAGCATGTGGGCATCAATGGTGTAGTCATAGCTCCTACAAAGGATATCAAACTTGAAAAGAAAGGTATTTGGGTCTTTTGTCACAAGACCATAGAATTTTGGAAGATCAGAAGAGGGTATGTTCTTGAGGTTGTTATTGCCATGCTGGTCGGAGATGGGAAAAGGAAATGTAGTGGGATTTTCCATCCTTGGTAGATTTAAAGGCTGAGGTCGAGGTGGATGTTGAGGCTGATAGATGATTAAAGGCCAAGGGTTTTCTTCTTCATCGAGATTTTTAGGATAATGGAATCTCAGATTGGCAAAATATTTAGCAAATAGATTGGCTTCAGGTCGCTCCTCGAAGAAACCAAGGAGTTCTCCTTTAGAAGATGAAGATCATGATGTGGTTTCAGGAATTTCAACAATAGCGTCAACAAACTAGCCTTCTTCTTCTAATGGGTTGTCAGGTTGATTTGGCAAGTACCTTCCTCGAGCGTCTCTTCTTCTATTATGCATGCAGCTAGTATGAAGTGATGTGGATTATTGTGCTTCTCAAGATGAAATTTATTCTACTCAAAGCGAAAAATGAAAACATAAATGAAAAAAAATCCTATGAATTACTGAGTAAGAACTAGGTTCGGCACCGTCCCCGGCAACAATGCCAAAAATGATCATTTTTTATAAAGGCTCATAAACTAGGCATTATCCAAAACTCAGGGATTATACATTTGACCGAGCTGTTTATCCTCCTTATAAAAAATCATTTACTATGTCAACCTAGGGACGTGTTACTTGAAATGGGCCAGCAAGATATATGAATTAAGTACTACTCAACCACACATTCTACAGTTGTAGGAAACAAATGCTGGAAGGAAACTATTCTATGATTGTAGGAAGTAAATGCTGGAATGGAAATTAAACTATAGCTGCAGAAAATCAAATACTGGAATGGAAATTGCAAAAGTGAAGATGCTAACAAAATATGAAGACTTTACAAACTAAGCTATAATGCTTTACTTGCTCTGCCACTTTGGCTGTAGGAAGCGATAGCTAACATGTGGCTTTGGCTGCATGAATAGTTCAACACTAATATTGAAATAACAAAAATGCAGGAAAGTGAATTTAACTAGATTAATGAATCTAACTAACTATGGATTCCTCACCAAGTGGGCCCCCTTGGATAAGTACCCAAACACTTAATTACACAAAGTTAAATCTCAATACTGCATTTTCTCATTAATTGAATAACTGAGTACATAGATGTATGAAAACTAGTAAACAACAGAATGAAACTATATTGCAACTAAACTGATAACGCCCTCCTTCTCACACAACTAAACTAAAGACAATTTTGTCCCACTATTTTGTTATCATCCAATTACTTCAACCTCTCGTTGAGACTCACTATTCAATATAAATGACCCTTACCAATATAATTCTTAAAAAACATGTTTAGTAACTTGATTATGACCTAATATAAATACTTAAATATTATTATGCTCAAGCCAACTGATTCCTTGAAATGGTTCAACCTTATTAAGTCTCTTTATGATTCCCAACACATTTTAAGACAAGTTCATCCATACAAGTATTGAAAGAAACTTCATATCAAATTGAAGAATGCATCTCTTCAACAACATTTTCACTCAATTTATTTTCTAATTGATCCTCATGTTTTCCTTCTTGGGAAAATTTTTTTTTAGGAAATTTTTTTGCTACCATGTTAGCATGTAAATTAGACATTTGATATATCCATAGACAAGATTTTCATCATCTTTAAAAATAATAATAATAATCTCAAGTGTCATGTAAACTTGATTTCCATTGGAAGCATAACACCCTGAACATGTTAGGACCCCGTAAAACACATTAATAGTCGTAGGAAATGCTAATATTTCCTAAGGGGTCCTAATGGGTTTTAAGTGGTTCTAGGACCCCTTCAAATCCATTACAACCCCTTAGAACACATTAGGATCCATTAGGACACATTAGAACCCATTAAGACATATTAGAACCCGTTAGGACCCCTTAGAACACATTAACCATTGTAGGACACACTAATGGATTCTAAGTGGTCCTAATGTATCATAATGGGTCATAATGGGTCCTAAGTGGTCCTAGGACCCCTAAGGACCCCTTAGGACACATTAGGACCCCTTAGAACACATTAACCATACTAGGACACACTAATGGGTTCTAATGTGTCCTAATGGATACTAATGTGTCCTAAGGGGTCCTAATGGATCCTAAGGATTATAACTCCTTAGGATCGACTAGGACCCTTTGGGACACATTAGAACCCATTAGGATCCCATAGAACACATTAAACATCATAGGGCACACTAATGTGTTGTAAGGGGTCCTAATGTTTCCTAATGGGTTTTAAGTGGTCCTAAGACCCCTTCAAACCTAATACAACCCCTTAGAACACATTAGGACCCATTAGGACACATTAGAACCCATTAGAACATATTAGAACCCATCATGACCCCTTAGAGAACATTAACCATTGTAGGATACACTAATGGGCTCTAAGTGGTCCTAATGTATCATAAGGGGTCATAAGGGGTCCTTAGTGGTCCTAGGACCCCTTAGAACACATTAACCATCGTAGGACACACTAATGGGTTCTAATGTGTCCTAATGGCTCCTAGGGAGTCCTATGAATCCTAAGGAGTCCCGTGACTCCTTAGGACTCATTAGGATCCCTTAAGACACACTAGGATCGATTAGGACACATTAGAACCCATTAGGACCCCATACAACATATTATCCATCATAGGACACACTAATATGTCCTAAGGGATCCTAATGTGTCATAATGTGTTGTAAGGGGTCCTAATGGGTTTTAAGTGGTTCTAGGGCCCCTTGGAACCCATTATGACCTCTTAGAACATATTAGGACCCATCATGACACATTATAACTCATTAGGACATATTAGAACCCATTAGGACCCCTTAGGACACATTAGGAACTATTAGGACACATTAGAACCCATTAGGACCCCACATAACATATTAATTGTCATACGACACACTAATGTGTCCTAATGGGTTTTAAGTGGTCCTAGGACCCCTTTAGACCCATTAAAACCCCTTAGAACACATTAATACCCATTAGGTAAAAAAGATAGAGAGAGGGAGAGTTGTGGGGAAGAGGGAGAGAGTAAGATCATGTAATATCCCCCTTCTGTAATAATTATTTAATAAATAAATTGATTAACTAATTAAAAGAACATATTATTTAATATAAATTGATTAAACACCAATGTTATTATTAAATAAATAATTATTAGATGATAGATAAATAATTATTAATAAGTAAAAAATGAATGCATTTATCAAACATATATAAATCATTGAACATATAATTATTAATTAATAAAATTAATAATTATTAACTAACAACAACTATTATTAATTAATAAATAATATAGCAAACAAAACAAAGATTAAACCATGCCGATAATTCATCTTATGCAAGTCTAAACTCGAACCCACTTTGGCAGATTACATGGAAGATAATATGACAAATAAACTATAATTTGTTAAGCCTGGGAGATGCGATCAAGAGGCACATCCCGTGTATGGTAGGGATATAAAATGGCAACAAGCAGATGAAGAAAGACACCAAGAGAAACATAGTTAGGAAACGATCAATAAGAAGTATACACAGACCAGGGAATTAAATATGATAGGTGTTCAACAAAGGGATCTATATATATTGGTAATAGTGAAATCATAATATATATACATATAGAATCAGAAATATATATGAATTAATATATACAACATTTAAATATAATAACAAAATCAGAATTCTATGGGCATATATATTTATATATATCGGAATCATATATATCTGGGGTATGTTTAGTATTCTGTTATTTAATAATGAGGATAGTTAAGATTATAAATACATTTGTTACTCATCATAAAGGAATAAGTATTGCTGGCAAGTAATCAAGCAGTAATTCTAACTGTTGAATAATATATTTAAATTCTATTATGAGTGAGAGACCCATACATGGTCTTACCTATACAGAAATAATCATAAACTCAGAAATGTATATTCAATGTTTATAATAGAATATATATATATATATATATATATATATATATATATATATATATATATATATATATATATATATATATATATATATATATATATATATATATATATATATATATATATATATATATATATATATATATATATATATATATATATATATATATATAGACATATTCTTATAATAACAATTAATATATATTTATAATGCAATCAATATATATCGTTATTGATAATCAAGATTATTTGAATATATTTATATATATATAGCACTCATAAATGAGTAAACATCTACATTGATAATATATATCTATTAATTAAAAGAGAATAAGAACAGATATATAGAACCTATTACTATTTAGCTAAGAAGGAAGACTAAAGTGTTACCAAGGAGGGGCTTGTCTAAATCCAAGCAATGGCTATCTGTCCCAAAATAAGGTGGGGGTCAATGTCCCAATAGTTTGGGCTTGGACCTGTAAACTTTGAGGGAGCCCATTGTAGTTGGTCTCTAGGCACCTTGGATAATGTTTACGCTTCCCTTCATGGAGTTAAAATAGTAATAAGGTTGGATATAAGTGTTAAAGATAACTAAATCTAATGAGATAAAATGACTAATCCTATCATGGACATTACAATCCGAACCTTAATGGAAAAATTTAGGACAAATTAGGAAAGGTCCCAATAGGGGACATTACAAATGGTATCAGAGCTATGATCCTGCCATCCTGAAGGGTAAATAGAAATTAATGAATCATTTCCTTGTCAATAAAAGGATCAGACTCTAATATACAAATCTTACTATATCAGGAAATGTTGAAGCATGAAAACATAATTAAATAAGCAACGAATATATATTCAAATATTTAATAAGTAAATATACTAGAAGTATGGCTAAGATCCTCATATTGTCTTAGTAATTAAAGAAGGCTAAAGCAATTCAAGGAATGGCGGTCTAAATCCCAAAAGGATAGTTCCCAAGATAGGGTGGGGATCAGCGACCCTCTAATCCTTGAGGGCAAAAGTCCCAAGGGAGGGCTTGGATTTGTAAACTTTGAGGGAATCTATCAAGTGGTCTCTAAGCGCCTTGGATTATATTCAGACCTCCTCTCTGCTTAGAACAAGTGATATTGGATCAAGTTTAGCAACAAGAAATATAGATAGCATGTGAAATTAAATTATTTAATAATGTGTATACTCTGTGTATGCTTTGTGTATCGACCCTCTAATCCTTGAGGGCAAAAGTCCCAAGGGAGGGCTTGGATCTGTAAACTTTGAGGGAATCTATCAAGTGGTCTCTAAGCGCCTTGGATTATATTCAGACCTCCTCTCTCCTTAGAACAAGTGATATTGGATGAAGTTTAGCAACAAGAAATATAGATAGCATGTGAAATTAAATTATTTAATAATGTGTATACTCTGTGTATGCTTTGTGTTTTCTTGCATCAATGTGTATGCTTCGTGTATTCATGCATTAGTGTGTATGCTTCGTGTATACTTCGTGTCTATATATATTCATATATTTCATATTTTCAAATAGATGTGATTCTATATTCCATTGATAGTAAGTCTCAAGGCATGAATTTATCAATATCACAGTTGTGCAACCACTAAAGTGAAAGACTTGTATAAAATGAACATTGCTTGAGGACAAGCAAATTTGGAAAGGGTGGACTGTAATATCCCCCTTTTGTAATAATTATTTAATAAATAAATTGATTAACTGATTAAAAGAACATATTATTTAATATAAATTGATTAAACACCAATGTTATTATTAAATAAATAATTATTAGATGATAGATAAATAATTATTAATAAGTAAAAAATGAATGCATATATCAAACATATATAAATCATTGAACATATAATTATTAATTAATAAAATTAATAATTATTAACTAACAACAACTATTATTAATTAATAAATAATATAGCAAACAAAACAAAGATTGAACCATGCCGATAATTCATCTTATGCAAGTCTAAACTCGAACCCACTTTGGCAGATTACATGGAAGATAATATGACAAATAAACTATAATTTGTTAAGCCTGGGAGATGCGATCAAGAGGCACATCTCGTGTATGGTAGGGATATAAAATGGCAATAAGCAGATGAAGAAAGACACCAGGAGAAACATAGATAGGAAACGATCAATAAGAAGTATACACAGACCAGGGAATTAAATACGATAGGTGTTCAACAAAGGGATCTATATATATTGGTAATAGTGAAATCAAAATATATATACATATAGAATCAGAAATATATATGAATTAATATATACAACATTTAAATATAATAACAAAATCATAATTCTATGGGCATATATATTTATATATATCGGAATCATATATATCTGGGGTATGTTCAGTATTCTGTTATTTAATAATGAGGATAGTTAATATTATAAATACATTTGTTACTCGTCATAAAGGAATAAGTATTACTGGCAAGTAATCAAGCAGTAATTCTGACTGTTGAATAATATATTTAAATTCTATTATGAGTGAGGGACCCATACATGGTCTTACCTATACATAAATAATCATAAACTCAGAAATGTATATTCAATGTTTATAATAGAATATATATATATATATATATATATATATATATATATATATATATATATATATATATATATATATATATATATATATATATATATATATATATATATATATATATATATATATATATATATATAGACATATTCTTATAATAACAATTAATATATATTTATAATGCAATCAATATATATCGTTATTGATAATCAAGATTATTTGAATATATTTATATTTATATAGCACTCATAAATGAGTAAACATCTACATTGATAATATATATCTATTAATTAAAATAGAATAAGAACAGATATATAGAACCTATTACTATTTAGCTAAGAAGGAAGACTAAAGTGTTACCAAGGAGGGGCTTGTCTAAATCCAAGCAATGGCTATCTGTCCCAAAATAAGGTGGGGGTCAGCATCCCAATAGTTTAGGCTTGGACCTGTAAACTTTGAGGGAGCCCATTGTAGTTGGTCTCTAGGCACCTTGGATAATGTTTACGCTTCCCTTCATGGAGTTAAAATAGTAATAAGGTTGGATATAAGTGTTAAAGATAACTAAATCTAATGAGATAAAATGACTAATCCTATCATGGACATTACAATCCGAACCTTAATGGAAAAATTTAAGATAAATTAGGAAAGGTCCCAATAGGGGACATTATAGATCAAGGGAAAGGGAGAGGGGGAGAGAGAGGATGAGGAATGGGATAGGGAGAGAAAGTTAGGAGGGAGGGGGAAAGATGTGTGTGTGTGTGTGTGTGTGAGAGAGAGAGAGAGAGAGAGAGAGAGAGAGAGAGAGAGAGAGAGAGAGAGAGAGAGAGAGAGAGAGAGAGAGAGAGAGAGAGGGAAGAGGGAGAGAAGGGAAATGGGGAGAGAGTGATAGAGGAGAAAATAGATATATGAAAAAGGAAAAAGGATTAAGGTTTATGGTCTAGAGAAAGAGAGAGAGGTAGGAATATTAGGAACAGAGGGGGAAGGGGGGAGAGAGGGAGAGAGAAGAGGGGAGAAAAGATAAATGATAAAACCTATAAACACTATCTATCAATCCTAAATTCCTTCTCCCTCTATCCCTCTATCCCTCTCTCCACCTCTCTCACTCTATCCCTCTTTTCCTTCTCTCTATCTTCCCTACCTCTCCATATATCCCCCCTCTTTTGCATAAAACCTAAATCCTACCTAATCTCTCTCTCTCTCTCTCTCTCTCTCTCTCTCTCTCTCTCTCTCTCTCTCTCTCCATGTACCCCTCCTTCCTCTAAACCATAATGTTTTTATATGGTGCCTAATTAGAGTAAGAAGTTAACTTTTTCCCACTTTTATCAACACAATTTCCCCCCAAATTATTAAATAGGGGTTTGGGGGAAGTGCCTCTTGTGGGGGTCGAGGGGTAGCACTCCTCATGGGGTCAAGGGGTAGGGCCCCTCACAGGGTCTAAGGGATGCTCCCTCGTAGCCAAGACCAAATTAGCACCTTCAAAACCACACTAAACTCCATGGTGCACACTATTTTATCAATGAAATTTTGGAAGTGTTTTTATTGCCAAATAAGGTGTATGACCTATAGGGTGTGCACCCTATTTAGAAGTTTTTTTACATGTTTTTATTGCCAAATAGGCTGTATGCCCTTTTAACTAAGGCTTGGTTTGCCTTGGGAATCCAACCCAAAGTCTTGGAGGATACAAATAGGCCTAAGACATGTTTTCTAACAAACATACAAAAAATTCACATTTTTTTGTGTGTGCTCCCCATCAAGTTTGCATGTGGCTCAACATTAAAAAAATAGATGACATGATGTTCTATATCTCTCTATTAGCTACCTAACCATATAATTTATTTTGAGTTCTGATTATGTTAAGCTTTTCATCTCTAATTTCTTTTGTAAGTATGCTTGATTTTTGTTAGAAACCAACATGTAGTATTTTTGGCTTAGATTTTTTGGTACATTCATCAAATTTTGAAACAAGTTACTTTTTTAGAAACCATACTCCATTGTACATGCTTTAAGAAAAGAAGAAGTTTTGATTTTTTCTTAGTTTTCAATGATTTCTAGGGGGACAACAAACAAATTTCATGTTTTTAGGATGTGTCCACTTTTGAAATTTGTAAAAAATCATACATTCATGAAAAAAAAAAACTAGTAGAAAAATTTGGGATAAACTATGTGATGTTAGCTAACTTCTCACTCAAGCGATTAAAAAAATTCAAAAAGAAGGTTAACATTTTAGGGGGAGCACACTAGACGCTATGTTATGTTTTTTCACAAAAAAAGACCACTTTTTGTGCTCCCCCTTTTCAAGGGCCTTAATCTCCATGGGTCAATGAGTTTGACTAAAAAAACCTACAAAGTTGAATCTTGATAGCAATATCACAATTTGACTTGCTGTGGAAAATATCTCCTACTTATCAATAAATTAGCAGTTTAGAAACTAGATTCAAAGTACTACAACTCTTTTTCTTGTCACATCTTAAAATTTTGAGTCTAACTATCTTCAATTTCTTGTCGAAGTTCAGAGTTTGTTGATTTCATAAAAAAAGTGGAATCTTATACCTTCTTTTTGGTCCCCCATCTTTGTGCACTTACCTTGAGTTAATCTATTTCTTTATAGGGTGGTATAAAAAATCCTTTGATGTAGGTTCAACCTTTTGAGTAATAAGGATAATGGATACAATAACTACTATTGCCAAATTTGAAGGGTATTAATTTCACACGTGTCAAATCAAAATATAATTGCTTTTGATTGAAAAAGATTTGTGGGACATGGTGAGTGGAATTGTTAGAAAACAACGAGATATAGACGAAGAACCAAAGTGGATTATTAAAGATTGTAGGGCCATGAAATTAATTGGTCTTGGTTTATTATATGTATATTTGCATCACATTGATCTATCAAATAGATCAAAAGAAATACGGGATGGGAACAACATTTTGCTTGGTTCACAAGCTTCTAGTGCCAAAATTCCCATAAAGAAGAAATTATTTGAGTTGAAGATGAAAGTGAAGGAGACAATATTGTTCAACATATAATCACATTTTGTTTTCTCCTTAATCAACTTGCAAGTGTAAACTCCAAAGCCAATGATGATGATGCCAAGGCGATCTTACTAAATAGTATGCTTTTAAGTTTTGACCATATTGTTTTTACATTGAACAAAATGAATCCCAATTTGGAAACTATAATTTCCTCTCTAATTGATAAAGGAAATAGACCTAAAAAGGGTCTTTTAGTTGTTGAGGAAAATGCTTTAGTTGCTAGGAAAAAGTCTAACATTTCAATAGTAAAAGAATTAAAATGTTAAAATTATTAGAAAATTGGACACGTGTAGATGAATTGCATTCAACGGGCTAAAGATCTCATCAATGGAAAGTTAAGGAATATAAATTTCATTGTAGTTGAAGGTGAAACACACTTTTGTGGCTTTTTAGTACATATAAATGACTCATCTAATGATGACAACTCACCTCACAGTGCAAAGATTGACGAAAGATTTATGCTTTAGAGAATATCAAAGATAATAATTAGAGGTTGGAGGCAACAAAGGTTAGAGGATATCCATCATATTGAGCTAGCTTCTGACTTAGAGATGATTCATTGCATGAGAAGCATCTTATTTGTGTCCCTGAAGAAAAGAGGGGGCTTCACATATTTTGTCCCTTCAAGAAGGAGGGGGGCTAGGATATTGTGGGTGCACTTGGTGTATTCATGGTTAGTTGGTGATTTTTCAAGCACTTGCGGAGGAATTCATCACACTTAGAGGAGATGTGGGATTTTGGAGGAAAGGTTGTCTCGCATGCAAATGTGTGGTTGGTGATTTGTACAACAAAAGAAGGATTATTTTCACAACACTTGAGGAGGCATCAGATACACTCGGAGGAGATGTGGACTTTTGGAGGAAAGGTGTCTCATGTGTAACACTAGAGGAGGCATTCGATACACCTGGGGGAATCTCAAAGGAAATGTGTCTCATTGTGCATGGGGGTGAGAACACTTTTATGTTCTCTCATGTTGTGTATTCAGTTGTAGGTTCTATGTTTGGGAGATCCAATGGTGTAGTCAATTTCGTGTTTTTTGGAGACGCTACACTGAGGAGATCCATTGATGTGGTTAGCTCAATAATTTATAGGTGGGCATGGAGGATTGATGAAGGCACTTCATCAAAGCCTTTATAAGGGTTTGGTTCAAAACCCTTGCAATGTTCTACCCTTGTTTGAATTAATGTAATAAGGGGGGGAATGTTGACGAATATTACATAGTTTGTTAGGTTTAGCTTTAGTTTAATAAATAATGTGGTTGGTTATAGTTGTTGTGAAATTGTTTAACCATCACAACTATGTGTATATTGCCTATTTAAATGACACTAAATGAATCAATAAAATGAATTGATCAATCAATTTTTTCCGTATTTATGCTTACATCAATACATAATCATCAGTGACATAAAGAGAACATATATATTCCAATTGACTTTCTACCATCATTAATCATTACCCACACTAGTCTATTACATTGGGAATTTCCCCAACTTGTAATATTCTACTTCCATCTAGAATGGATAAGAATTGCTACACTACTTTTTCCCTATTTATGCTTAGTAATAACAAATTTTCATTTTTCCATACAAATTTGAAGACATTATCAGCATGGAACCCCACTAATCTTATTTCTTGGAGACATAAGAAATCCAAGTAGGCTTTGTCTCTACAAAAGGCTCTTAATACATACTTCCTATGTGAAGATTCGAGCCCTTTCACATTCCAACTATAGATTTTGATGGTAATTTATGTGAGGGGGAAGAATTTCTCTCGTTCTTATAAAGCCTATCAAAACATTTAGGCATCTTTTTAGTCTTATCTTACATTTTTTGTAACCTTCTTTCTAGTAATGGAATTGAGGTTTTTTACTCTATCATTTAGCTTCCTCTTTTTTGAGTCCTCTGCTCCAATAGGAGACTTAAATATTGCCATATCAATATTAGTATCAAACTTGAGTATAATGGATTCATACATGAAATTACCAATTCTTTGCCAAAACCTTCTTCACTCTCTTTGATATTGGAGTCATTGACAATGTCAGTGTTTACCTCACTATGGTTGGCCAACATGACAACCTATCTTCTCTTTTCTACTTTCTCTTTTAGGGGTTCCAAGGAAATTTTTTTGGCCTTCTTGAGGACAAAAGGATTGGGGTTTTTTATACTAGACTTCATTACTATAGAGTCCATGTTGAGAGGAGTTGGATGCTTGGCTCTAATAACTTGAATATCACCCTCAACAATGGGCCCTCAAGGGAGCTTTTTAAAAAAAGATTCAATATCTAAATCTCTAGGATTAATATTGCTTAGATCAACTACCATTTATTTGGTGTTAGTCTTATTCCCTTCAACATTAACAAAATCCTACTTCAAACTAGTTTCTTGAGTAGGTTAGGATTTTCCTAATTAATAGGGGTAAGCATAAAGGCACTGGAAGGATTATATTTCAACCTAGGACAATCCTCTTCATGTGCCCATTTATTTTGTAAAGAAAACAAGCATTAAGGGAGCCCAACATTTCCAACTCATAGTTCATCAAACAATTGTCAATGTTAATATTGAGGACCCTAGAGATTTTTGTATTTTTCATTAAAGAGATAGATACCTTGCGTAAAATTATGGAAAGGTAACCCTAGATTCCTCCACTTGTACTACATTTCCAATGGGTTTCAAAATAACAGGAAAAAAATTCCACAACTCCAGTGGAAAAGTCTAGATTTCTATTCAATTAGGTGAGGATTTGGCAATGATTTCATCTCAATTTTTCTTTGACTCCTAGGGAAACACACAAAATAGTTAGTGGCTAACATTCCAATATTCTCTTTTCACTATTTTGTCTTGCATACTTTTGTTTCTAAATAAAACAATGAACAAACCTTTTTGGATCATTCTATAGAACATAAATACCCATTTTCCCTTCTAAAATAGAATCTAAACAAACAAAAAGGATTCCAATACTTCTTAATCTTGATTCCTTGACCTTTATAGATTTTAGCATATGCTCTTTGAGAGAGATAGAAGGAATTTTCTTAGAAGTTTCAGAAGGCATCTTACTTTTTCTCCATTTTTGAAGTCTCCATCTTGGAGGACACCTCCATATCTACTACCTCTAGTAGTTCCAACATCTAGAAATCCTCCTCCTCCCACCTTGGACTTGGTGGAAGTCCTTTCTCCATCAATTATAACAAATCTTGCAGAATTAGGAATTTCAACTCTCAAGAATTTGTGTTGAGGGCCACTTTGTAAGATGTTCTAACCACATTGCACATTATATTGAATACTCCCTGGCGGCCATTGCCTTTCAAATGGGTCTCATACACGAAGACTAATGGCAGAGCATTTTCCTGGAAGAATGCATGAAAATGGAGGCATCTTTTCTGCTACACACAAATTAGCCTTCAACCCTTTTCAAGCTATCACATTTATTGGCGACGGAGTTCTTGACCAAAATCAGTTATGCACTCAATATAGCTCGGCTCTCGTATAATATGTTATTTGACGAAAGTTCACAGTGAAAAAGGGATAAAAATATAAGTTGACAGTTTGGCCGAGTGGTCTAAGGCGCCAGATTTAGGCTCTGGTCCGCAAGGGCGTGGGTTCAAATCCCACAGCTGTCAAAGCGTTTTTCATTCTTGAACTTTTTTTTTGTATTCGATGCTTCTATTTTATTGTCTAATAATAATAAATAAACAAAAGCACAATTGAGTTGTCAAAGTGTTTTCATTCTTGAACTCTAATTTTTCTCTTTTGTACTCTAATTTTTTTTTGGTCTCTTTCTCGTTTATCAAAATTTAATATTATAACGAATAAAAATTAATATTTGATGCTTCTATTTTATTGAATAATAATAAATAAACAAAAGTACAATTGAGCTGTCAAAGCATTTTCATTCTTGAACTCTAATTTTTCTCTTTTGTACTCTAATTTTTTTTTTTTTTTTTTTTCTCTTTGTCGCTTATCAAAATTTAATATTCGACGATTCTATAATGAATAAAAAATTAATATTCGATGCTTCTATTTTATTGAATAATAATAATAAATAAACAAAAGCACAATTGAGTTTTGCATTAGACTATAATAAAATTGTTATTTGTGCTCAATTTGTATCTTTTGGCTACATCCAATGATCTATAAAGGATTTGGTTTATTTAATTTATGAAAGGTTTTTAAATTAAGGAGAATACAAGTTAGATAATAACATACATTAAAATGAGATGAATTTTTTTAAAATTTGTATGATGATATTGTTGATTGCAATAATTGGAAAAAATAACAAAATTTTGAGTTTGTTATAATAGTGTCGGTATGATATTTTAGTTCTTAGTTTTTTTTGCATTATGTTCATTATGTTGTTATTTCATGTCCCTTTGGGATGTCTATGAAACATCCTTAATTAATGATATGCATTCATGAGTATTGAAGTTACAATATAAATGATATGCAATCATGAATATTGAAGGTACAAATTTATATTGCAGTTCTTGAACCTTGTTTTATATAAAATGGTAAGGTTTTTAATTTGAATTTTTTTTCTTTAGAGGATTAGTTAGAGAATAGTTATTATAGTAAATTATATTAGATTTTGACATTTTTTGTTGTTGTTGTTGTTGTTGTCTAATTTAATTGCTTATAGTTATTGTTCTCTTAGGTAGTAATAATGCGCACCATGGGATTCATACAAGGGTAAAAAAGTGGTCATTTCAAAGTGTCACCTAATAACTACTTAAAGACATCCCAATAATCGTGCACTACAACCACCTTGAAAGTTGCCAACACAACGCTTAAGTTTGCAAATTCTAACTTGTCGGATACAAGTGGGCAATTTTTTTGGTTCTCTAAAGTTAGTAATTAGGAGGTTGGGTGAGTAAGGAGCATAAAATTATTCAAACATAGTCTTGGCTTATGCGTACCAATAAAGTTGCACAACTCCAGAGTCTACAAATTCTAATTAGTTGAGATATATATGGGCACCTATTAGTACATGTAAAATTTATTAACAATCTTTTTAAGAAAAGGGTTTCTACAATCCATAATTATATGATTTGGGCTTTTTTTGGTTTTGATTTTGTATCCATTTTTACTAATGAATTATACAACATGATTCAGAATGTGGATGTAAAAAAGAACATATATAGTCAAAACCAAAAGCTCACATGAGCTAGGATCAAATGGTAATTGGAACATAGTCTTGTCTATAGGTACCAATAAAGTTGCTCAACTCATCACTTTACAAATATAACTAAGAGATATAAGTGGGCAACTATTGGTACATGCGAAAAATATTAATGTTGGAGTAATATTTAACAAGTGTCAATATTACACTGTACTAGTTGTCAAAACTATGAGCAATATTATAGGAACTATTATAGTTATTCGTAACTATTTATAGATGCACCAAGTGATTAATAACTAAAAAAAAATTAGTTATCAATTTTTTGATTGCTTTAAAAGTTGGTAATTGCTTTAAAAGTTGGTAATTAGAAAGTTGATTTAACAAGGAGTGAATGGTCATTGGAACATGATCTAATCCCAATCCCCTAAAATAAGCACTTTGAAGAGCATAGATAGTCAAAACAGAAGCTCAAATTACATAACGAGCTTTTGGTTATCAATTTTATTAGTTTCTTTAAAGTTAGTAATTAGAAGGTTGGGTGAGCCAAGAGAAAATGGTAATTGGAACATAGTCTTATCTATAGGTACCAATAAAGTTGCACAACTCATCACTCTACAAATATAACTATGAGATACAAATGGGCAACTATTGGTACATGTGAAAGAAATATATTAATGTTGAGTAGTATTTAACATTCGTCAATATTATAGAAACTATTATAGTTACTTGTAACTATTTGTAGATGTACCAAGTGATTGATAACTAATAAACTTTTAGTTATCAATTTTTTAATTGCTTTAAAAGTTAGTAATTAGAAAATTGATTTAACAAAGAGTGAAAGGTCATTAGAACATGCTCCCAATACCCTAAAATAAGTAACAGAATTGCAAAGCCAGATTTGGGTCAAATTATTTAACATTTATTGAGCCATTGAAAAAAAATCTTATAATAATCTTTTTGTATTCAAACAATTTACTCAAAGGAAATGTACCTAGGCCTAACAAGTGGTTAGTAAAATGAACCTAAAGGTAAGGAAATGTAAACCCTAATTACGTGTTGACAGCATTGGGGCCATAACAGGCATTTAGTACAGGGCTCCATACCCACTGCACAAAAAACCTCCGTCCAATACTGTTCAAATTATACGTGGCACCAGCCTTGTCATTCATGACCTGGCCAGTATACCCGCCGCCGGCGCCGCTCCCATAAACGCCGACGCACAGGTCAGCAATTTCCGTAGGTGACGTGGGATCATCTCCCGCGTACCAAGCATTCACCAGCGGATTCGACGACAGCTCAGCAAGCTCATGGCCAATGACACTGATCATCCCCTCCACGCCGATGTCCCCGTTAGGCGCCACAAAGGGCTTAAACCCCGTTTTCGCCACGTAGGACGGCACGGCGAACGGAAAAGCGCACACGTCAGCACACTGCCGGCCGGAATTCCCCACCCAAGCATACGGCAACGTGGAGCCCACGATCGACGGGAACGTGAAGTAGTGAAATCCACAGACAGCTCGGCAGAAGTCCTGCATGCTGACGTCATCCGACGTCAGCACGAGGTAGACCCCGTTTTTGGAATCCACAGGTAGCGGGTTCGAAACCCCGGGGCTCACGGCATTTTTGATCACGTTCTGCACAGTGAGACGCGTGAGAATCTTCCCTTCCGAGTACTGATCATCTCGCTCGGCCCCCAAAATTACAGTCTTGCTGATGTTTTTCCCCGTCTGGTCCGTGTAAAGCTGAACAGTTTTCCACCATTCGCTCACAGAGGGACTCGGAGCGCGCGAATCCGAGAAAGCGAGCAAAAAATCCTTGATAATTTGCTTGCTGTAGGGTTTCCAGTCACCGTACCAGATTATATGCACCGTTATGTCGTCCGTGAGTACGGGGCCCATGTGGTACTTCAGCTGAACCAGGTCGGATGAACCCTCGTTCCGCTTCGAGGATTCGAACCCTAGACCTCGGAATGCCTTCAATTGCGCCGCCTCCGCCAGCCCCGCCGCAACAATCACCGCCACGGCCACCGCCACGAACAGGCCCAGGTTCAGGTTCCTCATTCTGCAATTTTGCAATTTACCTAGGGTTTCTACAATTTGCCTAGGGTTTATCTTTTGCCGCTTCTAAATTTGATTGAATGAGTATTTTTTTGGATCAATATTTCAGATCACGCACAGTGATCCATCAAGGAGAAGAAAAACGAAACCTAAGGTAGAAAAATGAGACCTAATGTAGAAAAATAAGAAGAAAAATGAATTTACCCAGGGTTTGTTTTAGAGATGAAAGAATCGATTGATTTATATAGGACCTGAAAGATCGAGCGGAACGAATTCGAATTTGGAATCCGGAGGCGAAAACGTGTAGTTTTAATTACAGCTGTGATGAAGAATCTCTGTGCATGGATTCCAGCATGCTCGATAGAAGATACAGATCGGTTGATTATGGCTGCTTTAGAACCTGTGCTGGTGAGTGTGACGGATTAAAATATTCGTATAAATGCAAGCTGGAAGGTGGGGATGAGATAGATGGCAGGCATTAACTGCGTACTACCTTCCATACTGTGCCAGCTAATTTGAACGACAAAATGTCTCTCACGCCCTCCAATGGAATGGAAATGCTGGATCGAATCAATATAAAGTCAATCTTTACAGGAGGGACACGGTACCTGGTTTTAAACTGTTCTTACTAAAAGAAGAGCTCCATTAGCTGTAGATTCATTCCTTGTAGCTTTCAATGCACGTACACTGTTATTCGAGCCCTTTAGGGTTTTATATTTATTTTACATATTTTTCACATTTTTAAATATAGGTTTATTAGTTGAAAGGTTCTTAATGAACTTATTATAGATCAACAATTAATTTTCCATACTTCATGAATTAGATTAAGATTTCTTTTGGGATTGCATTGTGTATGATTATTTGTTTCATGTTTCGAATCACATTCATCATTTAGAAGAATAATATAAGAAAATTGAATTGTAGATTAAGTCTTATAAGGGAGATAGACAAAGTCAACCAAGAGAAAAAAACAGAAACAATTATCATAAAGAAAAAATGAAAAAAAAAACCAAAACTTGTACATGTACACACACATACGTATATAATATTAGTATGTGTACGTATAGGTATATAATATTAGTATGTTGTATAGGTATATAATGTGTGTGTAGATATATATATGTATACATACATATACATATATGTGCACATAATTGATATATTATGTATATATACATATTATATATTAGAGAGAAGGCTTCAATATCATAAGGGATGAGGTTGGGATCATTGTCTCAATTAAAAGAATAAAATGAAAAATTGAATTGCGGATTGAGCCTTATAAGGAGGGAGAGACAGAAATGTAATATGTATATATATGTTTACATATGTATATAATGTATGTGTGTGTTTTTATAAACAAATGTAGATGCTTTTATTTTAATCTCCTATGGCATCTTCTTTATATTTTTCCTTCTTTCAAACTTATCTCTTAACTACTCTTTATTTTTTAATTAAAATAATAATCTAAAGTCCAAACCTAATTTATTAGTCTTTAATCCTTTTTAATTTGCATCATTTTGTCAATACGTTAGTTCTTTTTATGTCTCTTTTTAATTTTTAATTTAATAATTCATTGTGTTAAATCTCTTCTTGTTAATTTTAATCAAAATTTGGTTTTCTTTTTCAACATTTTTCTTTGTGGTCTTTTGAGTATTTGTGCTTCTAATATTTAAGTTATTATTTCTGATATTTTGAGACTTTTTTTTCTCATTGTGTTCCTTTTTTCATATAATTTTTTTCATTTTTTCTTTGTGATTATTGTTTTGATTATTTTCTCTAGGTCGACTTTCTCTTGTAAGGCCCAATCTACAATTCAAATTTTCCATTTTATTTCGTCTGATGATGAATCACTGAGCGTGATTCGAAATGTCGAGCAAATAATTATACACAATCTAATCCCAAAAGAAGTTGCTTTCTAATCATTGCCCTAGATAAAATTGGGTACCTAAAAACAATTTTGTGGGTGAAAAATCCTCCATTAATTGACACCTCAGACACTCGTTAATATTGCCAGATCATCATATGTTTCATAACCATGTGGGAATCCAAACAAAACTCTTATAGGGTTTACACTATGTTAGACCTCATTTGAAGTATTCCCCAACTCATGCATTGTCTTTATATCCATCCCAAAGGTCTCTATCTTTCCCTTATAGCTTGCATTAGTAGTTCTTTTTGTTTAATCACTTCCAAATATCTAGCATCTAATCATCTTTTAGGTTAGAACCAACCATAAGTTCTAACAGGCTTCCTGATATCTTTGCTTTCTACACAATCATCTTCAAATTCAACCTACTTTTTTTTATAAAACAAAAGCACACATAGACCATTGTTACAATTATATCTCGCATTAACAATCCTTCTTGCTTTATCACTTCCACATATCCAACATCTAAACATCCTTTAGGTTAGAATAAACCATAAATTTTAATAGGCTTCCACAAATCTTTTCCTTCCACACAATCATCTTGCAATTCATCCTATTTTTTTTTTATAGAACGAAGATGCATATATACCATCGTTGGGATTATATCTTGCATTAGTGATTCTTTTTGCTTTATCACTTCCACATATCCTACATCTAATGATCATTTAGGTTAGAATGAACAATAAGTTCTAATAGGCTTCCACATATCTTTGTCTTATACACAGTCATCTTCAAATTTAACCTATTTTCTTTGTAAAATGAAGGCACACATGCATCATTGTTAGGATTATATCTTGCTTTCACAATTCTTCTTTATGTATCACTTCCACATATCCAATATATAAACATCCTTTAGGTTAGAATGACCTATAAGTTCTAATATACTTCCACATATCTTCACCTTCTATACAATAATCTTCAAAATCAACCTATTTTTTTAAAATGGAGGCATACAAATATCATTGTTAGGATTAAGGTGTCATCAATGATGTAAATCTTATGTTATTAAGTTTGTCACAACATTCTTTTCAAGGTGTCTTTAGGCGCTTTGGGTGTTAGTGAAAAAATAATTTGTATTAATATTTGACCTATAGTTTTTAAACAAATTCACAAGAGGTGAAGGGGTTCATCAGTAAAAATGATTAATTAATAGTGACAACATTAATTTTCTCAACTTGCACACTTGTAAAGGAGATAAAGGTGACTTTGATTTTCTATACAAGTGACTATTACCTTTTTTGAATTGGATAACTAGAAAGGATGGAAGAGGTGTCTCTTGCAATGCCAAAACCAATTACTTTACACATTCTATAGGGAATTCCAAAGAGTGGAACTTATGGTTTTTGCAAGAAGCTTTTGGGTATCATGTTTTACCATGGTTTGTGCACTTCTTGTTTTGAAAACTCATAGTGGTATCTATACCATCACAAAAAGTTAATACCCATAATTGGATGCTCAGTTAGGCCCCATTTTGGTAGTTTCAAGATTTTATGTCCAGTATGCTTGATCTAGCTATCTATCTCTCCTTGATCTGACATCTTCCCTATCTTCTCAAATTCCCATTTAAATTCTGGTGCTTTTTCCTAGGAAGGCATTTTGTTCCCCAAGGTTTGGGACCAAATTTGAACCAGAGCCTTGTTGTGGTGTTTCCATGTGAAATTGGATCCCGTGGTTGAACTAACTTAATTTTGAATCCTAAAATGTGTGATGAGGTATATAAACATCATGTCTCTCCTCATTTTAGCAACCAATAGCAAGACATCTACACTCAAGCATTTGGCAATCAAGTAAATTCAAGATTTGAAGACAAGCATCCAAGATTTGACATCTCTCCAAACATCCAAGACATTTTGAAGGCAATCTTCTCCATTGTAGCAAGATTCTCTCCCATGATGACCAAGTAGAGGAGTTCTCAAACAAGCAAGAAGATCCTTTGTCCATCCTCATGCATTCTTCTTCCATAGCAAGTGTTCATCAAGCATAACAACATTGAAGCTATATGATGACATTAATAGATTCATGCATTTATAAAGACATCCTTGATTCCTTTCTACATTTTAAGGTCAACAAAGAAACATCAAAGCATCTTCATGAATATGTGTGATCTCAATATTCATTCATGAAGGTATTGGCAAGGTACATCTAATATTTACTTTCTTTATGCAATCTTATTTCATTTTCAAGCTTGATTCCTATACAAGGGTTTGACCAAGACAAACCCCTTTCCACAACCTTTTCCATATTTTTTTTGTGTGTGTAATTGACATAATTATTCTGGAAAGATCAAGGTCTACAGGACTAACTATCAGATTTTTGGGCAGAATTCCAAAGAAAAAAAGGATTTCCTAGGCTTTTTATTCTTGTCAGAACACCTTCAGATTCAGTTTATAGGTTTGTACAGTTTCTAGGTTTCCATTTCAAGTCACTGTAGCTTACTATCTATTTTTCATCAGTCTTTCTTTTTTGAAACTACTCATATTTGCTTATTTAGTCATTTATCTTGCATTATTAGATCGTTTCCCTAAATCTATTTTATTCTTAATCATTATCAAAGAATGATTATTGCACTCACTTAGCACTTAAGTCCTACTTGAGCCTATGGGGTCATCTTCCTTTTGATTGTGCATTAGGAAATGGTGGACAAATCCCATATATATATATATATATATATATATATATATATATATATATATATATATATATATCCTTCTCCCATTTTCCTACTATATATTTTGGTGAACTTGAAGCATGACATTTCCATTCTAATTTTGGTGTTAGATCCCTTTTATGTTCCTTCGATCCTCACTTTTCATTTCATAGTTATATGTATTATTCATTATATTTTATGAGCAATTCAATTAATGTTGCCTAAGTTTAATAAATGTTTGCATATCTTTATCGAATTTCATACTTGCAATTGATAGATCTATATTTTATTTCTTCTCTTGTGCATGGGTGTTATAACATTGAGTCCTACCTAAAACATTCTGATTATGAGAAGCCATAGACTTATGCGTTCTTTTGATCCTGAATCCTCCTTATTTTCTAGGAATCATGATGAGACACACATACCTACCAATGACATTCCTACTATGATTGAGAATCCATCTTCCCACTCTTCTCATGATGAAGATGGCTCTTTAAGATTTCCTCCTACCCGAGTGCAAAATCTTCCCCATGACTTCAAAAAATTGAGCAATGGTTAAGTCAAGAGAATTATATTTTGGAAGATATTTCCTTAGTATAAGGTTTAAGGAATTTTATTCATAATGATGAGCATGGTATTAACTTCTTAAGAACTATTTCACATCCTGTTGATAGTAACTTTAAACCTCTTAAGAATTGTGCTCACGATTTAGGTTTAACTTAACCTTCCATTAGTGTTGGGACATCAATTCCCATTCCTGCCTCTTTAACTAACGTTTCTACCTATGTTGCACCTCTCATGACTACATCCATTTCAAACACCAATCCTGCACATGTTAGCCTTGGAAGCATTCCTAATCCTATTGTTCCTTCTCCTTCAAGTGTTCTATGTGTTTCATAACCTTCATCCATGCCTACCTAAAATAATGTAATTTTTATATTCCAATATTCATTTTATTTCATGTAGTGGTCCAACATTTCACATATGTCTCATACTAACCTATCAACCAAGTCTACTATCAATAGTCTTGCTCAAACCATTTCATCCTTACAACAAAAAATTGCCTCTATGAATCAATTCAAATTCAACATCCCTACATGTGACATTGCTATCCCTTTGTCCTTGGACATTATCCATGATGTTATCCCTCAATACATGAAAATATCCCACTTGGAGACTTACAATGGTAAAGGTGATCCCTTGACCCATGTTAAGACCTTACAAACATTGTTTAGTAACTTTTTCCATGATCATAGGCTCATGGATAAATTATTTACTAGAACCTTTTATGATAAGGCCTTGCAATGGTATTGTTATTTGCCTCCTTATTCTATTGATTCCTTCCAAAAACTAGCTAATGCCTTCATTCAACAATTTAAAAACAATATTGGTCCTAAGATATCTTTGAGTAATTTAATGCATTGTAAACAAGGTGTTAAAGAAAAAGTGTGTGATTTCATTGGTAGATTTAAGTATTTGCATGCTCATATTTCTTATCTTGTGCCTAATATTATTATTCAACATATTTTTATTGTTAATTAAAAAAGGACATTGGAGACAAGACATTGCTTTTTGACTTCTCATCTTTTACTCAACTGTGTGCAGTGCTTCATAATTATTAACTTCAAATGAGTCAATTTGAGAGCACCACTCCAATGGCTTTAATTGATAAGAGTGACGTTGCATCCTAACCTTTTCAGAAGTTTCAAAAACCAAAAGGCTTCATCAAGATCAACAATTCATCAAATAACATTGATGTGCAAGTGGCAACAACATATAAAGGTGTGGCTCTTTTTTCATCTTATTTTAAACCTTCTCGTAACTTTACACCCCTTTCTATATATTTGCATAATGTGGTGTTGAAGTTTATTAATGCTAATATCTTAACACTTCCTCTGATTAAGCCAATTGATCATTCCAAATAAACCAACAAAAACTTTGATCCCAAATCTTTTTGCCAATATCATTATAAAATTGGTCATGATATTGAGAAGAATTTACATTAGAAAACTATTGTTCAAGACCTCATTAATTCTAATGCTATATCTGTTGAAGTTTTTAACAATCAATTAAACAAATTTGTTTCCCTTCCAAACCAAAACTTGAAAATTTATACCAACCCTTTTCCTTCTCATTCAACCGATACCATTGATTCCATTCCTTCTTCATCTGCCCATGTTGTTTCCTCTGCTACCATCATGACCTCTAACACTGAGTGTATTGAAGCCAACAATGTTGTCAACCTTATTGATCAATCCAAACCCAAACCCAAATTTGATCTTTGCATTACATTTCATCCTAGTGAGAATATTAGGGAACTTGATGGTCCTCTTTACATGGTTGTTGAGATTAGTGGTCTTCCCTCTCGTGAAGTCCTTATAGATCCTACTTGTACGGTGAATGTTATAATTGAAGAAAATCTTTACACTAGACTTGACTCCAACAAGATTTCTATGATAACTATGATGTGATGAGATGAAAAACACTCAATGGTTTCACTTATCCTGCCCATGGTTCTATTTCTCTTCCTATAGAAATTGGTAAGAAAACCTAAGATGTCACCTTTGTTGTCATCCCAACTTCTGATCAGTTTCAAGTCAGACTTGGTCTTCCTTGGCTCACTTCCAAGAAAGTCATAGTCTCTCCTATCCATAAGTGTTTGAAATTTCACCATGATGGAGAAATCATCACAATTAACCATAGCCTCTATCAACCTTTAGCTACTCGAGGGAACTTTAACCTTTATTTCTTTTGGCCTTTCATGTCTCAACTAGTTCAACCTCAAATTTTAACTATTTATTATCTATAAAAAATTCAAGATTAATATTTTTTTTTAACTTAGCGATTCCTCTCCTTTCCTTGGACTTTGACTTCTTCCTACACCTTCCACACCTCCCATTTATGGTTTAGTTCCACCTCCTATATCCTATAAAATCTCTATAGTTTCTATCTCTCATCCTAATGTGTTGCCTTCCATTCTTCCTTCTAAAGAAGATAAGGACCCAATGTTGATTGATCCTAAACTAAATCAAATCTCAAACAAAACCAAATGTAATATATGAGCTCATGCCCATCGTCATAAACGTTGTTCTAGAGCCTATGAGTGTGCTTGTCAAAACCTTTCTTCCCCTAAGACATCTATTGATTCTTTGATTCCCTTTGATCAGCCTATGCATAGCCCAAGTGAGGAAGCTAATACCAAAAAGATGAAATTGAACAAACATGATGATTCTATTCAGATTAAAAATATCCTATTTTTATTAATTTGGATGAAGAAGATACTCTTGATGGTGATTTTAATATTTCTAATACAAATGATCTTCATACTAGTGATTCTGATGATATATATGAGCTTATTATTATTGATCATCATTTACCAGCTATAATTGCAAAATATTATCTCTCAATCCTAGTGACAAACAAGGTGACTCATCCTTAGAGAATGGTCCTTGTTTTGAACTGGCTATTGCTCCATATGTTGTGCTTGATATTTCTCCTCTTTCATGTTTCCCATCTTCCCTAAATGATACAAACCTAGATGGGTTAGGCGATATGCTTGATTAGTTCCTCTTTTATGGTGGATTCTTTTGTGTTATCTTGTTGTAATGTTCTTCCCCCATGATGTGATGCTTGCTATATGTTTTGTTTAGATTTCTTTAGGCGACCCTTGTTAGACCATTGGCACAAGGTGATAAAGGAATTGATACAGCATGACATTCTTCTATTTGTATCTCATTTATTCTATATGTGGTATACACGTTATGTCATGCATGTGTTATTGTCGTAGATGTGCCTTTGTGTTCTCTTATTGGGGATGATGTAAAATGGTAGCTACCATTGTTTTTGGTCTCCATAATGTCGACCCAAAAAGAATCTTCTTTGAATCTCTTATGTGACCTTCCATTGTGCTTGTAGTTCTACTACCTTTGGGAGATGATGATAGTTCATTTTAATATAATTTTGATATACATGAGTTATCATATGATCATATTGACCCCAGAGTTGGTAGATCCCTTTTGTGCTCTCTTTTGTCACATGTTCATTTCCATTGGTTTATCCTTTCTTGGGGACATCTCATAGTGGAAACGTCTCTTGTAGGTGCATGCATGCTCCATTAAAACCATTTCTCTCGTTAAGGATTTTGCAATCACTTTAACATGGAGGCATACACTTTGCTCCTTGTTTCACATTTTGTGCACACACACATGAAATATCTTATGTAGATGGCTAAGGAGACAAATCTTTCCTTTTGTTCATATTTTCATTATCATGCCTTGAGCATTATTTAGTGGATCCATTGACTAATCCTTCCCTCTTTCTTTTGGTCATTTGACTGACCACTTTCATTTGGTCCTTAGACTGAATACTTTTTTGAATCCCTTAATGGAGACAATTTTCCCTTGAAGACTAATCCCTTTCGATGGGTTGAATAGCATCTCATAGCTTTCTAGACCTTCAACGCCATCTTTTGCATCAATATTTTTCCTTTACATCATCCATAGTAAGACAATACCTTAATAGGTTAGTTGGTCGTCTCTCTCTCTCTCTCTCTCGAGTATTTCATTTTTTCATCTTGATTTTGGACTTGATGAGGATCTAAGCCACTTAGGGGCTTTGTGTTTCCTTGTCTCCTTGACCTTGATGGTTTTTTCCCAATACATTGATCTACTTTACCATGAGCATGATTTTGTCTCATACTCCCACTAAAGTGGAGGCTAAATGTACCATCTTAAAAAGATAACACCCATAATTGGATGCTTAGTTAAGCCCAATTTTGGAGATTTCAAGATTTCATGTCCATTATGCTTGATCCAACTACCTATCTTCCCCTGATTTGACATCTATCCTATCCTTCTAGCTTCCCATTTAAATTCAGGTGCTTTTTCCTAGGAACAAAACATCCAAGGCCTTTTGTTCCTAGGAACAAAATGCCCAGGGTGTTTTGTTTCCTAAGGTGTGGGTCCAAATTTTAACCAAAGCTTTGTTGTATTGTTTTGGTGGGATATAACATCCTGTGGTTTTCCCGGCTTAATTTTGAAACCTAAAATGTGTGATGAGGTATATAAACACCCTGTCTCTCACTATTTTAGCAACCAAGAATAAGACATCTACACTCAAGCATTTGGCAATCAAGTAAATTCAACATTTGAAGGAAAGCATCCAAGATCTAGCATCTCTCCAAGCATCGAAGGCATTTTGAAGATAATATTCTCCATTGCAACGAACTTATCTCCCATGATGGCCAAGTAGAGGAGTTAGTAAGAAAGAAAGAATATCCTTTGTCCATGCTCATACATTCTTCCTCCATAACAAGTGTTCAATCATACATAACAACATTGAAGATCTAGGAGGAACATTCTTAGATCCATGCATTTGTGAAGAGATCCTTGATTCCTTTCTACATTTTAAGGTCAACAAAGCAAAATCAAAGCATCTTCATAAATATGTGCAATCTCAATATTCATTCATGAAGGTATTGGAAAGGTAGATCTGATATTCACCTTCATATTTACTTTCCAATTATGCAATCTTATTTCATTTTCAATGTTGGTTACTATATAGGGTTTGACCAAGGAAAACCCCTTTCCACAACCTTTTCCCTATTTTTCTATGTATAGGTACAGGTGGAACAACTGCCAGAATTATTTTGAAAAGCTCGGGGTCTATAGGACCGACTGTCAAAGTTTTGGGTAGAACTCCAAGGAACAAAATGCATGAGCCGTTATGTTCTTGTTAGAGCACCTTTAATTGTATAGTTTTTGGGATTTTGTTTCAAGTCATTGTAGCATACTGTCTATTTTTCATCAGTCAGTTTCTTCTGAAAATTATCATATTTTCTTATTTAGTCATTTATCTTGCATCATTAGATCATTTCCCTAAATCCATTTCATTCTTAATCATTATAAGCAAAGGATAATTGCACTCACTTAGCACTTAAGTCCTACTAGGTCATTAGGAAAAGGTGGGCAAATCTCTTCTATATCCTACTCCCATTTTCCTACGATACAATATCTTTCTTTTAAAATTACTATAGATTGGAGCCTTGGGGTAGTAGTAGGATACCTTTTTTTGTTATTTTCATTAAGAGTCCACACATAAATAGGTGTTGTTAGATTAGAGACCAAAAAAAGAGATGAAAATTTATTATTTTGTAATCTTGTTTAAAGAAGATAATACATACTTGGCGTCTCTTCTTGATGAAGTTTCTTTCCTACAAGGATTTCTCCATGTAAATCTCGTGTAATGTGTTGTGTTTGTTGATTTTTTATGTTGCTAATTATAATATTTAAATCCATAAATGATATTCTACAATTAAACACATTTAATTCAATAATGCTTCATGAACAAGAATATTTAATTTTATATTTGCACACTTGATTTTGAATATCCTTAGTGTGATACTTTACCTTTTATTCCTAGTAACTTCTCATTATCTTCTAACCTCCAACTCCTTAAAATTTCCTCTATCACTTTCAAATGTGGTGTTCTTGTGCAATTGAAGATCTTCCATAACACATATGGTTGCACACATGCCCTTGACATTGTAGATCTCTTCAACCACTCCCACTTACCATTAAAACTACCTCATCTAGAAACTAACTAACTATTACTCCTAAGTGCATTAAGAGTTGTCATTATTATCATTCATACAGTCGGTAAAGGAGACAATATAGGCTAGTCAGTCAACACACAGAGCAGGATACCAAACAAAATACAAGGCAAAATACTATACTAACCGAATACAGTCTTGACCGAGTACACCGAATCAGATGATTACCAAGTACCGAGCACCGTAGTCATCGATAATGCACATGTACCGAGTGTCAATTAAATACCAAGTGATGAATGCAGTATACACCGAGTAAAACAAGAAACAACATAGCAGTTTGTAATGACACAAACTACAAGGTAAACGGTTTACACCGATTAGAAAATAGTTTACCAAGATCGAGGTGAAAATTAAATATGGATGTAATCATTTAATGACTGATGATCAGAAAATAAGTTGGCATTTAGATTAAATGAGATTTTAATAAATTTTCAATCAAGTGTAATGACCTTTCAGTTTTGGATTGTCCTTCTAACTTCTAATGAAGAGATGAACGTTGTGACTTTTCAGCTTCATTGAAAGTTTATAATAAGCTCAATTGATATTCAATAGATAGAGTGATATGGACATACATCTCATTTGCTAAGATAGCCAATCTGCATCAGCTATCACATATGGAGTTCTTGGGCATACATCTCACACACAGGATTGCCTAACTTCTATGGATTTGGGCATACAACTCCTCCATGAGTTAGCCCAAGTTATATTGATTCATGGGCATACATCTCACTTGTGAGATTGTCCAAAGTTGTATGGATGTTCTATATTTTGAATAAAATGGTGTTGCTCACATTGTTTATTGTATTTTACAATTCTATTTATTCTTCATTTAATATTTTCACATGTATTATTGTGTGATACAATACCATTAAATAGTCTCTTGGTATTGTCCTCTGAATTGACAAAATAATTTAGATCAGTGGTATCAGAGCCTTTTCAACCATTTCATGTGCATCTACAACACTCTTGTTTCTTTCAAGAAATTGGACTGCTCGACTGAAGATTTGAATATGAGAAAAGGAAAAGGAGAGCCAATTGTATCTTTGTGTTAACTAAGACATGGAGAACGGACATCTTCCAGATGGAAATGGTGTGGAAGACATGGGGAACGGACATCTTCCAGTTGGAAATGGTGTGGCTCATGATATAGAGTTATTTGTGCTTTCGGCTCAACCTTCTAGGGTAATCCTGAGGCACACTGTTACAATAACAAGTGTCCCCCAAACCAATCAACTCACCGCACAATTGATGCAAATGCTATTAAACCATTATGGCACAGTTCAACACATCCATCAACATCCTTATGACCTTCTTGTGCGCTATTACAATGAGCAGAGTGCCACTTCTGCCATTCAAGGCCTCGACGGCCAATAGATCTCCTGTACGCTTTTTCCAGTTCCAGTTGTATTGTCTGTCACACACACATGTAATTTTGCCTTGTAATCTCATGTTTGTAGGCAAATACATTCACAAAGTTCACAATCTGCATTATCCACAAATCAATTTATTTAGTCACTGACAGATTGCTGGGAGATAGCGAAGGATACATTTCCCAAACCTATGGGAAGCTTCTCTATTGCAGAAAAGTCTTTTCTGATATTCAATATTCTTGCTATGAAGGCACTTCCTATCTTCTTGGATGGCTTAGTGTCACCATGGGGTTTTGATTAAATATATGTTAATCGGATACTCTTATTTGGAGAGCTAAGATTTCCTTTTATTGAGCAGATTATACCTCAATCCATTTGTTTTCTATATGGTTTAGTAGTGGTGCTAAAGTGGCACCTGTTGTTCGTGTGCTTATTTGGATTTGTTTTCAAGTTATATGGCAGAATCACTATTGAGTGCATATCATTTAGAAGGTGATAAAGCAATGTGGCCCATTGCCTCGTAAGAGGGGAGGAATGATCAGAAAATAAGTTGGCATTTAGATTAAATGAGATTTTAATCAATTTTCAATCAAGTGTAATGACCTTTCAGTTTTGGATTGTCCTTCCAACTTCTAATGAAGAGATGAACATTGTGACTTTTCAGCTTCATTGAAAGTTTATAATAAGTTCAATTGAAATTCAATAGATAGAGTGATATGGACATACATCTCGTTTGCTGAGATAGCCAATCTACATCAGCTCTCACATATGGAGTTCTTGGACATACATCTCACACACGTGATTGCCTAACTTCTATGGATTTGGGCATACAACTCCTCCACGAGTTAGCCCAAATTATATTGATTCATGGGCATACATCTCACTTGCGAGATTTTCGAAAGTTGTATGGATGTTCTATATTTTGAATAAAATGGTGTTGCTCACATTGTTTATTGTATTTTACAATTCTATTTATTCTTCGTTTAATATTTTTCACATGTATTATTGTGTGATACAATACCATTAAATAGTCTCTTGGTATTGTCCTCTGAATTGACAAAATAATTCAGATCAACTGATGATTTCTATGTAAAGATGATCTAGGTTAATCATTTGAACTATTGATCTTAGTTTTTTTTAAGATAGTGTCACAACCCTAATTAGGTCAAATTATTTTGATATAAGGATTGTAAAGATGTCATTTTGACAAGAAACACACATGAAGTAGCTATCATTGGGAGACATATGAAGATCTGACAGGGTTATGTTGGAAGGATTTTGACAGAGTATTCAATTTATCAGAAACAGTCAAAAGGCTACCGAGTAGTACAAAAGGATATATCCATCACAACAAGGTGATTTCATTATTGTAGTTAATGGATCTGATATCAACAATGTAAGTTGTTTTTCAAATAGATCAAAATTCATTGTTACTCTCTAGAAATTGTAGTAGACTTAAATCTCCTAACAGAGTAGACTTAAAAGTCTTTTATAAAATCTCTTAACCGAGTGCACACTTGAAGAGTGTTGCTAAAATCATCTAACTAGGTAGATCTAGTTGATCTTTTTGTTACTCCTAATAGGATAAGATCACCAGAAGTGATCAATTTTTGTAACCTTAACTGACAACTTTATATAATGCAGTAGTGAAGCTTTGTGGGTTCCACCCCCACCACAGTTTTTACCTTCTAACAAGGGTCAATGCGATACCAAAATACATGTGTTATGTGTAAGTAAACGGCAAATTGTTGAACATAAAATGAGAAAATGATGGTTGTGTTTGTGCATACTTATTTTATTCTAAAACATAGAATTTATTGAGTATATAAGAATATAGTCATTATGATAGAATTTGTATCATTATGGTACAATTTGTACCATTAATTCTTACCGACCGAAGAAGTTTCATGTATGCATATTTGATTAGTTTACAAGTATTTATATTTCAATTATGTTATTGAATGAATGGAGACAGTAAATGTTACAGTCGGTTAATGAATTACATATCTACAAGGATTCAATTGAAAAAGTTTTCAAGGGTACTGATTCACCTGTCCCTTCTCAGTACTCACCTTTCCATAATCCCAACAATTGGTATTAGAGCTAGTTCTCTTATTGAGGAAGTTTAATCACTGAAGAGAAAAGATCTTAAGGATGGAAAGGTATAAGCTTGACAAGACTATTGAAAATTAGAAATTGCAGATGTGGATTCTCATGAAATAATTTAAGGAAGCAAAAGAAAAGTTGAGATATTTATTGGTCAAAAGGAAGGAATTGGCATTTCAACACAATGAGACTGATTATTAGGAAGAAGAGATAGATGAATTATTCAAAAGATCTAGATCTAGAAGTATATTTGATGCATCTGAAGGAACCACATTAGACCTATCTGAAAAGAATCAACATCTTACCGATCAAGTGAAAGCACTGCAAATCGGTCAAGAGACTCAAATGGTAAGAATGATTGATGTCATGAAGAAAGCAAGGCTGACTGAACAAGAAAGGAATTTGGCTATTGAAGATAGAAGACAAATGAATGAAAAGTTGGAAGAGAAGGAATCTGAAATACCGAGGCTTATCGAGCATCATATTGAAATTTTCAATCAGATGATTGTCATGAGTCAGGAAGTCAACCGAGTGAACAATGAGCTTACTAGAAAATTGGAAGACATTGATGAATTAAGGGAAGAGAATGAAAGATTGAAGAATGAAGTGAAGATTCAACAACAACATAATGAGATGATAAAGAAAGTTGAAGAAAGTAATAAAAGGATGGATGAATTCCTAAGTAGTCAAAGAAGACTTGACAACACTACTAGTTTAGGTTATACCAAGCAGGAAGAGTCATGAAAACAAGATGAACAAAAGAATGCCTATGAAAATCCAAGGCCAAAGAAGATCTCATGCTATCATTGTGGGAAACCAGGTCACACATCAAATGTTTGCAGAAGCAAAGGAAAAGGTATGAACCTAAATCTACTCCTAAATTTGATGGTTATTGTTATAATTGCAATAAGTATGGACATAAAGCACATGAGTGTAGATCAAAGTTGAATACATCACCTAAGAAAGACTACATGGAAAAGCATTGTTGTACTTGTAACATGCATGGACATATATCACAGGAATGCAGGACAAAGATGAAACAAGTCTGGAAACTGAAAGGACAAAACAAGACATCAACTGAGAAGACAAGGTAATGCATACACTTTGGATTACAACACTTGGACTAGTTGTACAACATGTGGTAGATATGGTCACATTGCAACAAATTGCATGAGAATGCACTGAGAGGAAGATCTCGAAACTGGACAAATTGTGGAATGACATGTTTACACTGTCATAAGGTCAGTCATTTAAGCAGAGACTACAGAGATCGAGCATCAGAAGTGAATGTTAATACAAATAGGAACACCGTTGAAAAAATAATGAGGATAAGGAATCAAATGTGGAGAAGAGAAACAAATGATAATGCTGGAACAAGCACAACAGTCGGTGACACCTCATCCTTTGGGTTAGGTGATTTCACCACCTCCACCTAAGAAAAACAAGTATGGGAACTGAATTCTAATCAGTTATATCTTGCAACAATTCCTTATATCTAATGCATGAATACCAAATCAACATGAAATAAGATGCACTAGGTAGTTATATGTTTTGAGCATGAAATGTGTATAGTCGGTAAAAGCATGACTGAGTGAAAGTTTGTTAGTCGGTGAAAGTGTTAAGGTTAACCGAGTTGAGGAATCAACCAAGAAATGTTAGTGTTAACTGAGCTAAAGTTTCAAAAGAGACAATTGAACATTTTTGTATCAACCGAGTTGCGGTAGGTGAAGCATTTATTGCAAAACATTGAGCGAGAAAATGATTTTTAGGTATAAATAAGCATCAAAGCAACTCATTTCTTCATACAACGAACCAGAGTGAACCAGAGTGATTCGAGCGAGATTTGAGCAAATTTTTTTTCAAGCATTTCATAGATATTTAATTAGATTATGAACCGTTTGATATCATTTTAAGTAAGTCCTAAGCAAACTGGGGTATTTTCATAAAGTTTTTGCGAAGCCCTAAATTTGTTGAAAAAATGGCATCCTCATCCAAGACTACACAATCCAAGAATGATAGTGACAAGATGGTCACACTGATCAAGTCCTCGACCTATGAAGAACCAAGATACAAATTACACCCCAAGATTGCTTCACAAGTTGATGACTGTATCGTCTTAAAATGGAAGCACATCCATGATAAGAGTGTTTAGCCCTCTGAGTAGGTGGTTTGGGGTCATGTTAAGTGCCTTGATTGGGTCTTTGCATGTATTTGGCTTTTCTCCCAACTTTCCACTTCTTCCTTGCACTTGATTTCTTCATTCTAGGTGAAATTAAGGTTAGGATCTTAAGGATTCTCCTGAATTTCCCTCTTCCACAACTCCATTTTCTAGGTAGGATTTAGAAATGGATCCTCCTGGCCTTCATCATGATAATCATAGGATTTTATGTCTATCACTGACATTCTATCATGTTCTGGCATCAGTTCTAGGTTTCTGGGCATCCCCAGGACCTCCTGACTTGGTTCTGAGTCAACCTGGGACGAGGGTCAGGGTTGAGTTAGAACCTGACTAGGTCAGGGTCAAGCTCGACCTTGACTAGGTCAGGTCCAACCTCGACTTTGACCCCTTCTTTCAAAATTCCAATTTCCAGAATTTCTGGGCTTCGGGCTTTTGGGAGATTTATTTTCCCACCTTCGGGTTGGCCATTTCGGGTTTCGAGATGGTAAATCCTTTAATTACATTTAATCTAGGTATATTTTCTAAAGGTGAGGACCTAATTGGGATTTAATTCTCCAAGGTGGCCCATCTAGAGGAGTGTGCCCTAGATCACTATAAAAGGAGGCCTTCCTCTCTCATTTTCACATCAAGTTTTCATATCTCATAATCAAGTTTTGCAATCAAGCATCTAGAGCTCTCAAGTGCAAGCAAGTCTTCAAGCATTCAAGTGTTCAAGCATCCATTCATCAAGGAGATCCATTGTTAGCCATTGAAGGATTCAATCTCTTTGGAGCCCCCCTTGAAGATCCATCCTTCTCCATTCATTCAAGCCTTTTCATATGCAAAGATCAAGTCAAGATTGGTGTTGAAGATCAAATACCATTGATTGGAGACATCCTACATCCATTGAAGCATTCCTACTTGTGGATTTGAGGATTCGAATCCTCTACAAGGACTTCAACATAAGCAAGGTGATTTGTTTCAATTACTTTGTTTATGCACAATATATTTCAATTCAATTTCAAGGTTAATTTCTAAACTAGGGTTTGACCAAGGCAAACCCCCCATACAACAAGAACCCCCATTTTTTTGCAGGTACAAGTGCGGAATTTCAGATTTGAGAGCAAATTTGGATACCCTTTTCGACAAACTTCTGAGATCTATGAATAGAATTCGAATCGGACTTCAAATAAAGAATTTGTTATTTGACCTTTTATGAGGGTCAAACTCGAGCTGAGCCATCTTGAGGAAAGATTTCTAGGTTTTCTTTGTCTTGGCATTTCCAGTCCAAGACAAGTTTCAGATTTTCCCAAAAGTGTACACAGACATCAAAATTCAACATTTTCTAGATCTGCCCTAATTTGAGGTTAGTACTTGTATTTCAATTATTCTATATTCCAAACATAATATCCATCCACAAGGGAAATATTGGATTTACTTTCTCTCTTCCATATTCATCCACAAATTGATTTGATTGTGTATTAACCTCTAGGTTGATCAAATCGGATCTCTTCCTTGGGGAATTTGGGTTTTGAGAATAGATCTCATGTTTCCCCCTCTACATTTGAATGGTGGTGAATCCATTTTACCATTATTCATTTTGGTGAACCCGACATACTTACTCTCTTTTCTTTTGTGGAATTGGATGCCTTATTGTGCTTTCCTTTTATCTTGTTAGTATTAGATTTTTCCTTTGTGATTGATCTTGCATGCTAGTTAGACTTCATATTCATGCTTTATGTGTTCTTAGTTTAGTTCATTTGCATTACATTGGTTTATGAGCTTTACTACCACTAGTCCTACTTATAACATTTTGGTTAGAAGAAGTCGTAGACTCATGGGTGCCTTTGAACCTAAATCTTCTTCTCCTTTCCTTAGGATCTCGGATGATAACATGATTCTTCATGATTCCAATCCTCCTATGGAGAAAAACTCTTCTCACTCATCTCATGATGAGGATGATGCTTTAAGAGTTCCTCTTGAATAAGTCCAAAAACTTTCCACTGAACTTGATAAAATGGGTAATTGGCTTCTTCAAGAAAACCATAATCAAGATTCCATTCAAGCTATAGAGGCTCTTAAGAAAGTTCTCCATGATAGTAATCAAGGTATTAACCTCTTGAGTGTTCCTCCTCTGTCCCTTCCTACATCACAACCTTCATATCATAATGTTCCTTTCACTTATTCCAATCCGCTTCCAACTGTAGTTCCTAGTGTTCCTCCAGTTGTATCCTCTATTCCTGCAACTTCTTACACTTTACCTAGTGTGTCTAACATTGCTACTCCTCCTATTTCCTCTAATGATTCAACCATCATCAGTTTGGCTCAAATTGTATCATCCTTACAATAACAACTTGCTTCCTTAACTCAAAATAAGTTTAGTATTCCTACATGTGACATGGGAAGTCCCTTGTCCTGAGATATTATTTGTACTCCTGTTCCTCAACAAGGTGAGATGCCTCATCTTGAAAATTATAATGGAAAAGGAGATCCTGTTCATCATATTAAAACATTCCAAATCCTTTGTAGTGATTATGCTCATGACCATAGGATTTTAGCCAAACTGTTTGCTAGAACCTTTTGTGACAAGGCCTTACAATGGTATTGTTCTTTGCCTCCTTATTCCATTGATTCCTTTCCACAACTTGCTAATGCCTTTATTCAACAATTTCAAAATAATATTGGCCCGCAAGTGTCGTTGACTGATTTAATGCATTGTAAACAAAGTGCTAAAGAAAAATTGACTGAATTTATTGGTAGATTTAAGCATTTGCATGCTCAGATTTCCTATCCTGTTCTTGATATTGATATTCAACGTATGTTTATTTCAAATTTGCAAAAGGATATTAGAGATAAGATTCTACTTACTGAATTTACCTCTTTTCAACAACTTTGTGCAACGCTTCATCATTATCAATTACAAGTGAGTCAATTTGAGAGCAACACTCCAATGGCTCCTATTCCAGTTGATAAGAGTGATGCTGCTCCTAATCCAAACAAATTTCAAAAATTCAACAACTATGTCAAGATAAACAAACAAGCAAATGCAGTTGTTGATCAGGTTGCTGTTGCATCTCATAATGCCAATTCTGCATCCACTGCTTTTCGATTAAATCATACGTTTACTCCTCTTGCTGAAACTTTACATGCTATTATGAATAGGTTGTTAGTTGCTAATATGATTACTTTACCTCCTATTCGATCTCTTTTACCTACTACGATTGCATCTAAATCTTTTGATCATAAATATTTTTGTCAATATCATCGTCAGAATGGTCATGATACTGAGAGATGTTATTCTTTAAAACATAAGGTTCAAGATCTCATTGATTCTAAAGTTTTATCTATTGACAATCTAGATAGTAGTGGGAATCAATTTGTCTCTCCTCCTAATCAGAACCTTCAAATCTATACGAATCCTTTACCTATGCATGATACTAATACTATTGCTCAACCATCTGCTATGGAAATTGTGTATGATTCAAAGATGGATGATCTCAATCATGTTGTTAATCAAGTGGAGCATATTGATAAGTCTATATCTTCACCTCAACCCTCACCTCAAGTTCAATCTCATCCTCAAGTTAAACCTAAACCTAAAGTGAAACCTCAACCTAAACCTCGACAACAATTCAAGAGTAAAAGACCTCGGGAACTTTTGATTACCTTTGATGACTCTGAGATTATTAAAGCTCCTGATGGTCCCCTTTACATTGCTGCTAGGATTTCTTAGATACCTACTTGTGGTTGTCTTGTTGATCCTACCTCCTTAGTCAATGTTATCACTGAAGAAAATCTTTTTATGAAAAGTTTACAATGTGACTTTTATGATACATCAGATGTGTGGATTCAAACTTGCAATGGTTTTCTTTATCCCTCATTTGCTTCTATTACCTTGCCGGTCAAACTTTTTAGAAAAATTGTGAACACTACCTTCGTTGTGGTTCCTACTTCTGATCAATTTCAAGTTAAGCTAGGTTTGCCTTGGTTGACTGCCATGCATGCTATTGCTTCACCTATCCATAAGTGTCTTAAGTTCATTCATGATGGAGAAGTGAAGACAATCAATCATAGTCTATATCAACCTTCAAGGCCTCGAGATTGTGCTGCTCTAGATTTTTTTTTGCCTTCATTACCTAATTCATGTCCTCCTCGCCCTGATAATCTTTTTCGATCATATCAAGCTTATAAACATCGTAAAATTCTTGAATTAAGTTCACCTCCTATGGATCTTAATCGTGGTCTTTTACCTACACCTTCGATACGTCCTTTAACTATGGCTTCTAGTTCTGTTAATCAAGTTCCTCCTATTGAACCTATCAAAGATCCTGTGATTGTTTCTCCTATGGATAATAATTCTATTGCTCTTCCTAAAGAACCTATGAAGGATCATGTGATTGTTCCTCCTAGTTCTCAACCTATTTCAAATAAATCAAAATGTAACCAAGCTGCTAATGAACATTGTAAAAAGCGTCGTACTCATGCTAAAGCTAAAAGATCTCTACCTTCTTCGGATAAACCTATGCATAATGTATTAGAAGATGTTTTTACTAATAATGATGTTCACATGCATGATTATGATGATTCTATTTGTATCTTAGATCCTATTTTGATTAATTTGGATGAAGAAGATACTCTTGATAATATTGATGATGTTAATGATGAATATGAGACTATTGACATTGACATTGATTTACCTAATATGCTTTCATCACAATTAAATCTTACATCTAGTGTCGAACATAGTGATTCTCATGTCCTATCCTTGTTTGGAACTAGCTATCATTCCTACTATATTGGATATAGTCCCTCTTGCGAGTTACCCACCTTCCCTAAATGATATACAACGAGATGGGGAAAGTAGGCGACACGCTTGACCGACTTGTCCTTCGTGGTAGCTTTGTTGTGTGTTTGTCTGCTGTACTGTGCTTCTCTCGTAATGTGATTGCTAACTATTGTTAGATTCTTTTACATGATCCTTGTTACTCAGTAGGTGCAAGGTGATAAAGGAATCGAAACTATTGTTCAAATTCTTCTATATGTATCTCTATTTTTCTATGCGTTGTTCAATGTTATGTCGTAAATGTGCTATTATTCGTAACTGTTTCCTTGTGTAATTTGCTTGGATTCGAGATATGGTAGCACTAATTCTTTTTGGTCTCCATGTCATGGTCTGAAAAGATTCTCCTTCGTATATCTTATGTGATCTTTCCTCCTTTGTGATTGTAGTTCTACTGTCTTTGGGGAATGATGTCAATTCATTTGCAATAATATCATATATATATTATCTTATGATCATACTGACCCCATGGTAGGTAGATCCCTTTCGTGTTCTCTGTATGTTTCTGTGATATTTCCCTTGATTTGTCTTTGTCTGGGGGCATCTCAACGTGGAAACGTAATTAGTGGAGTTGTTTATGTTTCCGTTAAAGCCATTGCTCCTGTTAAAGTGTCAGCAATGACTTTAACGTGGGGGCATACGCTCTGCTCACCTATTGCACACACACTTTTCAATACGCACATATTTTTCAAGATACTTCTTTTCCCTTTTTGGATTAGTAACTAATCCTTAAAGCACAGATTTATATTTTAGGATCTCTTGATCCCTCCAGTTTCAAACACACATATATTGTGATCCCTTAAGGTCAGAAGTGTCCTTAAGACTGGATCTCTTTTATTTTTATTTTTGGTTTTATTCTTATAGAATAGAATATTCCTGTATCATCTTAAAATGGAAGCACTTCCATGATAAGAGCGTTTAGCCCTCTGAGTAAGTGGTTTGGGGTCATTTCAAGTGCCTTGATCGGGTCTTTGCATGCATTTGGCTTTTCTCCCCACTTTCCACTTCTTCCCTGCACTTGATTTCTTCATTCTAGGTGAAATTAGGGTTAGGATCTTAAGGATTCTCCTGAATTTCCCTCTTTCATAGCTCTATTTCTAGGTAGAATTTAGAAATGGATCCTCTTGGGCTTCATCTCAGTAATCATATGATTTTATGTCTATTCCTGACATTCTATCTTGTTTTGGCATCAGTTCTAGGTTTCTAGACATCCCTGGGACCTCTTGACTTGGTTTTGAGTCAATTTAGGACCAGGGTCAATGTCTTAGGTCGAACTTGACTAGGTCAAGGTCTTAGGTAGACCCTGACTAGGGTCAACCTCGACATTGACTCCTTTCTCCAAATTTTCAAGATCTTTAATTTTCGGGCTTCGAGCTTTCGGGAGATTTATTTTCCCGCTTCCGGGTCGGCCATTTCGAGTTTTAGGATGGTAAATCCTTTAATTGCATTTAATCTAGGTATATTTTCTAAAGGTGAGGACCTAATTGGGATTTAATTCTCCAAGGTGGCCCATCTAGAGGAGTGTGCCCTAGATCACTATAAAAAGAGGCCTTCCTCTCTCATTTTCACATCAAGTTTTCTCAATCAAGCTCTCAAGCTCTCAAGGTGATTAAGCAAGCATTCAAACATTCAAGCTATTGAAGGGATTTGGTTCAAGCATTCAAGATTCATCATTCAAACCCTAGATCTAGCCATTATGATAGTGTGATCTTCCTTCAAGATCCTTTGTTTATCTTCAAAATTCATTTCATCCTTCTCTCAAGGTGGATTCCAAGCATACAACCATGGAGGTTTGATTTACATTTATTGTTGTGTTCAAGCTTTCATATCAATATACTTGTTTACATTTCAAATACAATTGCATATCTATTGAATTGCATAGCTTCATTGTTAGATCTACTTCTACTACTTGCTAGCATTCTCCATTTCAATTTCAATATTAAGGTTGATTCCAAACCGGGGTTTGACCAAGGCAAACCCCCCAAACAAACAACAAAACCATTTTTCTTGCAGGTAAAGGTGTGAAACTTCAGATCTGAGAGCAAATTTGTATACCCTTTTCGGCAAACTCCAGGGATCTGTGAACAAAATTCAAATTGGACTTCAAATAAAAAATGTAGTATTTGACCTTTTATGAGGGTCAAACCCGACCTGAGTCATCTTGAGAAAAGATTTTTGGGTTTTGTAGATCTCGCAATTTCGGTTTAAAATTGCAAAAATTGACAGTTTTTGAGATCGTTTGACAGGGTTTTCAGCCGATTCTTTTTCAGAGGTAAGTATCTTTATCTCTTAATTTCAATATTAGTCATCTATATTTACTTTCTGTATCAATACAATTTTATGTAAATGTAAAATATTGGTTTTGGGGTCTCTTTTATGTGCAAACCATTGTTCTAGGACCCCATCCATATTTTATGCTCTACATTTTGGTGAACCCGACGTGAATTACGATCCTACCTCACAACCTTCTTACCATAGTATTACTTATATCTATTCAAACCCTTTTCCAACTGTGGTTCCAAGTGTTCCTCCGGTTGTGTCTTGCATTCATATCACTTCCTACACTTTTACTAGTGTTCCTAAACTTCCTAATCCTAATCCTATCTTTCCTAATCCAATTCCTAATTCTTCATCTTCTATTCCTAGTTGTTCCCACACTTATGTTGAGGTTCAAACTATGGTTCATGATGTAGATGTGCACAGATTCTTCAAAGTACCTTCTCCATATTATCTGATCCATAAAGATAAAAGAAAAGAAATTTCTCCTTTGAAATTTATTCATAATTTTACCCCTCATTTGTATACAACATAGATCCTTTTCTCCTTAGATTGGGGGGCAAGACATATATTTCTTCCTGTATTTTAGAATCCATTATGTTCCTACTTTGAGCTTAATTGGTTATTTTTTCATTTATCACGATGGTTGGTATTATGATAGTTTTCAATCTATTGCTCTCTTCTATTATTCAAGATATCTTTTCTAGGACATGTGTTTTGCAAAGGTATCCCTTGCATTTCATCCTTGGGGGGAAAGGTTCTTCCTCTTCTCTCTTTGTCTAGGGAACTGCTTTCCTTAGCTTAGTGGTATTTTTTTATATTGCAATATTATTTCATCATATTGATAGATGTTTTGACTATGGATAATCTTCTTATATGAGAAGTTGTTGTACTAAGTTGTCACTTCTTCTCTATGTTGTAAATTATGTTCTTTATAAACTCTTACCCTCGCTTGGGTGTTAGAGTTGTTTCCCTCATTTCAAAGATTCCTCTTCCTCTTCCTTACAGGGGGCTTGATTATTGAATCTTTGTTCTCGCCTTTTGGAAGATGATATTTTATCTAAAGCACTCCGCTTTGGTGGGGGTCTTGTTGATAATATCTCTTTCATTTGAGGATCCTTTTCCATGAGTGACATATCCTTTTCACAATTATCTATACTCTTGGATGTAGGGGTCAATATCCCTCGCTAAGAATATGGTGTACATTTTTGTAAACAGGATATCTCCTTGCATTGTGAAGTAGGTATCCTCTTCCATCTTTGTTCCTACACTTGGGGGGAAAGGATGCCATCTCCTTCTTCTCTATATTTCCAAGATTCACCTCTTTCCTTGGTTAAGCAGTATTTATCTATTATGTGACATTCAATCATACATGAAAATTTTGGTTTGCATTAAGGATCTACGTCCTTGATCATAACCTATTTTATTGTTTGACATTGGGTTCCCATGGTGGATATATCTCTCACCTTGGAAACTGAATAGTGTGCTATCCCTCATAAGGGTTACTTTCTTTTCACTTCTTGCATGATATCTTTTTACATTTGTTCCTTCCATGGCCTCATATGAGCTGTGACCTTCTTAGCTTGGACTGGGTGTTGTTTGTGGATATTGTCTTGATGCTGAAGAAAGGCTTTATCCTTGTTCTTTTTCTTTCCTTAACATGTCAAAATAGTATGTTTTTGCCATATTAAGGAGGGGGGCATAAATAGGGTCTCCCTTGTACTATAGTTTTTTATTTTTTTATGCTAAATCTTGGAAGGTAACGCACATAAGTTGCTAAATCCTGAAAAGACACGCATTTATATGCTAAATCTTCTGATGGTAATGCACATAAGTTGCTAAATCCTGAGGAGACACGCATTTTTAAATTATTCAATATTCTAAATCCATTGAAGGTAATGCACATAGGTTGCTAAATCCTAAAGGGACATGCATTTCTAGTTTCAAATATGCTAAATCTTGGAGGGTAGTGCACATAAGTTGCTAAATCCTGAAAAAACACGTATTTATATGCTAAATCTTCCAAGGTAACGCACACAAGTTGCTAAATCCCGAGGAGACACGCATTTCATATTCATAATGATACAAGAAGGTGGATCTATGAATATTCCTAAAGCCGTCAGAAGATGCATTACAATTGCAAGCACAGTTTATGGGTGACCCTGTTGGGCTCTCCCTCCAGGGTGATTCATAGTAAGGTGGGCATCTTATTGGGCGAGGTAATCACTTTCTCCTTTCTCTCTTTTCTACTTTCATGCTAGTAGGATAGGATCATGAAGCTATTGTTGCTCTTGTCTTTCTTATGTAAACATTTATGCTTTTATGATAGCTTTCCAAATATGATATTAGCATGAGGAATATTTCTTAGTGAGGTTTCTTATACTAATTGATTTGGGTTGTTTAGTACTAACCCTTGTTCTTTTGGTTTTATTGTTTCACACCCTCGTGTGTGTATGTTGAGTTAGAATCTTTAGTTTGCGGGTTCGTGTCCTTAGCTAAGTATTATTTTATCTTTTTGTGAATCCACTTGGATTTCCTCTTTCTTCTCCTTTACCAAGAGTTTGCATTGAATCCATACTCTTGCTAAAGTGGGGGCTTAATGTATCGTCTTAAAATGGAAGCACTTCCATGATAAGAGCGTTTAGCCCTCTGAGTAAGTGGTTTGGGGTTATGTGGAGCGCCTTGATCAGGTCTTTGCATGTATTTGACTTTTCTCCCCACTTTCCACTTCTTCCCCGCACTTGATGTCTTCATTCTAGGTGAAATTAGGGTTAGGATCTTAAGGATTCTCTTGAATTTCCCTCTTTCATAGCTCTATTTCTAGGTAGGATTTAGAAATGGATCCTCTTGGGCTTCATCTCAGTAATCATATGATTTTATGTCTATTCCTGACATTCTATCCTATTCTAGCATCAGTTCTAGGTTTCTGGAATCCCTGGGACCTCTTGACTTGGTTCTGAGTCAATTTAGGACCAGGGTCAATGTCTTAGGTTGACCCTGACTAGGTCAAGGTCTTAGGTCGACCTTGACTAGGGTCAACCTCGACATTGACTCCTTTCTCCAAATTTTCAAGATCCTTAATTTTCAGGCTTCGAGCTTTCGGAAGATTTATTTTCCCGATTCCGGATCGGCCATTTCGGGTTTCGGGATGGTAAATCCTTTAATTGCATTTAATCTAGGTATATTTTCTAAAGGTGAGGACCTAATTGGGATTTAATTCTCCAAGGTGGCCCATCTAGAGGAGTGTGCCCTAGATCACTATAAAAAGAGGCCTTCCTCTCTCATTTTCACATCAAGTTTTCTCAATCAAGCTCTCAAGCTCTCAAGGTGATTAAGCAAGCATTCAAGTCTTCTTCTTCATCCAAGTTCTCCATTGAAGATCAAGGATTCAAGCATTCAAACTATTGAAGGGATTTGGTTCAAGCATTCAAGATTCATCATTCAAACCCTAGATCTAGCCATTATGATGGTGTGATCTTCCTTCAAGATCCTTTGTTCATCTTCAAGATTCATTTCATCCTTCTCTCAAGGTGGATTCCAAGCATACAACCATGGAGGTTTGATTTACATTTATTGTTGTGTTCAAGCTTTCATATCAATATACTTGTTTACATTTCAAATACAATTGCATATCTATTGAATTGCATAGCTTCATTGTTAGATCTACTTCTACTACTTGCTAGCATTCTCCATTTCAACTTCAATATTAAGTTTGATTTCAAATCAGAGTTTGACCAAGGAAAACCCCCCAAACAAATAACAAAACTATTTTTCTTACAGGTACAAGTGCAGAACTTTGGATCTAAGAGCGAATTTGGATACCCTTTTCGGCAAACTCCTGGGATCTGCGAACAGAATTCAAATCGGACTTCAAATAAAAATCTGAGAAAAGATTTCTAGGTTTTGTAGATCTCGCAGTTTCAGTTCAAAATTGCAAAAATTGGCAGTTTTTGAGATCGTTTGACATGGTTTTCAGCCGATTCTTTTTCAGAGGTAAGTATCTTTATCTCTTAATTTCAATATTAGTCATCTATATTTACTTTCTATATCAATACAATTTCATGTAAGTGTAAAATATTGGTTTTGGGGTCTCTTTTATGTGCAAACCATTGTTCTAGGACCACATCCATATTTTATCCTCTACAATTCCTAAGGATAAATCCTTGATGGGTTGACTAGTGAGTAGCCACATTCACTAGGCGGTTCAATTCCATCTTTCCAGTTGCACTATTTTCCTGTGTGGTTCACAATGGGACATAAGTTCTCATTGGGCGAGGTAATCACACCTTTCTCTCTCTAGAGATGTCTCTCTTATTGTGATCTAGGAGTCGACAAAGACTTGAGTCCCTGGGGGCTTAAGGTTTCTCTTTATCCTTTGGATTACAATAAGATTATCTTTTTTATTCTAATCTCCTTTACCAAGAGTTTGCATTGAGTCCATACTCTTGCTAAAGTGGGGGCTTAATGTATCGTCTTAAAATGGAAGCACTTCCATGATGGTGCGTTTTCGAGCATACTGCCCAAGGTTTTGTTGGTACATGATATATGATCATATATTCACTGCAAGATAAGAAAAATAAGAGATTTTGAGCTTCAATCCACATACCAGGAGTTGTGCCAAGATGTAAAGCTAAAAGATGAACACATAGATACACACACCTAGAAATCAAAGTTTTGACAAATGCCATTCATTTCTCGAAGGAATTCAAGATAGAGTGAATAAGGGTTGTACTTAGCCGAGTACATGAGGGAAAGATGTGGTTGGATGAACTGATTAAAATCACTAAAGATGTTATCCACATGGTTACCAATTACCCAACAAATGATAAAGAAAAATCCCAAAGACACCCACCGAGAACAAAGACTGAGAAATTAACAGGAGCCAAGTGGGATGGCAGAGACATGAGGATAAATACCATCACCGATCCAAAAACTAGATTTGGAGGCTATGGACAATTGCTTACAAGATATTTCAATAAGGCAGGCCCAACAATGTCCCATGTAGAGCAGTCGATATTGCATACAAGGTTGTAAAGAAAGGCTAACAATTAGACCTCACCGAGATGATGTTGAAGAAATTAGAGGAAAATATGAAGACTATCTGTGTTGCTAAGATCAACACTTGTAAGTTTAGTTTCACTTCTTTTATGTACCTTTTTCTATCTACAAAATTCATTTCCATCAGTTGGTAATGGACAATGGGATGCCAACAAACCAGTCATAAAACAAATCGGTGAATTCATCAAGAACTTATGAGAGAATTTTGAGGTTGTGATGGATGATTACATTGGAAAATTTAAAGAGAGAATGCATAAGAGGAGCATGATACCCGCACAATTAGTAGAAAAGTACAGGGAAGATATTTGTTTTTGCAAGGAAAATCAGGTGCGGAAACAACTTCCTACGCTAATCTCTATAGGAGAGTATTGTGCAAATTCTTTTAAATCCTTACAATTTCAGATTCGTTAACTACTTTAACATAGATATTGCAACCACATACCATACATACAGAAAAATAGAGAATGACACAATGATATACCCTGGGGAAACCTTTCGGTAAAAACCCCAGCACTCCAAAACCTGCACAATGTATTGATCAAAACTATTACAGCTTACAATACACTTGCAATGCAAGTTCTTTCAGAAGATTTCTAAACCCTTGAAGACAAACCACGACAGCATAAAACATTCCAACAATACACTCGCATCATCATCTCTTCGCAACCCTAAAAAAGCTTATATCATGCGCTTCACTTTTTAGGGCTACTCCCAAAGATAACCCTATTAGGGTTTTACCATTCTCTGAGAAAATAGGAACCCCACGATTGGGGAAGAGTGTACAGTACTCAAATTTATCAGTTTCCATATGTCTTCACCTATCATTGAAACTTCCTAACATAGCTCTTACGTGTCATAGGAATCCGTCATAACCATTTTAGCCATGATCTCCTTACACATAATTCAAGATGCTGACATATCAACATTATTTGCAAGAAATACATTTTACAAAACAAATAATAAGAATAGGAATTATCCAAGGTTGAGACACCTTATTCCTAACATTCTCCCACTTGTCGAACACCTTGTAAGAGCAATAGGAACATAACAGGAACTAACCGCTATAGGCCAAAAGGCCCATAGACTCTGAACACCATCTGAACTTCTCAGTGCCCATTGGTTTTGTTAATGCATCTGTAACATTCTTCACAGTATCTACCTTCTCCAAATTTACCTTTCCATCTTCCACCATATCTCTCACAAAGTGAAACTGCACATCAATGTGCTTCGTTCTAGCATGGAAAGTTGGATTCTTTGCAAGGCAAATAGTGCTTTGACTGTCACACAAAATAGTAATTTGTTCTGCATCAACACCAACATCAGAACACAATCTTCTAAGCCAAATGGCTTCTTTACAAACATGAGTAGCAGCCATGTACTCAGCTTCTGTAGTGGACAAAGCAACCACAGGTTGTCGCTTACTCATCCAACTAATGGCACCACCAAACATAGTGAACACATAAGCACTGGTGGATCTCCTGCTGTCAATATCACCTGCCCAATCTGAATCCACAAACCCACAAATACAAACTGAGTGCAAAGATCCAGAAGAGTTACCATGATAACATATGGAGTAATCTGATGTACCCCTCAAATATCTGAATACTCGCTTAACTGCATCCCAATGTACCCGTCCAGGGTTAGACATAAACCGACTCAGGACTCCCACTGCTTGGGCAATGTCTGGTCTAGTACAGACCATAGCATACATAAGACTGCCAACTGCACTAGCATAAGGCACTCTACTCATGTCCTCCACCTCACTAGGAGATTTTGGACAATCATCTACAGATAACTTTGTTCCCACAGAAATAGGAACACATAGTGGTCTACAATCTGCCATGCTGAACCTGTCCAACACAGACTTCACATACTTACTCTGACTCAACCAAAATTTTTTGTTAGACTTGTCTCTACTAATTTCCATACCCAAGATGTACCTAGCTGCCCCAAGATCTTTCATCTCAAACTGTACTGACAACTGAGATTTAAAATCAGAAATCATACCCTTACCCTTCCCAAACAGCAACATATCATCAACATATAATGCAACAATAAGAAGGCGATCATTTTCAACTCTGAAATAAACATAATGATCTGATTTTGATCTTACAAATCTAATTGACAACACAAAGGCATCAAACTTAAGGTACCACATTCTAGGAGATTGCTTCAAACCATATAGAGATTTCTTTAATCTGCAAACTAAGGATTCTTTACCTTTAACAATGTAGTGCTCAGGCTGTGACATATAAATCTCTTCCTCCAAATCACCATGAAGGAAAGCTGTCTTCACATCCATCTGTTCTATCTCTAAATCATATGATGCAGCAAGAGATAACAAAAATCTAATGGATGTCAACTTTGCAACAGGAGAGAATATTTCACCATAATCTATTCCCTCTACTTGTGAATACCCCTTTGCAACCAATCTAGCTTTGTACCTTTCAACACTGCCATCTGCACAAAATTTCTTCTTGAACACCCATTTACAACCAACAGATTTTCTCCCTTTAGGCAAAGGTACAAGGTCCCAAGTTTTATTTTTCTCCAATGAGGCCATCTCATCATCCATAGCCTCAATCCAAGAACCTGCATCTTCCATGCCCAAAGCCTCTTTCATAGATCTAGGCTCATCAGTGTTAGTCATCAAAGCAAAGGCACAACTAGAATCTAACATAGAATAACCAAACCTTTCTGGTTGCTTTCTTTCTCTCGTGGATCTCCTCAAGGGCTATGGTTGAGGTTGTTCTTCCTCTTCTTTCGAACTATCAGAGCTGCTAGAGCTCTCCTCATGATTAGGCCCAACATGGTCTCTCTGTTCAGTCTTCTCAGGGGTTGGAGGCAACTGAACAACATCTTTTTTCTTTTCTTTTTCATTTGGTTGTAGCACAATAAGAGAAGATGTTAGCTCTCTAAAAATAACATTTCTACTATACAACACCTTACTAGTCACAGGATCCCAAAGCTTGTATCCTTTCACACCAGCACTGTATCCGATGAAAATACATTTAACAACTTTGTTTTCCAACTTAGATCTTTTCTTCTTTGGAACATGTGCATAAGCTTCACAACCAAAAACACGAAGATGTCTAATTGAAGGCTTCTTACCAGACCACACCTCCATGGGTGTCTTACCAACAAGGGCTGATGTAGGAGATCTGTTAACCAGATAGCAAGCAGTGGCTACAGCTTCGGCCCAAAACTTTTGTTCTAAACCAGCTCCACTAAGCATTCTCCTAGCCTTCTCCATTAGTGTCCTGTTCATTCTCTCTGCAACTCCATTTTGCTGTGGGGTATAAGGAGTTGTCTTATGCCTCTCGATACCTTGTTCTTTACAGAACTGTTCAAACTCTGCTGAGCAAAACTCACCACCATTGTCAGTTCTCACACACTTAATCTTCTTACTAGTTTGATTCTCTACAAGAGCTTTAAATTCCTTGAACCGACTAAAGACTTGTGTCTTACTTTTAAGGAAATAAATCCACATCCTTCTACTATAATAATCTATGAAAGATACAAAAAATATAGACTTGGAGATTGAAGGAACTTTTACAGGACCAAATACATCAGAATGAATAAGATCCAAAACATCAGAAGATTTGTGAGAACTAGAGTAAAACTAAACACGATTTTGTTTACCATAGACACAGTGTTCGCAGAAGTCAAACTCGAGATTGCAATCATTTAACCCCTCAACGAGATTTTTATTTTTCAGGGTTCTGAGACCCTTTTCACCAATGTGGCCAAATCTCATATGCCACAACATTGTCTTTTCTGCAGGAAGCTTACCTTCCAAAGTGTTTGCACTACCATCAAAACCAATAGCCACAAACTTCTTTACTGCTTGTTCAGATGGTGAGGATGAAGAACTATTACATAGAGGAATACATGCATCTAGCTGAAATAAGGTACCTCTCCTAGTACCCCTTGCAAGCACTATCGATCCTCTCATCATCTTGCATCCTTCTTTCAAAAAAACAACTTGCACACCTACATCATTCAGCATACTTACAGATAATAGGTTTCGTGCCAAACTCGGAATGTGCATAACTCCGTTGATTCCCTTTACTCGTCCATCAGGAAATTTGATAGTGACCCTTCCACGTCCAACTATCTTTAGGTGAGAATCATCACCCAAGCACACCTTTCCACCATCGAACTCTTCATATTTTGAGAACCAGTTTCGATGAGAGGTCATGTGAAAAGATGCACCCGAGTCAACCAACCACACATCATCAGATGCATGGGCTGCCAAAGCTGCGATGAATGCATCACCATCTTCTTAAGATCTTTCTGAAGCTGAATCTGAACCTTTCTTCTTCTTCTTCAGCTCTTTGCAGTCTTTACGGAAGTGCCCAGATTTATCACAGTTCCAACATTTTGCCTTGGACTTATTGGAAGTCTTTGACTTCCCACGGGATTTGGATCTACCCTTATTGTCAGACTTATTGTCATTTTTCTTCCCTCTTTCAATGGATCTCCCACGAACAACAAGGGCTTCTTTTTGTGAAATGGAAGCCTTTCTCCGCATCTCCTCTGATAGCAGCGAAGACACCACATCATCCATTTTGAAGGTGACTAATGTGCTTCTGAGAGCCATCACAAGATGGTCCCATGAATCTGGTAAAGAACACAAAAGTGTGTAGCAACGATCCTCCTCCTCTAACTTGACACCAACTGATGTCAACTGTGCAGCCAGCAGATTAAATGCATTTAAGTGATCCGTTAAGGATCCACCTTCC